>JAZGTQ010000553.1:0-319035 GCA_037953605.1 Necrosyrtes monachus | reverse complement strand
CCTGTAATTTGTTTTTTCTGAAAGAGTCTGTGCTCAGAATGAGCTCCATGAGCTGTTCCGTCTCTGGGGAAGCACAGATCCATCGTGCTGCTGCGCGTGCAAATAGTTTGCCAGGGGAAGGTGAAGAGCAGCAAGAGCTTTCAGGGCTGGCACCTTCTTTGTGGGAAAAGGAGGAGGACGATTTCCTGTTCGGAAACAGGCTGTGCGGAGGACAGGCAGCATGAGCTGTTCCGTCTCTGCGAAGCACAGATCCCTGCTGCTGCGCGTGTGATAAGTTTGCCCGGGGAAGGTGAAGAGCAGCAAGAGCTTTCAGGGCTGGCACCTTCCCTGTGGGAAAAGGAGGAGGAAGATTGCCTGTTCGGAAACAGGCTCTGCGGAGGACAGGCAGCATGAGCTGTTCCGTCTCTGGGAAAGCACCGATCCCAAGTGCTCTTGCGCCTGTGAATAGGCTGCCTAGGGAAGGTGAAGAGCAGCAAGAGCTTTCAGGGCTAGCACCGTCTTTGTGGCAGAAGTAGAGAGACATGTGTCTTTTCGTAAAGAGCTGTACTGAGAATGATTGCGATGAGCTGTTCCGTCTCTGGGGAAGCACAGATCCCCAGTGCTCTTGAGCCTCTGAATACGCTGCCTAGGAAAGGTAAAGAAAAGCAAGAGCTTTCAGGGCTGGCACATTCTTTGTGGGAAAAGGAGCCGGACATCTGCCTTTTCGGAAAGAGGCTCTGCGGAGGACAGGCAGCATGACCTGTTCCGTCTCTGGGAAAGCACAGATCCCCAGTGCTCTTGTGCCTCTGAATACGGTGCCTAGGAAAGGTAAAGAGCAGCAAGAGCTTTCAGGGCTGGCACCTTCTTTGTGGGAAAAGGAGGAGGAAGATTGCCTGTTCGGAAAGAGGCTCTGCGGAGGACAGGCAGCATAAGCTATTCCGTCTCTGGGAAAGCACAGATCCCTCGTTCTTCTGCGCGTGCAAATAGTTTGCCAGGGGAAGGTGAAGAGCAGCAAGAGCTTTTAGGGCTGGCACCTTCCTTGTGGGAAAAGGAGAAGGAAGATTGCCTTTTTGGAAAGAGGCTCTGCGGAGGACAGGCAGCATGAGCTGTTCCGTCTCTGCGAAGCAGAGATCCCTGCTGCTGCGCGTGTGATAAGTTTGCTAGGGGAAGGTGAAGAGCAGCAAGAGCTTTCAGGGCTGGCACCTTCCCTGTGGGAAAAGGAGGAGAAAGATTGCCTATTCGAAAAAAGGCTCTGCGGAGGACAGGCAGCATGAGCTGTTCCGTCTCTGGGAAAGCACCGATCCCTCGTGCTGCTGAGCCTGCAAAAAGTTTGCCAGGGGGATGTGAAGAGCAGCAAAAGCTTTCAGGGCTGGCACCTTCCCTGTGGGAAAAGGAGGAGGAAGATTGCCTGTTCGGAAACAGGCTCTGCTGAGGACAGGCAGCATGACCTGTTCCGTCTCTGGGGAAGCACAGATCCCCAGTGCTCTTGTGCCTGTGAACAGGCTGCCTAGGAAAGGTAAAGAGCAGCAAGAGCTTTCAGGGCTAGCACCTTCCCTGTGGCATGAGGAGCCGGACGTCTGCCTTTTCGGAAAGAGGCTCTGCGGAGGACAGGCAGCATGAGCTGTTCCGTCTCTGGGGAAGCACAGATCCACAGTGCTCTTGTGCCTCTGAATACGCTGCCTAGGAAAGGTAAAGAGCAGCAAGAGCTTTCAGGGGTAGCACCTTCCGTGTGGGATGAGGAGCCGGACGTCTGCCTTTTCGGAAACAGGCTCTGCGGAGGACAGGCAGCATGAGCTGTTCCGTCTCTGCGAAGCAGGGGTCCCTGCTGCTGCGCGTGTGATAAGTTTGCCAGGGGAGGTGAAGAGCAGCAAGAGCTTTCAGGGCTGGCACCTTCCCTGTGGGAAAAGGAGGAGGAAGATTGCCTGTTCGGAAACAGGCTCTGTGGAGGACAGGCAGCATGAGCTGTTCCGTCTCTGGGAAAGCACCGATCCCTCGTGCTGCTGAGCCTGCAAAAAGTTTGCCAGGGGGATGTGAAGAGCAGCAAAAGCTTTCAGGGCTGGCACCTTCCCTGTGGGAAAAGGAGGAGGAAGATTGCCTGTTCGGAAACAGGCTCTGTGGAGGACAGGCAGCATGACCTGTTCCGTCTCTGGGGAAGCACACATCCCCAGTGCTCTTGTGCCTGTGAACAGGCTGCCTAGGAAAGGTAAAGAGCAGCAAGAGCTTTCAGGGCTAGCACCTTCCCTGTGGGATGAGGAGCCGGACATCTGCCTTTTCGGAAAGAGGCTCTGCGGAGGACAGGCAGCATGAGCTGTTCCGTCTCTGGGGAAGCACCGATCCCTGGTGCTCTTGTGCCTGTGAATAGGATGCCAAAGAAAGGGTGAAGAGCAGCAAGAGCTTTCAGGTCTGGCACCATCCTTGTGGCAGAAGGAGCCTGTAATTTGTTTTTTCTGAAAGAGTCTGTGCTCAGAATGAGCTCCATGAGCTGTTCCGTCTCTGGGGAAGCACAGATCTATCGTGCTGCTGCGCGTGCAAATAGTTTGCCAGGGGAAGGTGAAGAGCAGCAAGAGCTTTCAGGGCTGGCACCTTCTTTGTGGGAAAAGGAGGAGGACGATTTCCTGTTCGGAAACAGGCTGTGCGGAGGACAGGCAGCATGAGCTGTTCCGTCTCTGGGAAAGCACCGATCCCAAGTGCTCTTGCGCCTGTGAATAGGCTGCCTAGGGAAGGTGAAGAGCAGCAAGAGCTTTCAGGGCTAGCACCGTCTTTGTGGCAGAAGTAGAGAGACATGTGTCTTTTCGTAAAGAGCTGTACTGAGAATGATTGCGATGAGCTGTTCCGTCTCTGGGGAAGCACAGATCCCCAGTGCTCTTGAGCCTCTGAATACGCTGCCTAGGAAAGGTAAAGAAAAGCAAGAGCTTTCAGGGCTGGCACATTCTTTGTGGGAAAAGGAGCCGGACATCTGCCTTTTCGGAAAGAGGCTCTGCGGAGGACAGGCAGCATGACCTGTTCCGTCTCTGGGAAAGCACAGATCCCCAGTGCTCTTGTGCCTCTGAATACGGTGCCTAGGAAAGGTAAAGAGCAGCAAGAGCTTTCAGGGCTGGCACATTCTTTGTGGGAAAAGGAGGAGGAAGATTGCCTGTTCGGAAACAGGCTCTGCGGAGGACAGGCAGCATAAGCTGTTCCGTCTCTGGGAAAGCACAGATCCCTCGTTCTTCTGCGCGTGCAAATAGTTTGCCAGGGGAAGGTGAAGAGCAGCAAGAGCTTTTAGGGCTGGCACCTTCCTTGTGGGAAAAGGAGAAGGAAGATTGCCTTTTTGGAAAGAGGCTCTGCGGAGGACAGGCAGCATGAGCTGTTCCGTCTCTGCGAAGCAGAGATCCCTGCTGCTGCGCGTGTGATAAGTTTGCCAGGGGAAGGTGAAGAGCAGCAAGAGCTTTCAGGGCTGGCACCTTCCCTGTGGGAAAAGGAGGAGAAAGATTGCCTATTCGAAAAAAGGCTCTGCGGAGGACAGGCAACATGAGCTGTTCCGTCTCTGGGAAAGCACCGATCCCTCGTGCTGCTGAGCCTGCAAAAAGTTTGCCAGGGGGATGTGAAGAGCAGCAAAAGCTTTCAGGGCTGGCACCTTCCCTGTGGGAAAAGGAGGAGGAAGATTGCCTGTTCGGAAACAGGCTCTGCTGAGGACAGGCAGCATGACCTGTTCCGTCTCTGGGGAAGCACAGATCCCCAGTGCTCTTGTGCCTGTGAACAGGCTGCCTAGGAAAGGTAAAGAGCAGCAAGAGCTTTCAGGGCTAGCACCTTCCCTGTGGCATGAGGAGCCGGACGTCTGCCTTTTCGGTAAGAGGCTCTGCGGAGGACAGGCAGCATGAGCTGTTCCGTCTCTGGGGAAGCACAGATCCACAGTGCTCTTGTGCCTCTGAATACGCTGCCTAGGAAAGGTAAAGAGCAGCAAGAGCTTTCAGGGGTAGCACCTTCCGTGTGGGATGAGGAGCCGGACGTCTGCCTTTTCGGAAACAGGCTCTGCGGAGGACAGGCAGCATGAGCTGTTCCGTCTCTGCGAAGCAGGGGTCCCTGCTGCTGCGCGTGTGATAAGTTTGCCAGGGGAAGGTGAAGAGCAGCAAGAGCTTTCAGGGCTGGCACCTTCCCTGTGGGAAAAGGAGGAGAAAGATTGCCTATTCGAAAAAAGGCTCTGCGGAGGACAGGCAGCATGAGCTGTTCCGTCTCTGGGAAAGCACCGATCCCTCGTGCTGCTGAGCCTGCAAAAAGTTTGCCAGGGGGATGTGAAGAGCAGCAAAAGCTTTCAGGGCTGGCACCTTCCCTGTGGGAAAAGGAGGAGGAAGATTGCCTGTTCGGAAACAGGCTCTGCTGAGGACAGGCAGCATGACCTGTTCCGTCTCTGGGGAAGCACAGATCCCCAGTGCTCTTGTGCCTGTGAACAGGCTGCCTAGGAAAGGTAAAGAGCAGCAAGAGCTTTCAGGGCTAGCACCTTCCCTGTGGCATGAGGAGCCGGACGTCTGCCTTTTCGGAAAGAGGCTCTGCGGAGGACAGGCAGCATGAGCTGTTCCGTCTCTGGGGAAGCACAGATCCACAGTGCTCTTGTGCCTCTGAATACGCTGCCTAGGAAAGGTAAAGAGCAGCAAGAGCTTTCAGGGGTAGCACCTTCCGTGTGGGATGAGGAGCCGGACGTCTGCCTTTTCGGAAACAGGCTCTGCGGAGGACAGGCAGCATGAGCTGTTCCGTCTCTGCGAAGCAGGGGTCCCTGCTGCTGCGCGTGTGATAAGTTTGACAGGGGAGGTGAAGAGCAGCAAGAGCTTTCAGGGCTGGCACCTTCCTTGTGGGAAAAGGAGGAGGAAGATTGCGTGTTCGGAAACAGGCTCTGTGGAGGACAGGCAGCATGACCTGTTCCGTCTCTGGGAAAGCACCGATCCCTCGTGCTGCTGAGCCTGCAAAAAGTTTGCCAGGGGGATGTGAAGAGCAGCAAGAGCTTTCAGGGCTGCCACCTTCCCTGTGGCATGAGGAGCCGGACGTTTGCCTTTTCGGAAAGAGGCTCTGCGGAGGACAGGCAGCATGAGCTGTTCCGTCTCTGCGAAGCAGAGGTCCCTGCTGCTGCGCGTGTGATAAGTTTGCCAGGGGAGGTGAAGAGCAGCAAGAGCTTTCAGGGCTGGCACCTTCCCTGTGAGAAAAGGAGGAGGAAGATTGCCTGTTCGGAAACAGGCTCTGTGGAGGACAGGCAGCATGAGCTGTTCCGTCTCTGGGAAAGCACCGATCCCTCGTGCTGCTGAGCCTGCAAAAAGTTTGCCAGGCGGATGTGAAGAGCAGCAAGAGCTTTCAGGGCTGGCACCTTCCCTGTGGGATGAGGAGCCGGACGTCTGCCTTTTCGGAAAGAGGCTCTGCGGAGGACAGGCAGCATGAGCTGTTCCGTCTCTGGGAAAGCACCGATCCCTCGTTCTGCTGCGCGTGCAAATACTTTGCCAGGGGAAGGTGAAGAACAGCAAGAGCTTTCAGGGCTGGCACCTTCCCTGTGGGAAAAGGAGGAGGAAGATTGCCTGTTCGGAAACAGGCTCTGCTGAGGAGAGGCAGCATGAGTTGTTCCGTCTCTGGGGAAGCACAGATCCCCAGTGCTCTTGTCCCTCTGAATACGGTGCCTAGGAAAGGTAAAGAGCAGCAAGAGCTTTCAGGGCTGGCACCTTCTTTGTGAGAAAAGGAGGAGGAAGATTGCCTTTTGGGAAACAGGCTCTGCGGAGGACAGGCAGCATGAGCTGTTCCGTCTCTGGGAAAGCACAGATCCCTCGTTCTTCTGCGCGTGCAAATAGTTTGCCAGGGGAAGGTGAAGAGCAGCAAGAGCTTTCAGGGCTGGCACCTTCCTTGTGGGAAAAGGAGAAGGAAGATTGCCTTTTCGGAAAGAGGCTCTGCGGAGGACAGGCAGCATGAGCTCTTCCGTCTCTGCGAAGCAGAGGTCCCTGCTGCTGCGCGTGTGATAAGTTTGCCAGGGGAGGTGAAGAGCAGCAAGAGCTTTCAGGGCTGGCACCTTCCCTGTGGGAAAAGGAGGAGGAAGATTGCGTGTTCGGAAACAGGCTCTGTGGAGGACAGGCAGCATGACCTGTTCCGTCTCTGGGAAAGCACCGATCCCTCGTGCTGCTGAGCCTGCAAAAAGTTTGCCAGGGGGATGTGAAGAGCAGCAAAAGCTTTCAGGGCTGCCACCTTCCCTGTGGCATGAGGAGCCGGACGTTTGCCTTTTCGGAAAGAGGCTCTGCGGAGGACAGGCAGCATGAGCTGTTCCGTCTCTGCGAAGCAGAGGTCCCTGCTGCTGCGCGTGTGATAAGTTTGCCAGGGGAGGTGAAGAGCAGCAAGAGCTTTCAGGGCTGGCACCTTCCCTGTGAGAAAAGGAGGAGGAAGATTGCCTGTTCGGAAACAGGCTCTGTGGAGGACAGGCAGCATGAGCTGTTCCGTCTCTGGGAAAGCACCGATCCCTCGTGCTGCTGAGCCTGCAAAAAGTTTGCCAGGCGGATGTGAAGAGCAGCAAGAGCTTTCAGGGCTGGCACCTTCCCTGTGGGATGAGGAGCCGGACGTCTTCCTTTTCGGAAAGAGGCTCTGCGGAGAACAGGCAGCATGACCTGTTCCGTCTCTGGGAAAGCACCGATCCCTCGTGCTGCTGAGCCTGCAAAAATTTTGCCAGGGGGATGTGAAGAGCAGCAAAAGCTTTCAGGGCTGGCACCTTCCCTGTGGCAAAAGGAGGAGGACGATTGCGTGTTCGGAAACAGGCTCTGGGGAGGACAGGCAGCATGACGTGTTCCGTCTCTGGGGAAGCACAGATCCCCAGTGCTCTTGTGCCTGTGAATAGGCTGCCTAGGAAAGGTAAAGAGCAGCAAGAGCTTTCAGGGCTAGCACCGTCTTTGTGGCAGAAGTAGAGAGACATGTGTCTTTTCGTAAAGAGCTGTACTGAGAATGATTGCGATGAGCTGTTCCGTCTCTGGGGAAGCACAGATCCCCAGTGCTCTTGAGCCTCTGAATACGCTGCCTAGGAAAGGTAAAGAAAAGCAAGAGCTTTCAGGGCTGGCACATTCTTTGTGGGAAAAGGAGCCGGACATCTGCCTTTTCGGAAAGAGGCTCTGCGGAGGACAGGCAGCATGACCTGTTCCGTCTCTGGGAAAGCACAGATCCCCAGTGCTCTTGTGCCTCTGAATACGGTGCCTAGGAAAGGTAAAGAGCAGCAACAGCTTTCAGGGCTGGCACCTTCTTTGTGGGAAAAGGAGGAGGAAGATTGCCTGTTCGGAAACAGGCTCTGCGGAGGACAGGCAGCATGAGCTGTTCCGTCTCTGGGGAAGCACAGATCCACAGTGCTCTTGTGCCTCTGAATACGCTGCCTAGGAAAGGTAAAGAGCAGCAAGAGCTTTCAGGGGTAGCACCTTCCGTGTGGGATGAGGAGCCGGACGTCTGCCTTTTCGGAAACAGGCTCTGCGGAGGACAGGCAGCATGAGCTGTTCCGTCTCTGCGAAGCAGGGGTCCCTGCTGCTGCGCGTGTGATAAGTTTGCCAGGGGAAGGTGAAGAGCAGCAAGAGCTTTCAGGGCTGGCACCTTCCCTGTGGGAAAAGGAGGAGAAAGATTGCCTATTCGAAAAAAGGCTCTGCGGAGGACAGGCAGCATGAGCTGTTCCGTCTCTGGGAAAGCACCGATCCCTCGTGCTGCTGAGCCTGCAAAAAGTTTGCCAGGGGGATGTGAAGAGCAGCAAAAGCTTTCAGGGCTGGCACCTTCCCTGTGGGAAAAGGAGGAGGAAGATTGCCTGTTCGGAAACAGGCTCTGCTGAGGACAGGCAGCATGACCTGTTCCGTCTCTGGGGAAGCACAGATCCCCAGTGCTCTTGTGCCTGTGAACAGGCTGCCTAGGAAAGGTAAAGAGCAGCAAGAGCTTTCAGGGGTAGCACCTTCCGTGTCGCATGAGGAGCCGGACGTCTGCCTTTTCAGAAACAGGCTCTGCGGAGGACAGGCAGCATGAGCTGTTCCGTCTCTGCGAAGCAGGGGTCCCTGCTGCTGCGCGTGTGATAAGTTTGCCAGGGGAGGTGAAGAGCAGCAAGAGCTTTCAGGGCTGGCACCTTCCCTGTGGGAAAAGGAGGAGGAAGATTGCCTGTTCGGAAACAGGCTCTGTGGAGGACAGGCAGCATGAGCTGTTCCGTCTCTGGGAAAGCACCGATCCCTCGTGCTGCTGAGCCTGCAAAAAGTTTGCCAGGGGGATGTGAAGAGCAGCAAAAGCTTTCAGGGCTGGCACCTTCTTTGTGGGAAAAGGAGGAGGAAGATTGCCTGTTCGGAAACAGGCTCTGCGGAGGACAGGCAGCATGAGCTGTTCCGTCTCTGGGAAAGCACCGATCCCTCCTGCTGCTGAGCCTGCAAAAAGTTTGCCAGGCGGATGTGAAGAGCAGCAAAAGCTTTCAGGGCTGGCACCTTCCTTGTCGGATGAGGAGCCGGACGTCTTCCTTTTCGGAAAGAGGCTCTGCGGAGGACAGGCATCATGACCTGTTCCGTCTCTGGGAAAGCACCGATCCCCAGTGCTCTTGCGCCTGTGAATAGGCTGCCTAGGGAAGGTGAAGAGCAGCAAGAGCTTTCAGGGCTGGCACCTTCCCTGTGAGAAAAGGAGGAGGAAGATTGCCTGTTCGGAAACAGGCTCTGTGGAGGACAGGCAGCATGAGCTGTTCCGTCTCTGGGAAAGCACCGATCCCTCGTGCTGCTGAGCCTGCAAAAAGTTTGCCAGGCGGATGTGAAGAGCAGCAAGAGCTTTCAGGGCTGGCACCTTCCCTGTGGGATGAGGAGCCGGACGTCTTCCTTTTCGGAAAGAGGCTCTGCGGAGAACAGGCAGCATGACCTGTTCCTTCTCTGGGAAAGCACCGATCCCTCGTGCTGCTGAGCCTGCAAAAATTTTGCCAGGGGGATGTGAAGAGCAGCAAAAGCTTTCAGGGCTGGCACCTTCCCTGTGGCAAAAGGAGGAGGACGATTGCGTGTTCGGAAACAGGCTCTGGGGAGGACAGGCAGCATGACGTGTTCCGTCTCTGGGGAAGCACAGATCCCCAGTGCTCTTGTGCCTGTGAACAGGCTGCCTAGGAAAGGTAAAGAGCAGCAAGAGCTTTCAGGGCTAGCACCTTCCGTGTGGGATGAGGAGCCGGACGTCTGCCTTTTCGGAAAGAGGCTCTGCGGAGAACAGGCAGCATGACCTGTTCCGTCTCTGGGAAAGCACCGATCCCCAGTGCTCTTGCACCTGTGAATAGGCTGCCTAGGGAAGGTGAAGAGCAGCAAGAGCTTTCAGGGCTGGCACCTTCCCTGTGGGAAAAGGAGGAGGAAGATTGCCTGTTCGGAAACAGGCTCTGTGGAGGACAGGCAGCATGAGCTGTTCCGTCTCTGGGAAAGCACCGATCCCTCCTGCTGCTGAGCCTGCAAAAAGTTTGCCAGGCGGATGTGAAGAGCAGCAAAAGCTTTCAGGGCTGGCACCTTCCCTGTGGCATGAGGAGCCGGACGTTTGCCTTTTCGGAAAGAGGCTCTGAGGAGGACAGGCAGCATGAGCTGTTCCGTCTCTGGGGAAGCACAGATCCCCAGTGCTCTTTTGCCTGTGAAGAGGCTGCCTAGGAAATGTAAAGAGCAGCAAGAGCTTTCAGTGCTAGCACCTTCCCTGTGGGATGAGGAGCCGGACGTCTTCCTTTTCGGAAAGAGGCTCTGCGGAGAACAGGCAGCATGACCTGTTCCGTCTCTGGGAAAGCACCGATCCCCAGTGCTCTTGCGCCTGTGAATAGGCTGCCTAGGGAAGGTGAAGAGCAGCAAGAGCTTTCAGGGCTAGCACCGTCTTTGTGGGAAAAGGAGGAGGACGATTGCCTGTTCGGAAAGAGGCTCTGCGAAGGACAGGCAGCATGAGCTGTTCCGTCTCTGGGGAAGAACAGATCCCAAGTGCTGCTGCACGTGCAAATATTTTTACAGGGGAGGTGAAGAGCAGCAAGAGCTTTCAGAGCTGGCACCTTGCTTGTGGCAGAAGGAGCAGACGTTTGCCTTTTGGGAAACAGGCTATGTCAACAATGAATGCCATGAGCTGTTCTGTCTCTGAGAAAGAACAGCTTCCCAGGGCTGCTGCGCCTGAGTATAGGCTGCCAAGGGAAAGTTAAGAGCAGCAAGAGCTTTCAGGGCTGGCACCTTCTTTGTGGGAAAAGGCGGAGGACGATTGCCTTTTGGGAAACAGGCTCTGCGGAGGACAGGGAGCATGACCTGTTCCGTATCTGGGGAAGCACAGTTCCCCAGTGCTCTTCTGCCTCTGAATAGGCTGCCTAGGAATGGTAAAGAGCAGCAAGAGCTTTCAGGGCTGGCACCTTCCCTGTGGGATGAGGAGCCGGACGTCTGCCTTTTCGCAAAGAGGCTCTGCGGAGGACAGGCAGCATGAGCTGTTCCGTCTCTGGGAAAGCATCGATCCCCAGTGCTCTTGTGCCTCTGAATAGGCTGCCTAGGAAAGGTAAAGAGCAGCAAGAGCTTTCAGGCCTGGCACCTTCCTTGTGGCAGAAGGAGCTGATGTTTGCCTTTTGGGAAACAGGCTATGCCAACAATGAATGCCATGAGCTGTTCTGTCTCTGAGAAAGAACAGCTTCCCATGGCTGCTGCACCTGAGTATAGGCTGCCAAGGGAAAGTGAAGAGCAGCAAGAGCTTTCAGGGCTGGCACCTTCCCTGTGGGATGAGGAGCCGGACGTCTGCCTTTTCGGAAAGAGGCTCTGTGGAGGACAGGGAGCATGAGCTGTTCCGTCTCTGGGAAAGCACCGATCCCCAGTGCTCTTGTGCCTGTGAATAGGCTGCCTAGGAAAGGTAAAGAGCAGCAAGAGCTTTCAGGGCTGGCACCTTCTTTGTGGGAAAAGGCGGAGGACGATTGCCTTTTGGGAAACAGGCTCTGCGGAGGACAGGGAGCATGACCTGTTCCGTATCTGGGGAAGCACAGTTCCCCAGTGCTCTTGTGCCTGTGAATAGGCTGCCTAGGAATGGTAAAGAGCAGCAAGAGCTTTCAGGGCTGGCACCTTCCTTGTGGCAGAAGGAGCAGACGTTTGCCTTTTGCGAAACAGGCTATGCCAATAATCACTCCCATGAGCTGTTCTGTCTCTGAGAAAGAACAGCTTCCCAGGGCTGCTGCGCCTGAGTATAGGCTGCCAAGGGAAAGTGAAGAGCAGCAAGAGCTTTCAGGGCTGGCACCTTCTTTGTGGGAAAAGGAGGAGGACGATTGCCTTTTCGGAAAGAGGCTCTGCGGAGGACAGGCAGCATGAGCTGTTCCGTCTCTGGGAAAGCACCGATCCCCAGTGCTCTTGTGCCTGTGAATAGGCTGCCTAGGAATGGTAAAGAGCAGCAAGAGCTTTCAGGGCTGGCACCTTCCTTGTGGCAGAAGGAGCAGACGTTTGCCTTTTGGGAAACAGGCTATGCCAACAATGAATGCCATGAGCTGTTCGGTCTCTGAGAAAGAACAGCTTCCCAGAGCTGCTGCGCCTGAGTAAAGGCTGCCAAGGGAAGGTGAAGAGCTTAAAGAGCTTTCAGGGCTGGCACCTTCTTTGTGGGAAAAGGAGGAGGACGATTGCCTTTTCGGAAAGAGGCTCTGCGGAGGACAGGCAGCATGAGCTGTTCCGTCTCTGGGGAAGCACAGATCCCTCGTGCTGCTGCACGTGCAAATATTTTGACAGGGGAGGTGAAGAGCAGCAAGAGCTTTCAGGGCTGGCACCTTCTGTGTGGGATGAGGAGCCGGACGTCTGCCTTTTCGGAAAGAGGCTCTGCGGAGGACAGGCAGCATGAGCTGTTCCGTCTCTGGGGAAGCACAGTTCCCCAGTGCTCTTGTGACTCTGAATAGGCTGCCTAGGAAAGGTAAAGAGCAGCAAGAGCTTTGAGGGGTAGCACCTTCCCTGTGGGATGAGGAGCCGGACGTCTGCCTTTTCGGAAAGAGGCTCTGCGGAGGACAGGCAGCATGAGCTGTTCCGTCTCTGGGAAAGCACCGATCCCCCGTGCCCTTGTGCCTGTGAATAGGCTGCCTAGGAATGGTAAAGAGCAGCAAGAGCTTTCAGGGCTGGCACCTTGCTTGTGGCAGAAGGAGCAGGCGTTTGCCTTTTGGGAAACAGGCTATGCCAATAATCAATGCCATGAGCTGTTCTGTCTCTGAGAAAGAACAGCTTCCCAGGGCTGCTGCGCCTGAGTATAGGCTGCCAAGGGAAAGTGAAGAGCAGCAAGAGCTTTCAGGGCTGGCACCTTCTTTGTGGGAAAAGGAGGAGGACGATTGCCTGTTCGGAAAGAGGCTCTGGGGAGGACAGGCAGCATGACCTCTTCCGTCTCTGGGGAAGCACCGATCCCTGGTGCTCTTGTGCCTGTGAATAGGCTGCCTAGGAAAGGTGAAGAGCAGCAAGAGCTTTCAGGGCTAGCACATTCCTTGTGGCAGAAGTAGAGGGACATGTGTCTTTTCGTAAAGAGCTGTACTGAGAATGATTGTGATGAGCTGTTCCGTCTCTGGGGAAGCACAGTTCCCCAGTGCTCTTCTGCCTCTGAATAGGCTGCCTAGGAATGGTAAAGAGCAGCAAGAGCTTTCAGGTCTGGCACCTTCCCTGTGGGATGAGGAGCCGGAAGTCTGCCTTTTCGGAAAGAGGCTCTGCGGAGGACAGGCAGCATGAGCTGTTCCGTCTCTGGGAAAGCACCGATCCCTCGTGCTGCTGAGTCTGCAAATAGTTTGCGAGTGGAAGGTGAAGAGCAGCAAGAGCTTTCAGGGCTGGCACCTTCCTTGTGGGAAAAGGAGGAGGAAGATTGCCTGTTCGGAAACAGGCTCTGCGGAGGACAGGCAGCATGAGCTGTTCCGTCTCTGGGGAAGCACAGTTCCCCAGTGCTCTTCTGCCTCTGAATAGGCTGCCTAGGAATGGTAAAGAGCAGCAAGAGCTTTCAGGGCTGGCACCTTCCTTGTGGCAGAAGGAGCAGACGTTTGCCTTTTGCGAAACAGGCTATGCCAATAATCAATGCCATGAGCTGTTCTGTCTCTGAGAAAGAACAGCTTCCCAGGGCTGCTGCGCCTGAGTATAGGCTGCCAAGGGAAAGTGAAGAGCAGCAAGAGCTTTCAGGGCTGGCACCTTCTTTGTGGGAAAAGGAGGAGGACGATTGCCTTTTGGGAAACAGGCTCTGCGGAGGACAGGCAGCATGAGCTGTTCCGTTTCTGGGAAAGCACCGATCCCTGGTGCTTTTGTGCCTGTGAATAGGCTGCCTAGGAAAGGTAAAGAGCAGCAAGAGCTTTCAGGGCTGGCACCTTCCTTGTGGCAGAAGGAGCAGACGTTTGCCTTTTGGGAAACAGGCTATGCCAACAATGAATGCCATGAGCTGTTCGGTCTCTGAGAAAGCACCTATCCCTCGTGCTGCTGAGCCTGCAAATATTTTGCCAGGGGAAGGTGAGGAGCAGCAAGAGCTTTCAGG
The DNA here is from genome assembly GCA_037953605.1 of Necrosyrtes monachus. Classification (NCBI taxonomy): domain Eukaryota; kingdom Metazoa; phylum Chordata; class Aves; order Accipitriformes; family Accipitridae; genus Necrosyrtes; species Necrosyrtes monachus. The sequence goes on along the minus strand of JAZGTQ010000553.1, from coordinate 305,631 downwards.
GCTGGCACCTTCCTTGTGGCAGAAGGAGCAGACGTTTGCCTTTTGGGAAACAGGCTATGCCAATAATCAATCCCATGAGCTGTTCTGTCTCTGAGAAACAACAGCTTCCCAGGGCTGCTGCTCCTGAGTATAGGCTGCCAAGGGTAAGTGAAGAGCAGCAAGAGCTTTCAGGGCTGGCACCTTCTTTGTGGGAAAAGGAGGAGGACGATTGCCTTTTGGGAAACAGGCTCTGCGGAGGACAGGCAGCATGAGCTGTTCCGTCTCTGGGGAAGCACAGATACCCAGTGCTCTTGTGCCTCTGAATAGGCTGCCTAGGAAAGGTAAAGAGCAGCAAGAACTTTCAGGGGTAGCACCTTCCCTGTGGGATGAGGAGCCGGACGTCTGCCTTTTCGGAAAGAGGCTCTGCGGAGGACAGGCAGCATGAGCTGTTCCGTCTCTGGGAAAGCATCGATCCCCAGTGCTCTTGTGCCTCTGAATAGGCTGCCTAGGAAAGGTAAAGAGCAGCAAGAGCTTTCAGGCCTGGCACCTTCCTTGTGGCAGAAGGAGCTGATATTTTGCCTTTTGGGAAACAGGCTATGCCAACAATGAATGCCATGAGCTGTTCTGTCTCTGAGAAAGAACAGCTTCCCATGGCTGCTGCGCCTGAGTATAGGCTGCCAAGGGAAAGTGAAGAGCAGCAAGAGCTTTCAGGGCTGGCACCTTCCCTGTGGGATGAGGAGCCGGACGTCTGCCTTTTCGGAAAGAGGCTCTGTGGAGGACAGGGAGCATGAGCTGTTCCGTCTCTGGGAAAGCACCGATCCCCAGTGCTCTTGTGCCTGTGAATAGGCTGCCTAGGAAAGGTAAAGAGCAGCAAGAGCTTTCAGGGCTGGCACCTTCCTTGTGGGCAGAAGGAGCACACCTTTGCCTTTTGGGAAACAGGCTATGCCAACAATGAATGCCATGAGCTGTTCGGTCTCTGAGAAAGAACAGCTTCCCAGGGCTGCTGCGCCTGAGTAAAGGCTGCCAAGGGAAGGTGAAGAGCTTAAAGAGCTTTCAGGGCTGGCACCTTCTTTGTGGGAAAAGGAGGAGGACGATTACCTTTTCGGAAAGAGGCTCTGCGGAGGACAGGCAGCATGAGCTGTTCTGTCTCTGGGAAAGCACCGATCCCCAGTGCTCTTGTGCCTGTGAATAGGCTGCCTAGGAAAGGTAAAGAGCAGCAAGAGCTTTCAGGGCTGGCACCTTGCTTGTGGCAGAAGGAGCACACCTTTGCCTTTTGGGAAACAGGCTATGTCAACAATGAATGCCATGAGCTGTTCGGTCTCTGAGAAAGCACCGATCCCCCGTGCTGCTGAGCCTGCAAATAGTTTGCGAGTGGAAGGTGAAGAGCAGCAAGAGCTTTCAGGGCTGGCACCTTCCTTGTGGGAAAAGGAGGAGGAAGATTGCCTGTTCGGAACCAGGCTCTGCGGAGGACAGGCAGCATGAGCTGTTCCATATCTGGGGAAGCACAGATACCCAGTGCTCTTGCGCCTGTGAATAGGCTGCCTAGGGAAGGTGAAGAGCAGCAAGAGCTTTCAGGGCTAGCACATTCCTTGTGGCAGAAGTAGAGGGACATGTGTCTTTTCGTAAAGAGCTTTACTGAGAATGATTGTGATGAGCTGTTCCGTCTCTGGGGAAGCACAGTTCCCCAGTGCTCTTCTGCCTCTGAATAGGCTGCCTAGGAATGGTAAAGAGCAGCAAGAGCTTTCAGGGCTGGCACCTTCCCTGTGGGATGAGGAGCCGGACGTCTGCCTTTTCGGAAAGAGGCTCTGCGGAGGACAGGCAGCATGAGCTGTTCCGTCTCTGGGAAAGCACCGATCCCCAGTGCTCTTGTGCCTGTGAATAGGCTGCCTAGGAATAGTAAAGAGCAGCAAGAGCTTTCAGGGCTAGCACATTCCTTGTGGCAGAAGTAGAGGGACATGTGTCTTTTCGTAAAGAGCTGTACTGAGAATGATTGTGATGAGCTGTTCCGTCTCTGGGGAAGCACAGTTCCCCAGTGCTCTTCTGCCTCTGAATAGGCTGCCTAGGAATGGTAAAGAGCAGCAAGAGCTTTCAGGGCTGGCACCTTCCCTGTGGGATGAGGAGCCGGACGTCTGCCTTTTCGGAAAGAGGCTCTGCGGAGGACAGGCAGCATGAGCTGTTCCGTCTCTGGGAAAGCACCGATCCCCAGTGCTCTTGTGCCTGTGAATAGGCTGCCTAGGAATAATAAAGAGCAGCAAGAGCTTTCAGGGCTGGCACCTTGCTTGTGGCAGAAGGTGCAGACTTTTGCATTTTGCGAAACAGGCTATGCCAATAATCAATCCCATGAGCTGTTCTGTCTCTGAGAAAGAACAGCTTCCCAGGGCTGCTGCTCCTGAGTATAGGCTGCCAAGGGAAAGTGAAGAGCAGCAAGAGCTTTCAGGTCTAGCACCTTCTGTGTGGGAAAAGGAGGAGGACGATTGCCTGTTCGGAAACAGGCTCTGCGGAGGACAGGCAGCATGAGCTGTTCCGTCTCTGGGGAAGCACAGTTCCCCAGTGCTCTTCTGCCTCTGAATAGGCTGCCTAGGAAAGGTAAAGAGCAGCAAGAGCTTTCAGGGCTAGCACCTTCCCTGTGGGATGAGGAGCCGGACGTCTGCCTTTTCGGAAAGAGGCTCTGCGGAGGACAGGCAGCATGAGCTGTTCCGTCTCTGGGAAAGCACCGATCCCCCGTGCCCTTGTGCCTGTGAATAGGCTGCCTAGGAATGGTAAAGAGCAGCAAGAGCTTTCAGGGCTGGCACCTTGCTTGTGGCAGAAGGAGCAGACGTTTGCCTTTTGGGAAACAGGCTATGCCAATAATCAATGCCATGAGCTGTTCTGTCTCTGAGAAAGAACAGCTTCCCAGGGCTGCTGCGCCTGAGTATAGGCTGCCAAGGGAAAGTGAAGAGCAGCAAGAGCTTTCAGGGCTGGCACCTTCTTTGTGGGAAAAGGAGGAGGACGATTGCCTGTTCGGAAAGAGGCTCTGGGGAGGACAGGCAGCATGACCTCTTCCGTCTCTGGGGAAGCACCGATCCCTGGTGCTCTTGTGCCTGTGAATAGGCTGCCTAGGAATGGTAAAGAGCAGCAAGAGCTTTCAGGGCTAGCACCTTCTGTGTGGGATGAGGAACCGGACGTCTGCCTTTTCGGAAAGAGGCTCTGTGGAGGACAGGCAGCATGAGCTGTTCCGTCTCTGGGAAAGCACCGATCCCCAATGCTCTTGTGCCTGTGAATAGGCTGCCTAGGAATGGTAAAGAGCAGCAAGAGCTTTCAGGGCTGGCACCTTCCTTGTGGCAGAATGAGCTGACGTTTGGCTTTTGGGAAACAGGCTATGCCAACAATGAATGCCATGAGCTGTTCGGTCTCTGAGAAAGAACAGCTTCCCAGGGCTGCTGCGCCTGAGTAAAGGCTGCCAAGGGAAGGTGAAGAGCTTAAAGAGCTTTCAGGGCTGGCACCTTCTTTGTGGGAAAAGGAGGAGGACGATTGCCTTTTGGGAACCAGGCTCTGCGGAGGACAGGGAGCATGAGCTGTTCCGTCTCTGGGGAAGCACACTTCCCCAATGCTCTTGTGCCTGTGAATAGGCTGCCTAGGAAAGGTAAAGAGCAGCAAGAGCTTTCAGGGCTGGCACCTTCCTTGTGGCAGAAGGAGCACACCTTTGCCTTTTGGGAAACAGGCTATGCCAACAATGAATGCCATGCGCTGTTCGGTCTCTGAGAAAGCACCGATCCCTCGTGCTGCTGAGCCTGCAAATAGTTTGCGAGTGGAAGGTGAAGAGCAGCAAGAGCTTTCAGGGCTGGCACCTTCGTTGTGGGAAAAGGAGGAGGAAGATTGCCTTTTCGGAAAGAGGCTCTGCGGAGGACAGGCAGCATGAGCTGTTCCGTCTCTGGGAAAGCACCGATCCCTCGTTCTGCTGAGCCTGCAAATAGTTTGCCAGGGGAAGGTGAAGAGCAGCAAGAGCTTTCAGGGCTGGCACCTTCTTTGTGGGAAAAGGAGGAGGAAGATTGCCTTTTCGGAAAGAGGCTCTGCGGAAGACAGGCAGCATGAGCTGTTCCGTCTCTGGGATAGCAACGATCCCCAGTGCTCTTGTGCCTGTGAATAGGCTGCCTAGGAAAGGTGAAGAGCAGCAAGAGCTTTCAGGGCTAGCACATTCCTTGTGGCAGAAGTAGAGGGACATGTGTCTTTTCGTAAAGAGCTGTACTGAGAATGATTGTGATGAGCTGTTCCGTCTCTGGGGAAGCACAGTTCCCCAGTGCTCTTGTGACTCTGAATAGGCTGCCTAGGAATGGTAAAGAGCAGCAAGAGCTTTCAGGGCTGGCACCTTGCTTGTGGCAGAAGGTGCAGACTTTTGCATTTTGCGAAACAGGCTATGCCAATAATCAATCCCATGAGCTGTTCTGTCTCTGAGAAAGAACAGCTTCCCAGGGCTGCTGCGCCTGAGTATAGGCTGCCAAGGGAAAGTGAAGAGCAGCAAGAGCTTTCAGGGCTGGCACCTTCTTTGTGGGAAAAGGAGGAGGACGATTGCCTGTTCGGAAACAGGCTCTGCGGAGGACAGGGAGCATGAGCTGTTCCGTCTCTGGGAAAGCACCGATCCCCAGTGCTCTTGTGCCTGTGAATAGGCTGCCTAGGAAAGGTAAAGAGCAGCAAGAGCTTTCAGGGCTGGCACCTTGCTTGTGGCAGAAGGAGCACACCTTTGCCTTTTGGGAAACAGGCTATGTCAACAATGAATGCCATGAGCTGTTCGGTCTCTGAGAAAGCACCGATCCCTCGTGCTGCTGAGCCTGCAAATAGTTTGCGAGTGGAAGGTGAAGAGCAGCAAGAGCTTTCAGGGCTGGCACCTTCCCTGTGGGATGAGGAGCCGGACGTCTGCCTTTTCGGAAAGAGGCTCTGCGGAGGACAGGCAGCATGAGCTGTTCCGTCTCTGGGAAAGCACCGATCCCTCGTTCTGCTGAACCTGCAAATAGTTTGCCAGGGGAAGGTGAAGAGCAGCAAGAGCTTTCAGGGCTGGCACCTCCTTTGTGGGAAAAGGAGGAGGAAGATTGCGTGTTCGGAACCAGGCTCTGCGGAAGACAGGCAGCATGAGCTGTTCCGTCTCTGGGATAGCAACGATCCCCAGTGCTCTTGTGCCTGTGAATAGGCTGCCTAGGAAAGGTGAAGAGCAGCAAGAGCTTTCAGGGCTAGCACATTCCTTGTGGCAGAAGTAGAGGGACATGTGTCTTTTCGTAAAGAGCTGTACTGAGAATGATTGTGATGAGCTGTTCCGTCTCTGGGGAAGCACAGTTCCCCAGTGCTCTTGTGACTCTGAATAGGCTGCCTAGGAATGGTAAAGAGCAGCAAGAGCTTTCAGGGCTGGCACCTTCCCTGTGGGATGAGGAGCCGGACGTCTGCCTTTTCGGAAAGAGGCTCTGCGGAGGACAGGCAGCATGAGCTGTTCCGTCTCTGGGAAAGCACCGATCCCCAGTGCTCTTGTGCCTGTGAATAGGCTGCCTAGGAATAGTAAAGAGCAGCAAGAGCTTTCAGGGCTGGCACCTTGCTTGTGGCAGAAGGAGCACACCTTTGCCTTTTGGGAAACAGGCTATGCCAACAATGAATGCCATGAGCTGTTCGGTCTCTGAGAAAGAACAGCTTCCCAGGGCTGCTGCGCCTGAGTAAAGGCTGCCAAGGGAAAGTGAAGAGCAGCAAGAGCTTTCAGGGCTGGCACCTTCTTTGTGGGAAAAGGAGGAGGACGATTGCCTTTTCGGAAACAGGCTCTGCGGAGGACAGGCAGCATGAGCTGTTCCGTCTCTGGGGAAGCACAGATCCCTGGTGCTCTTGTGCCTGTTAACAGGCTGCCTAGGAAAGGTAAAGAGCAGCAAGAGCTTTCAGGGCTGGCACCTTCTTTGTGGGAAAAGGAGGAGGACGATTGCCTTTTGGGAACCAGGCTCTGCGGAGGACAGGCAGCATGAGCTGTTCCGTCTCTGGGATAGCACCGATCCCCAGTGCTCTTGTGCCTGTGAATAGGCTGCCTAGGAAAGGTAAAGAGCAGCAAGAGCTTTCAGGGCTGGCACCTTGCTTGTGGCTGAAGGAGCACACCTTTGCCTTTTGGGAAACAGGCTATGTCAACAATGAATGCCATGCGCTGTTCGGTCTCTGAGAAAGCACCGATCCCCCGTGCTGCTGAGCCTGCAAATAGTTTGCGAGTGGAAGGTGAAGAGCAGCAAGAGCTTTCAGGGCTGGCACCTTCCTTGTGGGAAAAGGAGGAGGAAGATTGCCTGTTCGGAAACAGGCTCTGCGGAGGACAGGCAGCATGAGCTGTTCCGTCTCTGGGGAAGCACAGTTCCCCAGTGCTCTTCTGCCTCTGAATAGGCTGCCTAGGAATGGTAAAGAGCAGCAAGAGCTTTCAGGGCTGGCACCTTCCTTGTGGCAGAAGGAGCTGACGTTTGCCTTTTGGGAAACAGGCTATGCCAATAATCAATCCCATGAGCTGTTCGGTCTCTCAGAAAGAACAGCTTCCCAGGGCTGCTGCTCCTGAGTATAGGCTGCCAAGGGAAAGTGAAGAGCAGCAAGAGCTTTCAGGTCTAGCACCTTCTGTGTGGGAAAAGGAGGAGGACGATTGCCTGTTCGGAAAGAGGCTCTGCGGAGGACAGGCAGCATGAGCTGTTCCGTCTCTGGGAAAGCACCGATCCCCAATGCTCTTGTGCCTGTGAATAGGCTGCCTAGGAATGGTAAAGAGCAGCAAGAGCTTTCAGGGCTGGCACCTTCCTTGTGGCAGAAGGAGCTGACGTTTGCCTTTTGGGAAACAGGCTATGTCAACAATGAATGCCATGAGCTGTTCGGTCTCTGAGAAAGCACCGATCCCTCGTGCTGCTGAGCCTGCAAATATTTTGCCAGGGGAAGGTGAGGAGCAGCAAGAGCTTTCAGGGCTGGCACCTTCCTTGTGGCAGAAGGAGCAGACGTTTGCCTTTTGGGAAACAGGCTATGCCAATAATCAATGCCATGAGCTGTTCTGTCTCTGAGAAAGAACAGCTTCCCAGGGCTGCTGCTCCTGAGTATAGGCTGCAAAGGGAAAGTGAAGAGCAGCAAGAGCTTTCAGGGCTGGCACCTTCTTTGTGGGAAAAGGAGGAGGACGATTGCCTTTTGGGAAACAGGCTCTGCGGAGGACAGGCAGCATGAACTGTTCCGTCTCTGGGGAAGCACAGATACCCAGTGCTCTTGTGCCTCTGAATAGGCTGCCTAGGAAAGGTAAAGAGCAGCAAGAGCTTTCAGGGGTAGCACCTTCCCTGTGGGATGAGGAGCCGGAAGTCTGCCTTTTCGGAAAGAGGCTCTGCGGAGGACAGGCAGCATGAGCTGTTCCGTCTCTGGGAAAGCATCGATCCCCAGTGCTCTTGTGCCTCTGAATAGGCTGCCTAGGAAAGGTAAAGAGCAGCAAGAGCTTTCAGGCCTGGCACCTTCCTTGTGGCAGAAGGAGCTGATGTTTGCCTTTTGGGAAACAGGCTATGCCAACAATGAATGCCATGAGCTGTTCTGTCTCTGAGAAAGAACAGCTTCCCAGGGCTGCTGCGCCTGAGTATAGGCTGCCAAGGGAAAGTGAAGAGCAGCAAGAGCTTTCAGGGCTGGCACCTTCTTTGTCGGAAAAGGAGGAGGACGATTGCCTTTTGGGAAACAGGCTCTGCGGAGGACAGGGAGCATGAGCTCTTCCGTCTCTGGGGAACCACAGATCCCTCGTGCTGCTGCACGTGCAAATATTTTGACAGGGGAGGTGAAGAGCAGCAAGAGCTTTCAGGGCTGGCACCTTCTTTGTGGGAAAAGGAGGAGGACGATTGCCTTTTGGGAAACAGGCTCTGCGGAGGACAGGCAGCATGAGCTGTTCCGTCTCTGGGGAAGCACAGTTCCCCAGTGCTCTTGTGACTGTGAATAGGCTGCCTAGGAAAGGTAAAGAGCAGCAAGAGCTTTCAGGGCTGGCACCTTCTTTGTGGGAAAAGGAGGAGGACGATTGCCTTTTGGGAAACAGGCTCTGCGGAGGACAGGGAGCATGAGCTGTTCCGTCTCTGGGAAAGCACCGATCCCCAGTGCTCTTGTGCCTGTGAATAGGCTGCCTAGGAAAGGTAAAGAGCAGCAAGAGCTTTCAGAGCTGGCACCTTGCTTGTGGCAGAAGGAGCACACCTTTGCCTTTTGGGAAACAGGCTATGTCAACAATGAATGCCATGAGCTGTTCGGTCTCTGAGAAAGCACCGATCCCCCGTGCTGCTGAGCCTGCAAATAGTTTGCGAGTGGAAGGTGAAGAGCAGCAAGAGCTTTCAGGGCTGGCACCTTCTTTGTGGGAAAAGGAGGAGGACGATTGCCTTTTCGGAAAGAGGCTCTGCGGAGGACAGGCAGCATGAGCTGTTCCGTCTCTGGGATAGCAACGATCCCCAGTGCTCTTGTGCCTGTGAATAGGCTGCCTAGGAAAGATGAAGAGCAGCAAGAGCTTTCAGGGCTAGCACATTCCTTGTGGCAGAAGTAGAGGGACATGTGTCTTTTCGTAAAGAGCTGTACTGAGAATGATTGTGATGAGCTGTTCCGTCTCTGGGGAAGCACAGTTCCCCAGTGCTCTTCTGCCTCTGAATAGGCTGCCTAGGAATGGTAAAGAGCAGCAAGAGCTTTCAGGGCTGGCACCTTCCCTGTGGGATGAGGAGCCGGACGTCTGCCTTTTCGGAAAGAGGCTCTGCGGAGGACAGGCAGCATGAGCTGTTCCGTCTCTGGGAAAGCACCGATCCCCAGTGCTCTTGTGCCTCTGAATAGGCTGCCTAGGAATAGTAAAGAGCAGCAAGAGCTTTCAGGGCTGGCACCTTGCTTGTGGCAGAAGGAGCACACCTTTGCCTTTTGGGAAACAGGCTATGCCAACAATGAATGCCATGAGCTGTTCTGTCTCTGAGAAAGAACAGCTTCCCAGGGCTGCTGCGCCTGAGTAAAGGCTGCCAAGGGAAAGTGAAGAGCAGCAAGAGCTTTCAGGGCTGGCACCTTCTTTGTGGGAAAAATAGGAGGACGATTGCCTTTTCGGAAAGAGGCTCTGTGGAGGACAGGGAGCATGAGCTGTTCCGTCTCTGGGAAAGCACCGATCCCCAGTGCTCTTGTGCCTGTGAATAGGCTGCCTAGGAAAGGTGAAGAGCAGCAAGAGCTTTCAGGGCTAGCACATTCCTTGTGGCAGAAGTAGAGGGACATGTGTCTTTTCGTAAAGAGCTGTACTGAGAATGATTGTGATGAGCTGTTCCGTCTCTGGGGAAGCACAGTTCCCCAGTGCTCTTCTGCCTCTGAATAGGCTGCCTAGGAATGGTAAAGAGCAGCAAGAGCTTTCAGGGCTGGCACCTTCCCTGTGGGATGAGGAGCCGGACGTCTGCCTTTTCGGAAAGAGGCTCTGCGGAGGACAGGCAGCATGAGCTGTTCCGTCTCTGGGAAAGCATCGATCCCCAGTGCTCTTGTGCCTCTGAATAGGCTGCCTAGGAAAGGTAAAGAGCAGCAAGAGCTTTCAGGGCTGGCACCTTGCTTGTGGCAGAAGGTGCAGACGTTTGCATTTTGCGATACAGGCTATGCCAATTATCAATCCCATGAGCTGTTCTGTCTCTGAGAAAGAACAGCTTCCCAGGGCTGCTGCGCCTGAGTATAGGCTGCCAAGAGAAAGTGAAGAGCAGCAAGAGCTTTCAGGGCTGGCACCTTCTTTGTGGGAAAAGGAGGAGGACGATTGCCTGTTCGGAAAGAGGCTCTGGGGAGGACAGGGAGCATGAGCTGTTCCGTCTCTGGGAAAGCACCGATCCCCAGTGCTCTTGTGCCTGTGAATAGGCTGCCTAGGAAAGGTAAAGAGCAGCAAGAGCTTTCAGGGCTGGCACCTTGCTTGTGGCAGAAGGAGCACACCTTTGCCTTTTGGGAAACAGGCTATGTCAACAATGAATGCCATGAGCTGTTCGGTCTCTGAGAAAGCACCGATCCCTCGTGCTGCTGAGCCTGCAAATAGTTTGCGAGTGGAAGGTGAAGAGCAGCAAGAGCTTTCAGGGCTGGCACCTTCCTTGTGGGAAAAGGAGGAGGAAGATTGCCTGTTCGGAACCAGGCTCTGCGGAGGACAGGCAGCATGAGCTGTTCCATCTCTGGGGAAGCACAGATACCCAGTGCTCTTGTGCCTGAGAATAGGCTGCCTAGGAAAAGTAAAGAGCAGCAAGAGCTTTCAGGGCTGGCACCTTCCCTGTGGGATGAGGAGCCGGACGTCTGCCTTTTCGGAAAGAGGCTCTGCGGAGGACAGGCAGCATGAGCTGTTCCGTCTCTGGGATAGCAACGATCCCCAGTGCTCTTGCGCCTGTGAATAGGCTGCCTAGGAAAGGTGAAGAGCAGCAAGAGCTTTCAGGGCTAGCACATTCCTTGTGGCAGAAGTAGAGGGACATGTGTCTTTTCGTAAAGAGCTGTACTGAGAATGATTGTGATGAGCTGTTCCGTCTCTGGGGAAGCACAGTTCCCCAGTGCTCTTCTGCCTCTGAATAGGCTGCCTAGGAATGGTAAAGAGCAGCAAGAGATTTCAGGGCTGGCACCTTCCCTGTGGGATGAGGAGCCGGACGTCTGCCTTTTCGGAAAGAGGCTCTGCGGAGGACAAGCAGCATGAGCTGTTCCGTCTCTGGGGAAGCACAGTTCCCCAGTGCTCTTGTGCCTGTGAATAGGCTGCCTAGGAATGGTAAAGAGCAGCAAGAGCTTTCAGGGCTGGCACCTTCCTCGTGGCAGAAGGAGCTGACGTTTGCCTTTTGGGAAACAGGCTATGCCAACAATGAATGCCATGAGCTGTTCTGTCTCTGAGAAAGAACAGCTTCCCAGGGCTGCTGCGCCTGAGTAAAGGCTGCCAGGGAAGGTGAAGAGCTTAAAGAGCTTTCAGGGCCGGCACCTTCTTTGTGGGAAAAGGAGGAGGACGATTGCCTTTTCGGAAAGAGGCTCTGCGGAGGACAGGCAGCATGAGCTGTTCCGTCTCTGGGAAGCATAGATGCCTCCTGCTGCGCGTGCAAATATTTTGCCAGGGGAAGGTGAGGAGCAGCAAGAGCTTTCAGGGCTGGCACCTTCCTTGTGGCAGAAGTAGAGGGACATGTCTCTTTTCATAAAGAGCTGTACTGAGAATTATTGCGATGAGCTGTTCCGTCTCTGGGGAAGCACAGATCCCCAGTGCTCTTGTGCCTCTGAATAGGCTGCCTAGGGAAGGTGAAGAGCCGCAAGAGCTTTCAGGGCTGGCACCTTCCCTGTGGGATGAGGAGCCGGACGTCTGCCTTTTCGGAAAGAGGCTCTGCGGAGGACAGGCATCATGACCTGTTCCGTCTCTGGGAAAGCACAGATCCCTCGTTCTGCTGAGCCTGCAAATAGTTTGCCAGGGGAAGGTGAAGAGCAGCAAGAGCTTTCAGGGCTGGCACCTTCTTTATGGGAAAAGGAGGAGGACGATTGCCTGTTCGGAAACAGGCTCTGCGGAGGACAGGCAGCGTGAGCTGTTCCGTCTCTGGGGAAACACAGATCCCCAGTGCTCTTGTGCCTCTGAATAGGCTGTCTAGGGAAGGGAAAGAGCAGCAAGAGCTTTCAGGGCTAGCACATTCCTTGTGGCAGAAGTAGAGGGACATGTGTCTTTTCCTAAAGAGCTGTACTGAGAATGATTGCGATGAGCTGTTCCGTCTCTGGGGAAGCACAGTTCCCCAGTGCTCTTGTGCCTGTGAATAGGCTGCCTAGGAATGGTAAAGAGCAGCAAGAGCTTTCAGGGCTGGCACCTTGCTTGTGGCAGAAGGAGCTGACGTTTGCCTTTTGGGAAACAGGCTATGCCAACAATGAATGCCATGAGCTGTTCGGTCTCTGAGAAAGAAAAGCTTCCCAGGGCTGCTGCGCCTGAGTATAAGCTGCCAAAGGAAAGTGAAGAGCAGCAAGAGCTTTCAGGGCTGGCACCTTCTTTGTGGGAAAAGGAGGAGGACGATTGCCTGTTCGGAAAGAGGCTCTGCGGAGGACAGGCAGCATGAGCTGTTCCGTCTCTGGGGAAGCACCGATCCCCAGTGCTCTTGTGCCTGTGAATAGGCTGCCTAGGAAAGGTAAAGAGCAGCAAGAGCTTTCAGGGCTGGCACCTTGCTTGTGGCAGAAGGAGCAGACGTTTGCCTTTTGGGAAACAGGCTATGTCAACAATGAATGCCATGAGCTGTTCGGTCTCTGAGAAAGCACCGATCCCTCGTGCTGCTGAGCCTGCAAATAGTTTGCGAGTGGAAGGTGAAGAGCAGCAAGAGCTTTCAGGGCTGGCACCTTCCTTGTGGGCAGAAGGAGCACACCTTTGCCTTTTGGGAAACAGGCTATGCCAACAATGAATGCCATGAGCTGTTCGGTCTCTGAGAAAGAACAGCTTCCCAGGGCTGCTGCGCCTGAGTAAAGGCTGCCAAGGGAAGGTGAAGAGCTTAAAGAGCTTTCAGGGCTGGCACCTTCTTTGTGGGAAAAGGAGGAGGACGATTACCTTTTCGGAAACAGGCTCTGCGGAGGACAGGCAGCATGAGCTGTTCTGTCTCTGGGAAAGCACCGATCCCCAATGCTCTTGTGCCTGTGAATAGGCTGCCTAGGAAAGGTAAAGAGCAGCAAGAGCTTTCAGAGCTGGCACCTTGCTTGTGGCAGAAGGAGCAGACGTTTGCTTTTTGGGAAACAGGCTATGTCAACAATGAATGCCATGAGCTGTTCGGTCTCTGAGAAAGCACCGATCCCTCGTGCTGCTGAGCCTGCAAATATTTTGCCAGGGGAATGTGAGGAGCAGCAAGAGCTTTCAGGGCTGGCACCTTCATTGTGGCAGAAGGAGCAGAAGTTTGCCTTTTGGGAAACAGGCTATGCCAATAATCAATCCCATGAGCTGTTCTGTCTCTGAGAAGGAACAGCTTCCCAGGGCTGCTGCGCCTGAGTAAAGGCTGCCAAGGGAAAGTGAAGAGCAGCAAGAGCTTTCAGGGCTGGCACCTTCTTTGTGGGAAAAGGAGGAGGACGATTGCCTTTTGGGAAACAGGCTCTGCGGAGGACAGGCAGCATGAGCTGTTCCGTCTCTGGGGAAGCACAGATACCCAGTGCTCTTGTGCCTCTGAATAGGCTGCCTAGGAAAGGTAAAGAGCAGCAAGAGCTTTCAGGGCTGGCACCTTCTTTGTGGGAAAAGGAGGAGGACGATTGCCTTTTCGGAAACAGGCTCTGCGGAGGACAGGCAGCATGAGCTGTTCCGTCTCTGGGAAAGCACCGATCCCCAGTGCTCTTGTGTCTGTGAATAGGCTGCCTAGGAAAGGTAAAGAGCAGCAAGAGCTTTCAGGGCTGGCACCTTCTTTGTGGGAAAAGGAGGAGGACGATTGCCTTTTCGGAAACAGGCTCTGCGGAGGACAGGGAGCATGAGCTGTTCCGTCTCTGGGAAAGCACCGATCCCCAGTGCTCTTGTGTCTGTGAATAGGCTGCCTAGGAAAGGTAAAGAGCAGCAAGAGCTTTCAGGGCTGGCACCTTGCTTGTGGCAGAAGGAGCACACCTTTGCCTTTTGGGAAACAGGCTATGTCAACAATGAATGCCATGAGCTGTTCGGTCTCTGAGAAAGCACCGATCCCCCGTGCTGCTGAGCCTGCAAATAGTTTGCGAGTGGAAGGTGAAGAGCAGCAAGAGCTTTCAGGGCTGGCACCTTCCTTGTGGGAAAAGGAGGAGGAAGATTGCCTGTTCGGAACCAGGCTCTGCGGAGGACAGGCAGCATGAGCTGTTCCATATCTGGGGAAGCACAGATACCCAGTGCTCTTGCGCCTGTGAATAGGCTGCCTAGGGAAGGTGAAGAGCAGCAAGAGCTTTAGGGGCTAGCACATTCCTTGTGGCAGAAGTAGAGGGACATGTGTCTTTTCGTAAAGAGCTGTACTGAGAATGATTGTGATGAGCTGTTCCGTCTCTGGGGAAGCACAGTTCCCCAGTGCTCTTCTGCCTCTGAATAGGCTGCCTAGGAATGGTAAAGAGCAGCAAGAGCTTTCAGGGCTGGCACCTTCCCTGTGGGATGAGGAGCCGGACGTCTGCCTTTTCGGAAAGAGGCTCTGCGGAGGACAGGCAGCATGAGCTGTTCCGTCTCTGGGAAAGCACCGATCCCCAGTGCTCTTGTGCCTGTGAATAGGCTGCCTAGGAATAGTAAAGAGCAGCAAGAGCTTTCAGGGCTGGCACCTTGCTTGTGGCAGAAGGTGCAGACTTTTGCATTTTGCGAAACAGGCTATGCCAATAATCAATCCCATGAGCTGTTCTGTCTCTGAGAAAGAACAGCTTCCCAGGGCTGCTGCGCCTGAGTATAGGCTGCCAAGGGAAAGTGAAGAGCAGCAAGAGCTTTCAGGGCTGGCACCTTCTTTGTGGGAAAAGGAGGAGGACGATTGCCTGTTCGGAAACAGGCTCTGCGGAGGACAGGCAGCATGAGCTGTTCCGTCTCTGGGGAAGCACAGTTCCCCAGTGCTCTTGTGACTCTGAATAGGCTGCCTAGGAAATGTAAAGAGCAGCAAGAGCTTTCAGGGCTGGCACCTTCTTTGTGGGAAAAGGAGGAGGACGATTGCCTTTTGGGAAACAGGCTCTGCGGAGGACAGGGAGCATGAGCTGTTCCGTCTCTGGGAAAGCACCGATCCCCAGTGCTCTTGTGCCTGTGAATAGGCTGCCTAGGAAAGGTAAAGAGCAGCAAGAGCTTTCAGGGCTGGCACCTTGCTTGTGGCAGAAGGAGCACACCTTTGCCTTTTGGGAAACAGGCTATGTCAACAATGAATGCCATGAGCTGTTCGGTCTCTGAGAAAGCACCGATCCCTCGTGCTGCTGAGCCTGCAAATAGTTTGCGAGTGGAAGGTGAAGAGCAGCAAGAGCTTTCAGGGCTGGCACCTTCCCTGTGGGATGAGGAGCCGGACGTCTGCCTTTTCGGAAAGAGGCTCTGCGGAGGACAGGCAGCATGAGCTGTTCCGTCTCTGGGAAAGCACCGATCCCTCGTTCTGCTGAACCTGCAAATAGTTTGCCAGGGGAAGGTGAAGAGCAGCAAGAGCTTTCAGGGCTGGCACCTCCTTTGTGGGAAAAGGAGGAGGAAGATTGCGTGTTCGGAACCAGGCTCTGCGGAAGACAGGCAGCATGAGCTGTTCAGTCTCTGGGATAGCAACGATCCCCAGTGCTCTTGTGCCTGTGAATAGGCTGCCTAGGAAAGGTGAAGAGCAGCAAGAGCTTTCAGGGCTAGCACATTCCTTGTGGCAGAAGTAGAGGGACATGTGTCTTTTCGTAAAGAGCTGTACTGAGAATGATTGTGATGAGCTGTTCCGTCTCTGGGGAAGCACAGTTCCCCAGTGCTCTTGTGACTCTGAATAGGCTGCCTAGGAATGGTAAAGAGCAGCAAGAGCTTTCAGGGCTGGCACCTTCCCTGTGGGATGAGGAGCCGGACGTCTGCCTTTTCGGAAAGAGGCTCTGCGGAGGACAGGCAGCATGAGCTGTTCCGTCTCTGGGAAAGCACCGATCCCCAGTGCTCTTGTGCCTGTGAATAGGCTGCCTAGGAATAGTAAAGAGCAGCAAGAGCTTTCAGGGCTGGCACCTTGCTTGTGGCAGAAGGAGCACACCTTTGCCTTTTGGGAAACAGGCTATGCCAACAATGAATGCCATGAGCTGTTCGGTCTCTGAGAAAGAACAGCTTCCCAGGGCTGCTGCGCCTGAGTAAAGGCTGCCAAGGGAAAGTGAGGAGCAGCAAGAGCTTTCAGGGCTGGCACCTTCTTTGTGGGAAAAGGAGGAGGACGATTGCCTTTTCGGAAACAGGCTCTGCGGAGGACAGGCAGCATGAGCTGTTCCGTCTCTGGGGAAGCACAGATCCCTGGTGCTCTTGTGCCTGTTAACAGGCTGCCTAGGAAAGGTAAAGAGCAGCAAGAGCTTTCAGGGCTGGCACCTTCCTTGTGGCAGAAGGAGCTGATGTGTTCCTTTTGGGAAACAGGCTATGCCAACAATGTATGCCATGAGCTGTTCTGTCTCTGAGAAAGAACAGCTTCCCAGGGCTGCTGCGCCTGAGTATAGGCTGCCAAGAGAAAGTGAAGAGCAGCAAGAGCTTTCAGGGCTGGCACCTTCTTTGTGGGAAAAGGAGGAGGACGATTGCCTGTTCGGAAAGAGGATCTGGGGAGGACAGGCAGCATGAGCTGTTCCGACTCTGGGAAAGCACCGATCCCCAGTGCTCTTGTGCCTGTGAATAGGCTGCCTAGGAAAGGTGAAGAGCAGCAAGAGCTTTCAGGGCTAGCACATTCCTTGTGGCAGAAGTAGAGGGACATGTGTCTTTTCGTAAAGAGCTGTACTGAGAATGATTGTGATGAGCTGTTCCGTCTCTGGGGAAGCACAGTTCCCCAGTGCTCTTCTGCCTCTGAATAGGCTGCCTAGGAATGGTAAAGAGCAGCAAGAGCTTTCAGGGCTGGCACCTTCCCTGTGGGATGAGGAGCCGGACGTCTGCCTTTTCGGAAAGAGGCTCTGCGGAGGACAGGAAGCATGAGCTGTTCCGTCTCTGGGAAAGCACCGATCCCTCGTTCTGCTGAGCCTGCAAATAGTTTGCCAGGGGAAGGTGAAGAGCAGCAAGAGCTTTCAGGGCTGGCACCTTCTTTGTGGGAAAAGGAGGAGGAAGAATGCGTGTTCGGTACCAGGCTCTGCGGAAGACAGGCAGCATGAGCTGTTCCGTCTCTGGGATAGCAACGATCCCCAGTGCTCTTGTGCCTGTGAATAGGCTGCCTAGGAAAGGTGAAGAGCAGCAAGAGCTTTCAGGGCTAGCACATTCCTTGTGGCAGAAGTAGAGGGACATGTGTCTTTTCGTAAAGAGCTGTACTGAGAATGATTGTGATGAGCTGTTCCGTCTCTGGGGAAGCACAGATCCCTGGTGCTCTTGTGCCTGTTAACAGGCTGTCTAGGAAGGGTGAAGAGGAGGAAGAGCTTTCAGGGCTGGCACCTTCTTTGTGGGAAAAGGAGGAGGACGATTGCATTTTGGGAACCAGGCTCTGCGGAGGACAGGCAGCATGAGCTGTTCCGTCTCTGGGATAGCACCGATCCCCAGTGCTCTTGTGCCTGTGAATAGGCTGCCTAGGAAAGGTAAAGAGCAGCAAGAGCTTTCAGGGCTGGCACCTTGCTTGTGGCTGAAGGAGCACACCTTTGCCTTTTGGGAAACAGGCTATGTCAACAATGAATGCCATGCGCTGTTCGGTCTCTGAGAAAGCACCGATCCCCCGTGCTGCTGAGCCTGCAAATAGTTTGCGAGTGGAAGGTGAAGAGCAGCAAGAGCTTTCAGGGCTGGCACCTTCCTTGTGGGAAAAGGAGGAGGAAGATTGCCTGTTCGGAAACAGGCTCTGCGGAGGACAGGCAGCATGAGCTGTTCCGTCTCTGGGGAAGCACAGTTCCCCAGTGCTCTTCTGCCTCTGAATAGGCTGCCTAGGAATGGTAAAGAGCAGCAAGAGCTTTCAGGGCTGGCACCTTCCTTGTGGCAGAAGGAGCTGACGTTTGCCTTTTGCGAAACAGGCTATGCCAATAATCAATCCCATGAGCTGTTCGGTCTCTCAGAAAGAACAGCTTCCCAGGGCTGCTGCTCCTGAGTATAGGCTGCCAAGGGAAAGTGAAGAGCAGCAAGAGCTTTCAGGGCTGGCACCTTCTTTGTGGGAAAAGGAGGAGGACGATTGCCTTTTGGGAAATAGGCTCTGCGGAGGACAGGCAGCATGAGCTGTTCCGTCTCTGGGGAAGCACAGATACCCAGTGCTCTTGTGCCTCTGAATAGGCTGCCTAGGAAAGGTAAAGAGCAGCAAGAGCTTTCAGGGGTAGCACCTTCCCTGTGGGATGAGGAGCCGGAAGTCTGCCTTTTCGGAAAGAGGCTCTGCGGAGGACAGGCAGCATGAGCTTTTCCGTCTCTGGGAAAGCATCGATCCCCAGTGCTCTTGTGCCTCTGAATAGGCTGCCTAGGAAAGGTAAAGAGCAGCAAGAGCTTTCAGGCCTGGCACCTTCCTTGTGGCAGAAGGAGCTGATGTTTGCCTTTTGGGAAACAGGCTATGCCAACAATGAATGCCATGAGCTGTTCTGTCTCTGAGAAAGAACAGCTTCCCAGGGCTGCTGCGCCTGAGTATAGGCTGCCAAGGGAAAGTGAAGAGCAGCAAGAGCTTTCAGGGCTGGCACCTTCTTTGTCGGAAAAGGAGGAGGACGATTGCCTTTTGGGAAACAGGCTCTGCGGAGGACAGGGAGCATGAGCTCTTCCGTCTCTGGGGAACCACAGATCCCTCGTGCTGCTGCACGTGCAAATATTTTGACAGGGGAGGTGAAGAGCAGCAAGAGCTTTCAGGGCTGGCACCTTCTTTGTGGGAAAAGGAGGAGGACGATTGCCTTTTGGGAAACAGGCTCTGCGGAGGACAGGCAGCATGAGCTGTTCCGTCTCTGGGGAAGCACAGTTCCCCAGTGCTCTTGTGACTGTGAATAGGCTGCCTAGGAAAGGTAAAGAGCAGCAAGAGCTTTCAGGGCTGGCACCTTCTTTGTGGGAAAAGGAGGAGGACGATTGCCTTTTGGGAAACAGGCTCTGCGGAGGACAGGGAGCATGAGCTGTTCCGTCTCTGGGAAAGCACCGATCCCCAGTGCTCTTGTGCCTGTGAATAGGCTGCCTAGGAAAGGTAAAGAGCAGCAAGAGCTTTCAGGGCTGGCACCTTGCTTGTGGCAGAAGGAGCACACCTTTGCCTTTTGGGAAACAGGCTATGTCAACAATGAATGCCATGAGCTGTTCGGTCTCTGAGAAAGCACCGATCCCTCGTGCTGCTGAGCCTGCAAATAGTTTGCGAGTGGAAGGTGAAGAGCAGCAAGAGCTTTCAGGGCTGGCACCTTCTTTGTGGGAAAAGGAGGAGGACGATTGCCTTTTCGGAAAGAGGCTCTGCGGAGGACAGGCAGCATGAGCTGTTCCGTCTCTGGGAAAGCACCGATCCCTCGTTCTGCTGAGCCTGCAAATAGTTTGCCAGGGGAAGGTGAAGAGCAGCAAGAGCTTTCAGGGCTGGCACCTCCTTTGTGGGAAAAGGAGGAGGAAGATTGCGTGTTCGGAACCAGGCTCTGCGGAAGACAGGCAGCATGAGCTGTTCCGTCTCTGGGATAGCAACGATCCCCAGTGCTCTTGTGCCTGTGAATAGGCTGCCTAGGAAAGATGAAGAGCAGCAAGAGCTTTCAGGGCTAGCACATTCCTTGTGGCAGAAGTAGAGGGACATGTGTCTTTTCGTAAAGAGCTGTACTGAGAATGATTGTGATGAGCTGTTCCGTCTCTGGGGAAGCACAGTTCCCCAGTGCTCTTGTGACTCTGAATAGGCTGCCTAGGAATGGTAAAGAGCAGCAAGAGCTTTCAGGGCTGGCACCTTCCCTGTGGGATGAGGAGCCGGACGTCTGCCTTTTCGGAAAGAGGCTCTGCGGAGGACAGGCAGCATGAGCTGTTCCGTCTCTGGGAAAGCACCGATCCCCAGTGCTCTTGTGCCTCTGAATAGGCTGCCTAGGAATAGTAAAGAGCAGCAAGAGCTTTCAGGGCTGGCACCTTGCTTGTGGCAGAAGGAGCACACCTTTGCCTTTTGGGAAACAGGCTATGCCAACAATGAATGCCATGAGCTGTTCTGTCTCTGAGAAAGAACAGCTTCCCAGGGCTGCTGCGCCTGAGTAAAGGCTGCCAAGGGAAAGTGAAGAGCAGCAAGAGCTTTCAGGGCTGGCACCTTCTTTGTGGGAAAAGGAGGAGGACGATTGCCTGTTCGGAAACAGGCTCTGCGGAGGACAGGCAGCATGAGCTCTTCCGTCTCTGGGAAAGCACCGATCCCTCGTGCTGCTGAGCCTGCAAAAAGTTTGCCAGGCGGATGTGAAGAGCAGCAAGAGCTTTCAGGGCTGGCACCTTCCATGTGGCATGAGGAGCCGGACGTTTGCCTTTTCGGAAACAGGCTCTGAGGAGGACAGGCAGCATGAGCTGTTCCGTCTCTGGGAAAGCACCGATCCCCAGTGCTCTTCTGCGTCTGAATAGGCTGCCTAGGGAAGGTGAAGAGCAGCAAGAGCTTTCAGGGCTGGCACCTTCCATGTGGCATGAGGAGCCGGAAGTCTGCCTTTTCGGAAAGAGGCTCTGCGGAGGACAGGCAGCATGAGCTGTTCCGTCTCTGGGAAAGCACCGATCCCCAGTGCTCTTGTGCCTGTGAATAGGCTGCCTAGGAAAGGTAAAGAGCAGCAAGAGCTTTCAGGGCTGGCACCTTCCTTGTGGCAGAAGGAGCTGACGTTTGCCTTTTGGGAAACAGGCTATGCCAATAATCAATGCCATGCGCTGTTCGGTCTCTGAGAAAGCACTGATCCCCCGTGCTGCTGAGCCTGCAAATAGTTTGCGAGTGGAAGGTGAAGAGCAGCAAGAGCTTTCAGGGCTGGCACCTTCCTTGTGGGAAAAGGAGGAGGAAGATTGCCTGTTCGGAAACAGGCTCTGCGGAGGACAGGCAGCATGAGCTGTTCCGTCTCTGGGGAAGCACAGTTCCCCAGTGCTCTTCTGCCTCTGAATAGGCTGCCTAGGAATGGTAAAGAGCAGCAAGAGCTTTCAGGGCTGGCACCTTCCTTGTGGCAGAAGGAGCAGACGTTTGCCTTTTGGGAAACAGGCTATGCCAATAATCAATGCCATGAGCTGTTCTGTCTCTGAGAAAGAACAGCTTCCCAGGGCTGCTGCGCCTGAGTATAGGCTGCCAAGGGAAAGTGAAGAGCAGCAAGAGCTTTCAGGGCTGGCACCTTCTTTGTGGGAAAAGGAGGAGGACGATTGCCTATTCGGAAACAGGCTCTGCGAAGGACAGGCAGCATGAGCTGTTCCGTCTCTGGGAAAGCACCGATCCCCAATGCTCTTGTGCCTGTGAATAGGCTGCCTAGGAATGGTAAAGAGCAGCAAGAGCTTTCAGGGCTGGCACCTTCCTTGTGGCAGAAGGAGCTGACGTTTGCCTTTTGGGAAACAGGCTATGCCAATAATCAATCCCATGAGCTGTTCGGTCTCTCAGAAAGAACAGCTTCCCAGGGCTGCTGCTCCTGAGTATAGGCTGCCAAGGGAAAGTGAAGAGCAGCAAGAGCTTTCAGGTCTAGCACCTTCTGTGTGGGAAAAGGAGGAGGACGATTGCCTGTTCGGAAAGAGGCTCTGCGGAGGACAGGCAGCATGAGCTGTTCCGTCTCTGGGAAAGCACCGATCCCCAATGCTCTTGTGCCTGTGAATAGGCTGCCTAGGAATGGTAAAGAGCAGCAAGAGCTTTCAGGGCTGGCACCTTCCTTGTGGCAGAAGGAGCAGACGTTTGCCTTTTGGGAAACAGGCTATGTCAACAATGAATGCCATGAGCTGTTCGGTCTCTGAGAAAGCACCGATCCCTCGTGCTGCTGAGCCTGCAAATATTTTGCCAGGGGAAGGTGAGGAGCAGCAAGAGCTTTCAGGGCTGGCACCTTCCTTGTGGCAGAAGGAGCAGACGTTTGCCTTTTGGGAAACAGGCTATGCCAATAATCAATCCCATGAGCTGTTCTGTCTCTGAGAAAGAACAGCTTCCCAGGGCTGCTGCTCCTGAGTATAGGCTGCCAAGGGAAAGTGAAGAGCAGCAAGAGCTTTCAGGGCTGGCACCTTCTTTGTGGGAAAAGGAGGAGGACGATTGCCTTTTGGGAAACAGGCTCTGCGGAGGACAGGGAGCATGAGCTGTTCCGTCTCTGGGAAAGCACCGATCCCCAGTGCTCTTGTGCCTGTGAATAGGCTGCCTAGGAAAGGTAAAGAGCAGCAAGAGCTTTCAGGGCTGGCACCTTGCTTGTGGCAGAAGGAGCACACCTTTGCCTTTTGGGAAACAGGCTATATCAACAATGAATGCCATGCGCTGTTCGGTCTCTGAGAAAGCACCGATCCCCCGTGCTGCTGAGCCTGCAAATAGTTTGCGAGTGGAAGGTGAAGAGCAGCAAGAGCTTTCAGGGCTGGCACCTTCTTTGTGGGAAAAGGAGGAGGACGATTGCCTTTTGGGAAACAGGCTCTGCGGAGGACAGGCAGCATGAGCTGTTCCGTCTCTGGGGAAGCACAGATACCCAGTGCTCTTGTGCCTGTGAATAGGCTGCCTAGGAAAGGTAAAGAGCAGCAAGAGCTTTCAGGGGTAGCACCTTCCCTGTGGGATGAGGAGCCGGAAGTCTGCCTTTTCGGAAAGAGGCTCTGCGGAGGACAGGCAGCATCAGCTGTTCCGTCTCTGGGAAAGCATCGATCCCCAGTGCTCTTGTGCCTCTGAATAGGCTGCCTAGGAAAGGTAAAGAGCAGCAAGAGCTTTCAGGCCTGGCACCTTCCTTGTGGCAGAAGGAGCTGATGTTTGCCTTTTGGGAAACAGGCTATGCCAACAATGAATGCCATGAGCTGTTCTGTCTCTGAGAAAGAACAGCTTCCCAGGGCTGCTGTGCCTGAGTATAGGCTGCCAAGGGAAAGTGAAGAGCAGCAAGAGCTTTCAGGGCTGGCACCTTCTTTGTGGGAAAAGGAGGAGGACGATTGCCTGTTCGGAAAGAGGCTCTGGGGAGGACAGGGAGCATGAGCTGTTCCGTCTCTGGGAAAGCACCGATCCCCAGTGCTCTTGTGCCTGTGAATAGGCTGCCTAGGAAAGGTAAAGAGCAGCAAGAGCTTTCAGGGCTGGCACCTTGCTTGTGGCAGAAGGAGCACACCTTTGCCTTTTGGGAAACAGGCTATGTCAACAATGAATGCCATGAGCTGTTCGGTCTCTGAGAAAGCACCGATCCCCCGTGCTGCTGAGCCTGCAAATAGTTTGCGAGTGGAAGGTGAAGAGCAGCAAGAGCTTTCAGGGCTGGCACCTTCTTTGTGGGAAAAGGAGGAGGACGATTGCCTGTTCGGAAAGAGGCTCTGGGGAGGACAGGGAGCATGAGCTGTTCCGTCTCTGGGAAAGCACCGATCCCCAGTGCTCTTGTGCCTGTGAATAGGCTGCCTAGGAAAGGTAAAGAGCAGCAAGAGCTTTCAGGGCTGGCACCTTGCTTGTGGCAGAAGGAGCACACCTTTGCCTTTTGGGAAACAGGCTATGTCAACAATGAATGCCATGAGCTGTTCGGTCTCTGAGAAAGCACCGATCCCCCGTGCTGCTGAGCCTGCAAATAGTATGCGAGTGGAAGGTGAAGAGCAGCAAGAGCTTTCAGGGCTGGCACCTTCCTTGTGGGAAAAGGAGGAGGAAGATTGCCTGTTCGGAAACAGGCTCTGCGGAGGACAGGCAGCATGAGCTGTTCCATCTCTGGGGAAGCACAGATACCCAGTGCTCTTGTGCCTGAGAATAGGCTGCCTAGGAAAAGTAAAGAGCAGCAAGAGCTTTCAGGGCTGGCACCTTCCCTGTGGGATGAGGAGCCGGACGTCTGCCTTTTCGGAAAGAGGCTCTGCGGAGGACAGGCAGCATGAGCTGTTCCGTCTCTGGGAAAGCACCGATCCCTCGTTCTGCTGAGCCTGCAAATAGTTTGCCAGGGGAAGGTGAAGAGCAGCAAGAGCTTTCAGGGCTGGCACCTTCTTTGCGGGAAAAGGAGGAGGAAGATTGCCTGTTCGGAAACAGGCTCTGCGGAGGACAGGCAGCATGAGCTGTTCCGTCTCTGGGAAAGCACCGATCCCCAATGCTCTTGTGCCTGTGAATAGGCTGCCTAGGAATGGTAAAGAGCAGCAAGAGCTTTCAGGGCTGGCACCTTCCTTGTGGCAGAAGTAGCAGACGTTTGCCTTTTGGGAAACAGGCTATGTCAACAATGAATGCCATGAGCTGTTCGGTCTCTGAGAAAGCACCGATCCCTCCTGCTGCTGAGCCTGCAAATATTTTGCCAGGGGAAGGTGAGGAGCAGCAAGAGCTTTCAGGGCTGGCACCTTCTTTGTGGGAAAAGGAGGAGGACGATTGCCTTTTGGGAAACAGGCTCTGCGGAGGACAGGCAGCATGAGCTGTTCCGTCTCTGGGGAAGCACAGATACCCAGTGCTCTTGTGCCTGTGAATAGGCTGCCTAGGAAAGGTAAAGAGCAGCAAGAGCTTTCAGGGGTAGCACCTTCCCTGTGGGATGAGGAGCCGGAAGTCTGCCTTTTCGGAAAGAGGCTCTGCGGAGGACAGGCAGCATCAGCTGTTCCGTCTCTGGGAAAGCATCGATCCCCAGTGCTCTTGTGCGTCTGAATAGGCTGCCTAGGAAAGGTAAAGAGCAGCAAGAGCTTTCAGGCCTGGCACCTTCCTTGTGGCAGAAGGAGCTGATGTTTGCCTTTTGGGAAACAGGCTATGCCAACAATGAATGCCATGAGCTGTTCTGTCTCTGAGAAAGAACAGCTTCCCATGGCTGCTGCGCCTGAGTATAGGCTGCCAAGGGAAAGTGAAGAGCAGCAAGAGCTTTCAGGGCTGGCACCTTCTTTGTGGGAAAAGGAGGAGGACGATTGCCTGTTCGGAAAGAGGCTCTGGGGAGGACAGGGAGCATGAGCTGTTCCGTCTCTGGGAAAGCACCGATCCCCAGTGCTCTTGTGCCTGTGAATAGGCTGCCTAGGAAAGGTAAAGAGCAGCAAGAGCTTTCAGGGCTGGCACCTTGCTTGTGGCAGAAGGAGCACACCTTTGCCTTTTGGGAAACAGGCTATGTCAACAATGAATGCCATGAGCTGTTCGGTCTCTGAGAAAGCACCGATCCCCCGTGCTGCTGAGCCTGCAAATAGTTTGCGAGTGGAAGGTGAAGAGCAGCAAGAGCTTTCAGGGCTGGCACCTTCCTTGTGGGAAAAGGAGGAGGAAGATTGCCTGTTCGGAAACAGGCTCTGCGGAGGACAGGCAGCATGAGCTGTTCCATCTCTGGGGAAGCACAGATACCCAGTGCTCTTGTGCCTGAGAATAGGCTGCCTAGGAAAAGTAAAGAGCAGCAAGAGCTTTCAGGGCTGGCACCTTCCCTGTGGGATGAGGAGCCGGACGTCTGCCTTTTCGGAAAGAGGCTCTGCGGAGGACAGGCAGCATGAGCTGTTCCGTCTCTGGGAAAGCACCGATCCCTCGTTCTGCTGAGCCTGCAAATAGTTTGCCAGGGGAAGGTGAAGAGCAGCAAGAGCTTTCAGGGCTGGCACCTTCTTTGTGGGAAAAGGAGGAGGAAGATTGCGTGTTCGGAACCAGGCTCTGCGGAAGACAGGCAGCATGAGCTGTTCCGTCTCTGGGATAGCAACGATCCCCAGTGCTCTTCTGCCTGTGAATAGGCTGCCTAGGAAAGGTGAAGAGCAGCAAGAGCTTTCAGGGCTAGCACATTCCTTGTGGCAGAAGTAGAGGGACATGTGTCTTTTCGTAAAGAGCTGTACTGAGAATGATTGTGATGAGCTGTTCCGTCTCTGGGGAAGCACAGATCCCTGGTGCTCTTGTGCCTGTTAACAGGCTGTCTAGGAAGGGTGAAGAGCAGGAAGAGCTTTCAGGGCTGGCACCTTCTTTGTGGGAAAAGGAGGAGGACGATTGCCTTTTGGGAACCAGGCTCTGCGGAGGACAGGCAGCATGAGCTGTTCCGTCTCTGGGGAAGCACAGTTCCCCAGTGCTCTTGTGACTCTGAATAGGCTGCCTAGGAAAGGTAAAGAGCAGCAAGAGCTTTCAGGGCTGGCACCTTCCCTGTGGGATGAGGAGCCGGAAGTCTGCCTTTTCGGAAACAGGCTCTGCGGAGGACAGGCAGCATGAGCTGTTCCGTCTCTGGGAAAGCATCGATCCCCAGTGCTCTTGTGCCTCTGAATAGGCTGCCTAGGAAAGGTAAAGAGCAGCAAGAGCTTTCAGGCCTGGCACCTTCCTTGTGGCAGAAGGAGCTGATGTTTGCCTTTTGGGAAACAGGCTATGCCAACAATGAATGCCATGAGCTGTTCTGTCTCTGAGAAAGAACAGCTTCCCAGGGCTGCTGTGCCTGAGTATAGGCTGCCAAGGGAAAGTGAAGAGCAGCAAGAGCTTTCAGGGCTGGCACCTTCTTTGTGGGAAAAGGAGGAGGACGATTGCCTGTTCGGAAAGAGGCTCTGGGGAGGACAGGGAGCATGAGCTGTTCCGTCTCTGGGAAAGCACCGATCCCCAGTGCTCTTGTGCCTGTGAATAGGCTGCCTAGGAAAGGTAAAGAGCAGCAAGAGCTTTCAGGGCTGGCACCTTGCTTGTGGCAGAAGGAGCACACCTTTGCCTTTTGGGAAACAGGCTATGTCAACAATGAATGCCATGAGCTGTTCGGTCTCTGAGAAAGCACCGATCCCCCGTGCTGCTGAGCCTGCAAATAGTTTGCGAGTGGAAGGTGAAGAGCAGCAAGAGCTTTCAGGGCTGGCACCTTCTTTGTGGGAAAAGGAGGAGGACGATTGCCTGTTCGGAAAGAGGCTCTGGGGAGGACAGGGAGCATGAGCTGTTCCGTCTCTGGGAAAGCACCGATCCCCAGTGCTCTTGTGCCTGTGAATAGGCTGCCTAGGAAAGGTAAAGAGCAGCAAGAGCTTTCAGGGCTGGCACCTTGCTTGTGGCAGAAGGAGCACACCTTTGCCTTTTGGGAAACAGGCTATGTCAACAATGAATGCCATGAGCTGTTCGGTCTCTGAGAAAGCAC
The DNA here is from genome assembly GCA_037953605.1 of Necrosyrtes monachus. Classification (NCBI taxonomy): domain Eukaryota; kingdom Metazoa; phylum Chordata; class Aves; order Accipitriformes; family Accipitridae; genus Necrosyrtes; species Necrosyrtes monachus. Next base: position 279,129 of record JAZGTQ010000553.1, on the reverse strand, counting down.
CGATCCCCCGTGCTGCTGAGCCTGCAAATAGTATGCGAGTGGAAGGTGAAGAGCAGCAAGAGCTTTCAGGGCTGGCACCTTCCTTGTGGGAAAAGGAGGAGGAAGATTGCCTGTTCGGAAACAGGCTCTGCGGAGGACAGGCAGCATGAGCTGTTCCATCTCTGGGGAAGCACAGATACCCAGTGCTCTTGTGCCTGAGAATAGGCTGCCTAGGAAAAGTAAAGAGCAGCAAGAGCTTTCAGGGCTGGCACCTTCCCTGTGGGATGAGGAGCCGGACGTCTGCCTTTTCGGAAAGAGGCTCTGCGGAGGACAGGCAGCATGAGCTGTTCCGTCTCTGGGAAAGCACCGATCCCTCGTTCTGCTGAGCCTGCAAATAGTTTGCCAGGGGAAGGTGAAGAGCAGCAAGAGCTTTCAGGGCTGGCACCTTCTTTGCGGGAAAAGGAGGAGGAAGATTGCCTGTTCGGAAACAGGCTCTGCGGAGGACAGGCAGCATGAGCTGTTCCGTCTCTGGGAAAGCACCGATCCCCAATGCTCTTGTGCCTGTGAATAGGCTGCCTAGGAATGGTAAAGAGCAGCAAGAGCTTTCAGGGCTGGCACCTTCCTTGTGGCAGAAGTAGCAGACGTTTGCCTTTTGGGAAACAGGCTATGTCAACAATGAATGCCATGAGCTGTTCGGTCTCTGAGAAAGCACCGATCCCTCCTGCTGCTGAGCCTGCAAATATTTTGCCAGGGGAAGGTGAGGAGCAGCAAGAGCTTTCAGGGCTGGCACCTTCTTTGTGGGAAAAGGAGGAGGACGATTGCCTTTTGGGAAACAGGCTCTGCGGAGGACAGGCAGCATGAGCTGTTCCGTCTCTGGGGAAGCACAGATACCCAGTGCTCTTGTGCCTGTGAATAGGCTGCCTAGGAAAGGTAAAGAGCAGCAAGAGCTTTCAGGGGTAGCACCTTCCCTGTGGGATGAGGAGCCGGAAGTCTGCCTTTTCGGAAAGAGGCTCTGCGGAGGACAGGCAGCATCAGCTGTTCCGTCTCTGGGAAAGCATCGATCCCCAGTGCTCTTGTGCGTCTGAATAGGCTGCCTAGGAAAGGTAAAGAGCAGCAAGAGCTTTCAGGCCTGGCACCTTCCTTGTGGCAGAAGGAGCTGATGTTTGCCTTTTGGGAAACAGGCTATGCCAACAATGAATGCCATGAGCTGTTCTGTCTCTGAGAAAGAACAGCTTCCCATGGCTGCTGCGCCTGAGTATAGGCTGCCAAGGGAAAGTGAAGAGCAGCAAGAGCTTTCAGGGCTGGCACCTTCTTTGTGGGAAAAGGAGGAGGACGATTGCCTGTTCGGAAAGAGGCTCTGGGGAGGACAGGGAGCATGAGCTGTTCCGTCTCTGGGAAAGCACCGATCCCCAGTGCTCTTGTGCCTGTGAATAGGCTGCCTAGGAAAGGTAAAGAGCAGCAAGAGCTTTCAGGGCTGGCACCTTGCTTGTGGCAGAAGGAGCACACCTTTGCCTTTTGGGAAACAGGCTATGTCAACAATGAATGCCATGAGCTGTTCGGTCTCTGAGAAAGCACCGATCCCCCGTGCTGCTGAGCCTGCAAATAGTTTGCGAGTGGAAGGTGAAGAGCAGCAAGAGCTTTCAGGGCTGGCACCTTCCTTGTGGGAAAAGGAGGAGGAAGATTGCCTGTTCGGAAACAGGCTCTGCGGAGGACAGGCAGCATGAGCTGTTCCATCTCTGGGGAAGCACAGATACCCAGTGCTCTTGTGCCTGAGAATAGGCTGCCTAGGAAAAGTAAAGAGCAGCAAGAGCTTTCAGGGCTGGCACCTTCCCTGTGGGATGAGGAGCCGGACGTCTGCCTTTTCGGAAAGAGGCTCTGCGGAGGACAGGCAGCATGAGCTGTTCCGTCTCTGGGAAAGCACCGATCCCTCGTTCTGCTGAGCCTGCAAATAGTTTGCCAGGGGAAGGTGAAGAGCAGCAAGAGCTTTCAGGGCTGGCACCTTCTTTGTGGGAAAAGGAGGAGGAAGATTGCGTGTTCGGAACCAGGCTCTGCGGAAGACAGGCAGCATGAGCTGTTCCGTCTCTGGGATAGCAACGATCCCCAGTGCTCTTCTGCCTGTGAATAGGCTGCCTAGGAAAGGTGAAGAGCAGCAAGAGCTTTCAGGGCTAGCACATTCCTTGTGGCAGAAGTAGAGGGACATGTGTCTTTTCGTAAAGAGCTGTACTGAGAATGATTGTGATGAGCTGTTCCGTCTCTGGGGAAGCACAGATCCCTGGTGCTCTTGTGCCTGTTAACAGGCTGTCTAGGAAGGGTGAAGAGCAGGAAGAGCTTTCAGGGCTGGCACCTTCTTTGTGGGAAAAGGAGGAGGACGATTGCCTTTTGGGAACCAGGCTCTGCGGAGGACAGGCAGCATGAGCTGTTCCGTCTCTGGGGAAGCACAGTTCCCCAGTGCTCTTGTGACTCTGAATAGGCTGCCTAGGAAAGGTAAAGAGCAGCAAGAGCTTTCAGGGCTGGCACCTTCCCTGTGGGATGAGGAGCCGGAAGTCTGCCTTTTCGGAAACAGGCTCTGCGGAGGACAGGCAGCATGAGCTGTTCCGTCTCTGGGAAAGCATCGATCCCCAGTGCTCTTGTGCCTCTGAATAGGCTGCCTAGGAAAGGTAAAGAGCAGCAAGAGCTTTCAGGCCTGGCACCTTCCTTGTGGCAGAAGGAGCACACCTTTGCCTTTTGGGAAACAGGCTATGTCAACAATGAATGCCATGAGCTGTTCGGTCTCTGAGAAAGCACCGATCCCCCGTGCTGCTGAGCCTGCAAATAGTTTGCGAGTGGAAGGTGAAGAGCAGCAAGAGCTTTCAGGGCTGGCACCTTCCTTGTGGGAAAAGGAGGAGGAAGATTGCCTGTTCGGAAACAGGCTCTGCGGAGGACAGGCAGCATGAGCTGTTCCATCTCTGGGGAAGCACAGATACCCAGTGCTCTTGTGCCTCTGAATAGGCTGCCTAGGAAAAGTAAAGAGCAGCAAGAGCTTTCAGGGCTGGCACCTTCCTTGTGGCAGAAGGAGCAGACGTTTGCCTTTTGGGAAACAGGCTATGCCAATAATCAATGCCATGAGCTGTTCTGTCTCTGAGAAAGAACAGCTTCCCAGGGCTGCTGCGCCTGAGTATAGGCTGCCAAGGGAAAGTGAAGAGCAGCAAGAGCTTTCAGGGCTGGCACCTTCTTTGTGGGAAAAGGAGGAGGACGATTGCCTATTCGGAAACAGGCTCTGCGAAGGACAGGCAGCATGAGCTGTTCCGTCTCTGGGAAAGCACCGATCCCCAATGCTCTTGTGCCTGTGAATAGGCTGCCTAGGAATGGTAAAGAGCAGCAAGAGCTTTCAGGGCTGGCACCTTCCTTGTGGCAGAAGGAGCTGACGTTTGCCTTTTGGGAAACAGGCTATGCCAATAATCAATCCCATGAGCTGTTCGGTCTCTCAGAAAGAACAGCTTCCCAGGGCTGCTGCTCCTGAGTATAGGCTGCCAAGGGAAAGTGAAGAGCAGCAAGAGCTTTCAGGGCTGGCACCTTCTGTGTGGGAAAAGGAGGAGGACGATTGCCTGTTCGGAAAGAGGCTCTGCGGAGGACAGGCAGCATGAGCTGTTCCGTCTCTGGGAAAGCACCGATCCCCAATGCTCTTGTGCCTGTGAATAGGCTGCCTAGGAATGGTAAAGAGCAGCAAGAGCTTTCAGGGCTGGCACCTTCCTTGTGGCAGAAGGAGCTGACGTTTGCCTTTTGGGAAACAGGCTATGTCAACAATGAATGCCATGAGCTGTTCGGTCTCTGAGAAAGCACCGATCCCTCGTGCTGCTGAGCCTGCAAATATTTTGCCAGGGGAAGGTGAGGAGCAGCAAGAGCTTTCAGGGCTGGCACCTTCCTTGTGGCAGAAGGAGCAGACGTTTGCCTTTTGGGAAACAGGCTATGCCAATAATCAATGCCATGAGCTGTTCTGTCTCTGAGAAAGAACAGCTTCCCAGGGCTGCTGCTCCTGAGTATAGGCTGCCAAGGGAAAGTGAAGAGCAGCAAGAGCTTTCAGGGCTGGCACCTTCTTTGTGGGAAAAGGAGGAGGACGATTGCCTTTTGGGAAACAGGCTCTGCGGAGGACAGGGAGCATGAGCTGTTCCGTCTCTGGGAAAGCACCGATCCCCAGTGCTCTTGTGCCTGTGAATAGGCTGCCTAGGAAAGGTAAAGAGCAGCAAGAGCTTTCAGGGCTGGCACCTTGCTTGTGGCAGAAGGAGCACACCTTTGCCTTTTGGGAAACAGGCTATGTCAACAATGAATGCCATGCGCTGTTCGGTCTCTGAGAAAGCACCGATCCCCCGTGCTGCTGAGCCTGCAAATAGTTTGCGAGTGGAAGGTGAAGAGCAGCAAGAGCTTTCAGGGCTGGCACCTTCCTTGTGGGAAAAGGAGGAGGAAGATTGCCTGTTCGGAAACAGGCTCTGCGGAGGACAGGCAGCATGAGCTGTTCCATCTCTGGGGAAGCACAGATACCCAGTGCTCTTGTGCCTGAGAATAGGCTGCCTAGGAAAAGTAAAGAGCAGCAAGAGCTTTCAGGGCTGGCACCTTCCCTGTGGGATGAGGAGCCGGACGTCTGCCTTTTCGGAAAGAGGCTCTGCGGAGGACAGGCAGCATGAGCTGTTCCGTCTCTGGGAAAGCACCGATCCCTCGTTCTGCTGAGCCTGCAAATAGTTTGCCAGGGGAAGGTGAAGAGCAGTAAGAGCTTTCAGGGCTGGCACCTTCTTTGTGGGAAAAGGAGGAGGAAGATTGCGTGTTCGGAACCAGGCTCTGCGGAAGACAGGCAGCATGAGCTGTTCCGTCTCTGGGATAGCAACGATCCCCAGTGCTCTTGTGCCTGTGAATAGGCTGCCTAGGAAAGGTGAAGAGCAGCAAGAGCTTTCAGGGCTAGCACATTCCTTGTGGCAGAAGTAGAGGGACATGTGTCTTTTCGTAAAGAGCTGTACTGAGAATGATTGTGATGAGCTGTTCCGTCTCTGGGGAAGCACAGTTCCCCAGTGCTCTTGTGACTCTGAATAGGCTGCCTAGGAATGGTAAAGAGCAGCAAGAGCTTTCAGGGCTGGCACCTTCCCTGTGGGATGAGGAGCCGGACGTCTGCCTTTTCGGAAAGAGGCTCTGCGGAGGACAGGCAGCATGAGCTGTTCCGTCTCTGGGAAAGCACCGATCCCTCGTGCTGCTGAGTCTGCAAATAGTTTGCGAGTGGAAGGTGAAGAGCAGCAAGAGCTTTCAGGGCTAGCACCTTCCTTGTGGGAAAAGGAGGAGGAAGATTGCCTGTTCGGAAACAGGCTCTGCGGAGGACAGGCAGCATGAGCTGTTCCGTCTCTGGGAAAGCACCGATCCCCAATGCTCTTGTGCCTGTGAATAGGCTGCCTAGGAATGGTAAAGAGCAGCAAGAGCTTTCAGGGCTGGCACCTTCCTTGTGGCAGAAGTAGCAGACGTTTGCCTTTTGGGAAACAGGCTATGTCAACAATGAATGCCATGAGCTGTTCGGTCTCTGAGAAAGCACCGATCCCTCCTGCTGCTGAGCCTGCAAATATTTTGCCAGGGGAAGGTGAGGAGCAGCAAGAGCTTTCAGGGCTGGCACCTTCTTTGTGGGAAAAGGAGGAGGACGATTGCCTTTTGGGAAACAGGCTCTGCGGAGGACAGGCAGCATGAGCTGTTCCGTCTCTGGGGAAGCACAGACACCCAGTGCTCTTGTGCCTGTGAATAGGCTGCCTAGGAAAGGTAAAGAGCAGCAAGAGCTTTCAGGGGTAGCACCTTCCCTGTGGGATGAGGAGCCGGAAGTCTGCCTTTTCGGAAAGAGGCTCTGCGGAGGACAGGCAGCATCAGCTGTTCCGTCTCTGGGAAAGCATCGATCCCCAGTGCTCTTGTGCCTCTGAATAGGCTGCCTAGGAAAGGTAAAGAGCAGCAAGAGCTTTCAGGCCTGGCACCTTCCTTGTGGCAGAAGGAGCTGATGTTTGCCTTTTGGGAAACAGGCTATGCCAACAATGAATGCCATGAGCTGTTCTGTCTCTGAGAAAGAACAGCTTCCCATGGCTGCTGCGCCTGAGTATAGGCTGCCAAGGGAAAGTGAAGAGCAGCAAGAGCTTTCAGGTCTAGCACCTTCTGTGTGGGAAAAGGAGGAGGACGATTGCCTGTTCGGAAAGAGGCTCTGCGGAGGACAGGCAGCATGAGCTGTTCCGTCTCTGGGAAAGCACCGATCCCCAATGCTCTTGTGCCTGTGAATAGGCTGCCTAGGAATGGTAAAGAGCAGCAAGAGCTTTCAGGGCTGGCACCTTCCTTGTGGCAGAAGGAGCTGACGTTTGCCTTTTGGGAAACAGGCTATGTCAACAATGAATGCCATGAGCTGTTCGGTCTCTGAGAAAGCACCGATCCCTCGTGCTGCTGAGCCTGCAAATATTTTGCCAGGGGAAGGTGAGGAGCAGCAAGAGCTTTCAGGGCTGGCACCTTCCTTGTGGCAGAAGGAGCAGACGTTTGCCTTTTGGGAAACAGGCTATGCCAATAATCAATGCCATGAGCTGTTCTGTCTCTGAGAAAGAACAGCTTCCCAGGGCTGCTGCTCCTGAGTATAGGCTGCCAAGGGAAAGTGAAGAGCAGCAAGAGCTTTCAGGGCTGGCACCTTCTTTGTGGGAAAAGGAGGAGGACGATTGCCTTTTGGGAAACAGGCTCTGCGGAGGACAGGGAGCATGAGCTGTTCCGTCTCTGGGAAAGCACCGATCCCCAGTGCTCTTGTGCCTGTGAATAGGCTGCCTAGGAAAGGTAAAGAGCAGCAAGAGCTTTCAGGCCTGGCACCTTCCTTGTGGCAGAAGGAGCTGATGTTTGCCTTTTGGGAAACAGGCTATGCCAACAATGAATGCCATGAGCTGTTCTGTCTCTGAGAAAGAACAGCTTCCCATGGCTGCTGCGCCTGAGTATAGGCTGCCAAGGGAAAGTGAAGAGCAGCAAGAGCTTTCAGGGCTGGCACCTTCTTTGTGGGAAAAGGAGGAGGACGATTGCCTGTTCGGAAAGAGGCTCTGGGGAGGACAGGGAGCATGAGCTGTTCCGTCTCTGGGAAAGCACCGATCCCCAGTGCTCTTGTGCCTGTGAATAGGCTGCCTAGGAAAGGTAAAGAGCAGCAAGAGCTTTCAGGGCTGGCACCTTGCTTGTGGCAGAAGGAGCACACCTTTGCCTTTTGGGAAACAGGCTATGTCAACAATGAATGCCATGAGCTGTTCGGTCTCTGAGAAAGCACCGATCCCCCGTGCTGCTGAGCCTGCAAATAGTATGCGAGTGGAAGGTGAAGAGCAGCAAGAGCTTTCAGGGCTGGCACCTTCCTTGTGGGAAAAGGAGGAGGAAGATTGCCTGTTCGGAAACAGGCTCTGCGGAGGACAGGCAGCATGAGCTGTTCCATCTCTGGGGAAGCACAGATACCCAGTGCTCTTGTGCCTGAGAATAGGCTGCCTAGGAAAAGTAAAGAGCAGCAAGAGCTTTCAGGGCTGGCACCTTCCCTGTGGGATGAGGAGCCGGACGTCTGCCTTTTCGGAAAGAGGCTCTGCGGAGGACAGGCAGCATGAGCTGTTCCGTCTCTGGGAAAGCACCGATCCCTCGTTCTGCTGAGCCTGCAAATAGTTTGCCAGGGGAAGGTGAAGAGCAGCAAGAGCTTTCAGGGCTGGCACCTTCTTTGTGGGAAAAGGAGGAGGAAGATTGCGTGTTCGGAACCAGGCTCTGCGGAAGACAGGCAGCATGAGCTGTTCCGTCTCTGGGATAGCAACGATCCCCAGTGCTCTTGTGCCTGTGAATAGGCTGCCTAGGAAAGGTGAAGAGCAGCAAGAGCTTTCAGGGCTAGCACATTCCTTGTGGCAGAAGTAGAGGGACATGTGTCTTTTCGTAAAGAGCTGTACTGAGAATGATTGTGATGAGCTGTTCCGTCTCTGGGGAAGCACAGATCCCTGGTGCTCTTGTGCCTGTTAACAGGCTGTCTAGGAAGGGTGAAGAGCAGGAAGAGCTTTCAGGACTGGCACCTTCTTTGTGGGAAAAGGAGGAGGACGATTGCCTTTTGGGAACCAGGCTCTGCGGAGGACAGGCAGCATGAGCTGTTCCGTCTCTGGGGAAGCACAGTTCCCCAGTGCTCTTGTGACTCTGAATAGGCTGCCTAGGAAAGGTAAAGAGCAGCAAGAGCTTTCAGGGCTGGCACCTTCCCTGTGGGATGAGGAGCCGGAAGTCTGCCTTTTCGGAAACAGGCTCTGCGGAGGACAGGCAGCATGAGCTGTTCCGTCTCTGGGAAAGCATCGATCCCCAGTGCTCTTGTGCCTCTGAATAGGCTGCCTAGGAAAGGTAAAGAGCAGCAAGAGCTTTCAGGCCTGGCACCTTCCTTGTGGCAGAAGGAGCTGATGTTTGCCTTTTGGGAAACAGGCTATGCCAACAATGAATGCCATGAGCTGTTCTGTCTCTGAGAAAGAACAGCTTCCCAGGGCTGCTGCGCCTGAGTATAGGCTGCCAAGGGAAAGTGAAGAGCAGCAAGAGCTTTCAGGGCTGGCACCTTCTTTGTGGGAAAAGGAGGAGGACGATTGCCTGTTCGGAAAGAGGCTCTGGGGAGGACAGGGAGCATGAGCTGTTCCGTCTCTGGGAAAGCACCGATCCCCAGTGCTCTTGTGCCTGTGAATAGGCTGCCTAGGAAAGGTAAAGAGCAGCAAGAGCTTTCAGGGCTGGCACCTTGCTTGTGGCAGAAGGAGCACACCTTTGCCTTTTGGGAAACAGGCTATGTCAACAATGAATGCCATGAGCTGTTCGGTCTCTGAGAAAGCACCGATCCCCCGTGCTGCTGAGCCTGCAAATAGTATGCGAGTGGAAGGAGAAGAGCAGCAAGAGCTTTCAGGACTGGCACCTTCCTTGTGGGAAAAGGAGGAGGAAGATTGCCTGTTCGGAAACAGGCTCTGCGGAGGACAGGCAGCATGAGCTGTTCCATCTCTGGGGAAGCACAGATACCCAGTGCTCTTGTGCCTGAGAATAGGCTGCCTAGGAAAAGTAAAGAGCAGCAAGAGCTTTCAGGGCTGGCACCTTCCCTGTGGGATGAGGAGCCGGACGTCTGCCTTTTCGGAAAGAGGCTCTGCGGAGGACAGGCAGCATGAGCTGTTCCGTCTCTGGGAAAGCACCGATCCCTCGTTCTGCTGAGCCTGCAAATAGTTTGCCAGGGGAAGGTGAAGAGCAGCAAGAGCTTTCAGGGCTGGCACCTTCTTTGCGGGAAAAGGAGGAGGAAGATTGCGTGTTCGGAACCAGGCTCTGCGGAAGACAGGCAGCATGAGCTGTTCCGTCTCTGGGATAGCAACGAACCCCAGTGCTCTTGTGCCTGTGAATAGGCTGCCTAGGAAAGGTGAAGAGCAGCAAGAGCTTTCAGGGCTAGCACATTCCTTGTGGCAGAAGTAGAGGGACATGTGTCTTTTCGTAAAGAGCTGTACTGAGAATGATTGTGATGAGCTGTTCCGTCTCTGGGGAAGCACAGTTCCCCAGTGCTCTTGTGACTCTGAATAGGCTGCCTAGGAATGGTAAAGAGCAGCAAGAGCTTTCAGGGCTGGCACCTTCCCTGTGGGATGAGGAGCCGGACGTCTGCCTTTTCGGAAAGAGGCTCTGCGGAGGACAGGCAGCATGAGCTGTTCCGTCTCTGGGAAAGCACCGATCCCTCGTGCTGCTGAGTCTGCAAATAGTTTGCGAGTGGAAGGTGAAGAGCAGCAAGAGCTTTCAGGGCTAGCACCTTCCTTGTGGGAAAAGGAGGAGGAAGATTGCCTGTTCGGAAACAGGCTCTGCGGAGGACAGGCAGCATGAGCTGTTCCGTCTCTGGGAAAGCACCGATCCCCAATGCTCTTGTGCCTGTGAATAGGCTGCCTAGGAATGGTAAAGAGCGGCAAGAGCTTTCAGGGCTGGCACCTTCCTTGTGGCAGAAGTAGCAGACGTTTGCCTTTTGGGAAACAGGCTATGTCAACAATGAATGCCATGAGCTGTTCGGTCTCTGAGAAAGCACCGATCCCTCCTGCTGCTGAGCCTGCAAATATTTTGCCAGGGGAAGGTGAGGAGCAGCAAGAGCTTTCAGGGCTGGCACCTTCTTTGTGGGAAAAGGAGGAGGACGATTGCCTTTTGGGAAACAGGCTCTGCGGAGGACAGGCAGCATGAGCTGTTCCGTCTCTGGGGAAGCACAGATACCCAGTGCTCTTGTGCCTGTGAATAGGCTGCCTAGGAAAGGTAAAGAGCAGCAAGAGCTTTCAGGGGTAGCACCTTCCCTGTGGGATGAGGAGCCGGAAGTCTGCCTTTTCGGAAAGAGGCTCTGCGGAGGACAGGCAGCATCAGCTGTTCCGTCTCTGGGAAAGCATCGATCCCCAGTGCTCTTGTGCCTCTGAATAGGCTGCCTAGGAAAGGTAAAGAGCAGCAAGAGCTTTCAGGCCTGGCACCTTCCTTGTGGCAGAAGGAGCTGATGTTTGCCTTTTGGGAAACAGGCTATGCCAACAATGAATGCCATGAGCTGTTCTGTCTCTGAGAAAGAACAGCTTCCCATGGCTGCTGCGCCTGAGTATAGGCTGCCAAGGGAAAGTGAAGAGCAGCAAGAGCTTTCAGGGCTGGCACCTTCTTTGTGGGAAAAGGAGGAGGACGATTGCCTGTTCGGAAAGAGGCTCTGGGGAGGACAGGGAGCATGAGCTGTTCCGTCTCTGGGAAAGCACCGATCCCCAGTGCTCTTGTGCCTGTGAATAGGCTGCCTAGGAAAGGTAAAGAGCAGCAAGAGCTTTCAGGGCTGGCACCTTGCTTGTGGCAGAAGGAGCACACCTTTGCCTTTTGGGAAACAGGCTGTGTCAACAATGAATGCCATGAGCTGTTCGGTCTCTGAGAAAGCACCGATCCCCCGTGCTGCTGAGCCTGCAAATAGTTTGCGAGTGGAAGGTGAAGAGCAGCAAGAGCTTTCAGGGCTGGCACCTTCCTTGTGGGAAAAGGAGGAGGAAGATTGCCTGTTCGGAAACAGGCTCTGCGGAGGACAGGCAGCATGAGCTGTTCCATCTCTGGGGAAGCACAGATACCCAGTGCTCTTGTGCCTCTGAATAGGCTGCCTAGGAAAAGTAAAGAGCAGCAAGAGCTTTCAGGGCTGGCACCTTCCTTGTCGGATGGGGAGCCGGACGTTTTCCTTTTCGGAACCAGGCTCTGCGGAGGACAGGCAGCATGAGCTGTTCCGTCTCTGGGATAGCACCGATCCCCAGTGCTCTTGCGCCTGTGAATAGGCTGCCTAGGGAAGGTGAAGAGCAGCAAGAGCTTTCAGGGCTAGCACATTCCTTGTGGCAGAAGTAGAGGGACATGTGTCTTTTCGTATAGAGCTGTACTGAGAATGATTGTGATGAGCTGTTCCGTCTCTGGGGAAGCACATTTCCCCAGTGCTCTTCTGCCTCTGAATAGGCTGCCTAGGAAAGGTAAAGAGCAGCAAGAGCTTTCAGAGCTGGCACCTTGCTTGTGGCAGAAGGAGCAGACGTTTGCCTTTTGGGAAACAGGCTATGTCAACAATGAATGCCATGAGCTGTTCGGTCTCTGAGAAAGAACAGCTTCCCAGGGCTGCTGCGCCTGAGTATAGGCTGCCAAGGGAAAGTGAAGAGCAGCAAGAGCTTTCAGGGCTGGCACCTTCTTTGTGGGAAAAGGAGGAGGACGATTGCCTATTCGGAAAGAGGCTCTGCGGAGGACAGGCAGCATGAGCTGTTCCGTCTCTGGGAAAGCACCGATCCCCAATGCTCTTGTGCCTGTGAATAGGCTGCCTAGGAATGGTAAAGAGCAGCAAGAGCTTTCAGGGCTGGCACCTTCCTTGTGGCAGAAGGAGCTGACGTTTGCCTTTTGGGAAACAGGCTATGCCAACAATGAATGCCATGAGCTGTTCTGTCTCTGAGAAAGAACAGCTTCCCATGGCTGCTGCGCCTGAGTATAGGCTGCCAAGGGAAAGTGAAGAGCAGCAAGAGCTTTCAGGGCTGGCACCTTCTTTGTGGGAAAAGGAGGAGGACGATTGCCTGTTCGGAAAGAGGCTCTGGGGAGGACAGGGAGCATGAGCTGTTCCGTCTCTGGGAAAGCACCGATCCCCAGTGCTCTTGTGCCTGTGAATAGGCTGCCTAGGAAAGGTAAAGAGCAGCAAGAGCTTTCAGGGCTGGCACCTTGCTTGTGGCAGAAGGAGCACACCTTTGCCTTTTGGGAAACAGGCTATGTCAACAATGAATGCCATGAGCTGTTCGGTCTCTGAGAAAGCACCGATCCCCCGTGCTGCTGAGCCTGCAAATAGTTTGCGAGTGGAAGGTGAAGAGCAGCAAGAGCTTTCAGGGCTGGCACCTTCCTTGTGGGAAAAGGAGGAGGAAGATTGCCTGTTCGGAAACAGGCTCTGCGGAGGACAGGCAGCATGAGCTGTTCCATCTCTGGGGAAGCACAGATACCCAGTGCTCTTGTGCCTGAGAATAGGCTGCCTAGGAAAAGTAAAGAGCAGCAAGAGCTTTCAGGGCTGGTACCTTCCCTGTGGGATGAGGAGCCGGACGTCTGCCTTTTCGGAAAGAGGCTCTGCGGAGGACAGGCAGCATGAGCTGTTCCGTCTCTGGGAAAGCACCGATCCCTCGTTCTGCTGAGCCTGCAAATAGTTTGCCAGGGGAAGGTGAAGAGCAGCAAGAGCTTTCAGGGCTGGCACCTTCTTTGTGGGAAAAGGAGGAGGAAGATTGCGTGTTCGGAACCAGGCTCTGCGGAAGACAGGCAGCATGAGCTGTTCCGTCTCTGGGATAGCAACGATCCCCAGTGCTCTTCTGCCTGTGAATAGGCTGCCTAGGAAAGGTGAAGAGCAGCAAGAGCTTTCAGGGCTAGCACATTCCTTGTGGCAGAAGTAGAGGGACATGTGTCTTTTCGTAAAGAGCTGTACTGAGAATGATTGTGATGAGCTGTTCCGTCTCTGGGGAAGCACAGATCCCTGGTGCTCTTGTGCCTGTTAACAGGCTGTCTAGGAAGGGTGAAGAGCAGGAAGAGCTTTCAGGGCTGGCACCTTCTTTGTGGGAAAAGGAGGAGGACGATTGCCTTTTGGGAACCAGGCTCTGCGGAGAACAGGCAGCATGAGCTGTTCCGTCTCTGGGGAAGCACAGTTCCCCAGTGCTCTTGTGACTCTGAATAGGCTGCCTAGGAAAGGTAAAGAGCAGCAAGAGCTTTCAGGGCTGGCACCTTCCCTGTGGGATGAGGAGCCGGAAGTCTGCCTTTTCGGAAACAGGCTCTGCGGAGGACAGGCAGCATGAGCTGTTCCGTCTCTGGGAAAGCATCGATCCCCAGTGCTCTTGTGCCTCTGAATAGGCTGCCTAGGAAAAGTAAAGAGCAGCAAGAGCTTTCAGGGCTGGCACCTTCCTTGTCGGATGGGGAGCCGGACGTTTTCCTTTTCGGAACCAGGCTCTGCGGAGGACAGGCAGCATGAGCTGTTCCGTCTCTGGGATAGCACCGATCCCCAGTACTCTTGCGCCTGTGAATAGGCTGCCTAGGGAAGGTGAAGAGCAGCAAGAGCTTTCAGGGCTAGCACATTCCTTGTGGCAGAAGTAGAGGGACATGTGTCTTTTCGTATAGAGCTGTACTGAGAATGATTGTGATGAGCTGTTCCGTCTCTGGGGAAGCACCGATCCCTCGTGCTGCTGAGCCTGCAAATATTTTGCCAGGGGAAGGTGAGGAGCAGCAAGAGCTTTCAGGGCTGGCACCTTCCTTGTGGCAGAAGGAGCAGACGTTTGCCTTTTGGGAAACAGGCTATGCCAATAATCAATGCCATGAGCTGTTCTGTCTCTGAGAAAGAACAGCTTCCCAGGGCTGCTGCGCCTGACTATAGGCTGCCAAGGGAAAGTGAAGAGCAGCAAGAGCTTTCAGGGCTGGCACCTTCTTTGTGGGAAAAGGAGGAGGACGATTGCCTATTCGGAAACAGGCTCTGCGGAGGACAGGCAGCATGAGCTGTTCCGTCTCTGGGAAAGCACCGATCCCCAATGCTCTTGTGCCTGTGAATAGGCTGCCTAGGAATGGTAAAGAGCAGCAAGAGCTTTCAGGGCTGGCACCTTCCTTGTGGCAGAAGGAGCTGACGTTTGCCTTTTGGGAAACAGGCTATGCCAATAATCAATCCCATGAGCTGTTCTGTCTCTGAGAAAGAACAGCTTCCCAGGGCTGCTGCTCCTGAGTATAGGCTGCCAAGGGAAAGTGAAGAGCAGCAAGAGCTTTCAGGTCTAGCACCTTCTGTGTGGGAAAAGGAGGAGGACGATTGCCTGTTCGGAAAGAGGCTCTGCGGAGGACAGGCAGCATGAGCTGTTCCGTCTCTGGGAAAGCACCGATCCCCAATGCTCTTGTGCCTGTGAATAGGCTGCCTAGGAATGGTAAAGAGCAGCAAGAGCTTTCAGGGCTGGCACCTTCCTTGTGGCAGAAGGAGCTGACGTTTGCCTTTTGGGAAACAGGCTATGCCAATAATCAATCCCATGAGCTGTTCGGTCTCTCAGAAAGAACAGCTTCCCAGGGCTGCTGCTCCTGAGTATAGGCTGCCAAGGGAAAGTGAAGAGCAGCAAGAGCTTTCAGGTCTAGCACCTTCTGTGTGGGAAAAGGAGGAGGACGATTGCCTGTTCGGAAACAGGCTCTGCGGAGGACAGGCAGCATGAGCTGTTCCATCTCTGGGGAAGCACAGATACCCAGTGCTCTTGTGCCTGAGAATAGGCTGCCTAGGAAAAGTAAAGAGCAGCAAGAGCTTTCAGGGCTGGCACCTTCCCTGTGGGATGAGGAGCCGGACGTCTGCCTTTTCGGAAAGAGGCTCTGCGGAGGACAGGCAGCATGAGCTGTTCCGTCTCTGGGAAAGCACCGATCCCTCGTTCTGCTGAGCCTGCAAATAGTTTGCCAGGGGAAGGTGAAGAGCAGTAAGAGCTTTCAGGGCTGGCACCTTCTTTGTGGGAAAAGGAGGAGGAAGATTGCGTGTTCGGAACCAGGCTCTGCGGAAGACAGGCAGCATGAGCTGTTCCGTCTCTGGGATAGCAACGATCCCCAGTGCTCTTGTGCCTGTGAATAGGCTGCCTAGGAAAGGTGAAGAGCAGCAAGAGCTTTCAGGGCTAGCACATTCCTTGTGGCAGAAGTAGAGGGACATGTGTCTTTTCGTAAAGAGCTGTACTGAGAATGATTGTGATGAGCTGTTCCGTCTCTGGGGAAGCACAGTTCCCCAGTGCTCTTGTGACTCTGAATAGGCTGCCTAGGAATGGTAAAGAGCAGGAAGAGCTTTCAGGGCTGGCACCTTCCCTGTGGGATGAGGAGCCGGACGTCTGCCTTTTCGGAAAGAGGCTCTGCGGAGGACAGGCAGCATGAGCTGTTCCGTCTCTGGGAAAGCACCGATCCCTCGTGCTGCTGAGTCTGCAAATAGTTTGCGAGTGGAAGGTGAAGAGCAGCAAGAGCTTTCAGGGCTAGCACCTTCCTTGTGGGAAAAGGAGGAGGAAGATTGCCTGTTCGGAAACAGGCTCTGCGGAGGACAGGCAGCATGAGCTGTTCCGTCTCTGGGAAAGCACCGATCCCCAATGCTCTTGTGCCTGTGAATAGGCTGCCTAGGAATGGTAAAGAGCAGCAAGAGCTTTCAGGGCTGGCACCTTCCTTGTGGCAGAAGTAGCAGACGTTTGCCTTTTGGGAAACAGGCTATGTCAACAATGAATGCCATGAGCTGTTCGGTCTCTGAGAAAGCACCGATCCCTCCTGCTGCTGAGCCTGCAAATATTTTGCCAGGGGAAGGTGAGGAGCAGCAAGAGCTTTCAGGGCTGGCACCTTCCTTGTGGCAGAAGGAGCAGACGTTTGCCTTTTGGGAAACAGGCTATGCCAATAATCAATCCCATGAGCTGTTCTGTCTCTGAGAAAGAACAGCTTCCCAGGGCTGCTGCTCCTGAGTATAGGCTGCCAAGGGAAAGTGAAGAGCAGCAAGAGCTTTCAGGGCTGGCACCTTCTTTGTGGGAAAAGGAGGAGGACGATTGCCTTTTGGGAAACAGGCTCTGCGGAGGACAGGCAGCATGAGCTGTTCCGTCTCTGGGGAAGCACAGATACCCAGTGCTCTTGTGCCTGAGAATAGGCTGCCTAGGAAAGGTAAAGAGCAGCAAGAGCTTTCAGGGGTAGCACCTTCCCTGTGGGATGAGGAGCCGGAAGTCTGCCTTTTCGGAAAGAGGCTCTGCGGAGGACAGGCAGCATCAGCTGTTCCGTCTCTGGGAAAGCATCGATCCCCAGTGCTCTTGTGCCTCTGAATAGGCTGCCTAGGAAAGGTAAAGAGCAGCAAGAGCTTTCAGGCCTGGCACCTTCCTTGTGGCAGAAGGAGCTGATGTTTGCCTTTTGGGAAACAGGCTATGCCAACAATGAATGCCATGAGCTGTTCTGTCTCTGAGAAAGAACAGCTTCCCATGGCTGCTGCGCCTGAGTATAGGCTGCCAAGGGAAAGTGAAGAGCAGCAAGAGCTTTCAAGGCTGGCACCTTCTTTGTGGGAAAAGGAGGAGGACGATTGCCTGTTCGGAAAGAGGCTCTGGGGAGGACAGGGAGCATGAGCTGTTCCGTCTCTGGGAAAGCACCGATCCCCAGTGCTCTTGTGCCTGTGAATAGGCTGCCTAGGAAAAGTAAAGAGCAGCAAGAGCTTTCAGGGCTGGCACCTTCCTTGTCGGATGGGGAGCCGGACGTTTTCCTTTTCGGAACCAGGCTCTGCGGAGGACAGGCAGCATGAGCTGTTCCGTCTCTGGGATAGCACCGATCCCCAGTGCTCTTGCGCCTGTGAATAGGCTGCCTAGGGAAGGTGAAGAGCAGCAAGAGCTTTCAGGGCTAGCACATTCCTTGTGGCAGAAGTAGAGGGACATGTGTCTTTTCGTATAGAGCTGTACTGAGAATGATTGTGATGAGCTGTTCCGTCTCTGGGGAAGCACATTTCCCCAGTGCTCTTCTGCCTCTGAATAGGCTGCCTAGGAAAGGTAAAGAGCAGCAAGAGCTTTCAGAGCTGGCACCTTGCTTGTGGCAGAAGGAGCAGACGTTTGCCTTTTGGGAAACAGGCTATGTCAACAATGAATGCCATGAGCTGTTCGGTCTCTGAGAAAGCACCGATCCCTCGTGCTGCTGAGCCTGCAAATATTTTGCCAGGGGAAGGTGAGGAGCAGCAAGAGGTTTCAGGGCTGGCACCTTCATTGTGGCAGAAGGAGCAGACGTTTGCCTTTTGGGAAACAGGCTATGCCAATAATCAATCCCATGAGCTGTTCTGTCTCTGAGAAGGAACAGCTTCCCAGAGCTGCTGCGCCTGAGTAAAGGCTGCCAAGGGAAAGTGAAGAGCAGCAAGAGCTTTCAGGGCTGGCACCTTCTTTGTGGGAAAAGGAGGAGGACGATTGCCTTTTGGGAAACAGGCTCTGCGGAGGACAGGCAGCATGAGCTGTTCCGTCTCTGGGGAAGCACCGATCCCCAGTGCTCTTGTGCCTGTGAATAGGCTGCCTAGGAAAGGTAAAGAGCAGCAAGAGCTTTCAGGGCTGGCACCTTCTTTGTGGGAAAAGGAGGAGGACGATTGCCTTTTGGGAAACAGGCTCTGCGAAGGACAGGCAGCATGAGCTGTTCCGTCTCTGGGAAAGCACCGATCCCCAGTGCTCTTGTGCCTGTGAATAGGCTGCCTAGGAAAGGTAAAGAGCAGCAAGAGCTTTCAGGGCTGGCACCTTGCTTGTGGCAGAAGGAGCACACCTTTGCCTTTTGGGAAACAGGCTATGTCAACAATGAATGCCATGCGCTGTTCTGTCTCTGGGAAAGCACCGATCCCTCGTTCTGCTGAGCCTGCAAATAGTTTGCCAGGGGAAGGTGAAGAGCAGCAAGAGCTTTCAGGGCTGGCACCTTCTTTGTGGGAAAAGGAGGAGGAAGATTGCGTGTTCGGAACCAGGCTCTGCGGAAGACAGGCAGCATGAGCTGTTCCGTCTCTGGGATAGCAACGATCCCCAGTGCTCTTCTGCCTGTGAATAGGCTGCCTAGGAAAGGTGAAGAGCAGCAAGAGCTTTCAGGGCTAGCACATTCCTTGTGGCAGAAGTAGAGGAACATGTGTCTTTTCGTAAAGAGCTGTACTGAGAATGATTGTGATGAGCTGTTCCGTCTCTGGGGAAGCACAGTTCCCCAGTGCTCTTGTGACTCTGAATAGGCTGCCTAGGAATGGTAAAGAGCAGCAAGAGCTTTCAGGGCTGGCACCTTCCCTGTGGGATGAGGAGCCGGAAGTCTGCCTTTTCGGAAAGAGGCTCTGCGGAGGACAGGCAGCATGAGCTGTTCCGTCTCTGGGAAAGCACCGATCCCTCGTGCTGCTGAGTCTGCAAATAGTTTGCGAGTGGAAGGTGAAGAGCAGCAAGAGCTTTCAGGGCTGGCACCTTCTTTGTGGGAAAAGGAGGAGGACGATTGCCTTTTGGGAAACAGGCTCTGCGGAGGACAGGCAGCATGAGCTGTTCCGTCTCTGGGGAAGCACAGTTCCCCAGTGCTCTTCTGCCTCTGAATAGGCTGCCTAGGAATGGTAAAGAGCAGCAAGAGCTTTCAGGGCTGGCACCTTCCTTGTGGCAGAAGGAGCAGACGTTTGCCTTTTGGGAAACAGGCTATGCCAATAATCAATGCCATGAGCTGTTCTGTCTCTGAGAAAGAACAGCTTCCCAGGGCTGCTGCGCCTGAGTATAGGCTGCCAAGGGAAAGTGAAGAGCAGCAAGAGCTTTCAGGGCTGGCACCTTCTTTGTGGGAAAAGGAGGAGGACGATTGCCTGTTCGGAAAGAGGCTCTGCGGAGGACAGGCAGCATGAGCTGTTCCGTCTCTGGGAAAGCACCGATCCCCAATGCTCTTGTGCCTGTGAATAGGCTGCCTAGGAATGGTAAAGAGCAGCAAGAGCTTTCAGGGCTGGCACCTTCCTTGTGGCAGAAGGAGCTGACGTTTGCCTTTTGGGAAACAGGCTATGTCAACAATGAATGCCATGAGCTGTTCGGTCTCTGAGAAAGCACCGATCCCTCGTGCTGCTGAGCCTGCAAATATTTTGCCAGGGGAAGGTGAGGAGCAGCAAGAGCTTTCAGGGCTGGCACCTTCCTTGTGGCAGAAGGAGCTGATGTTTGCCTTTTGGGAAACAGGCTATGCCAACAATGAATGCCATGAGCTGTTCTGTCTCTGAGAAAGAACAGCTTCCCAGGGCTGCTGCGCCTGAGTATAGGCTGCCAAGGGAAAGTGAAGAGCAGCAAGAGCTTTCAGGGCTGGCACCTTCTTTGTGGGAAAAGGAGGAGGACGATTGCCCTTTGGGAAACAGGCTCTGCGGAGGACAGGCAGCATGAGCTGTTCCGTCTCTGGGAAAGCACAGATCCCTCGTGCTGCTGCACGTGCAAATATTTTGACAGGGGAGGTGAAGAGCAGCAAGAGCTTTCAGGGCTGGCACCTTCTTTGTGGGAAAAGGAGGAGGACGATTGCCTTTTGGGAAACAGGCTCTGCGGAGGACAGGCAGCATGAGCTGTTCCGTCTCTGGGGAAGCACAGTTCCCCAGTGCTCTTGTGACTCTGAATAGGCTGCCTAGGAAAGGTAAAGAGCAGCAAGAGCTTTCAGGGCTGGCACCTTCTTTGTGGGAAAAGGAGGAGGACGATTGCCTTTTGGGAAACAGGCTCTGCGGAGGACAGGGAGCATGAGCTGTTCCGTCTCTGGGAAAGCACCGATCCCCAGTGCTCTTGTGCCTGTGAATAGGCTGCCTAGGAAAGGTAAAGAGCAGCAAGAGCTTTCACTGCTGGCACCTTGCTTGTGGCAGAAGGAGCACACCTTTGCCTTTTGGGAAACAGGCTATGTCAACAATGAATGCCATGAGCTGTTCGGTCTCTGAGAAAGCACCGATCCCTCGTGCTGCTGAGCCTGCAAATAGTTTGCGAGTGGAAGGTGAAGAGCAGCAAGAGCTTTCAGGGCTGGCACCTTCTTTGTGGGAAAAGGAGGAGGACGATTGCCTTTTCGGAAAGAGGCTCTGCGGAGGACAGGCAGCATGAGCTGTTCCGTCTCTGGGAAAGCACCGATCCCTCGTTCTGCTGAGCCTGCAAATAGTTTGCCAGGGGAAGGTGAAGAGCAGCAAGAGCTTTCAGGGCTGGCACCTCCTTTGTGGGAAAAGAAGGAGGAAGATTGCGTGTTCGGAACCAGGCTCTGCGGAAGACAGGCAGCATGAGCTGTTCCATCTCTGGGATAGCAACGATCCCCAGTGCTCTTGTGCCTGTGAATAGGCTGCCTAGGAAAGGTGAAGAGCAGCAAGAGCTTTCAGGGCTAGCACATTCCTTGTGGCAGAAGTAGAGGGACATGTGTCTTTTCGTAAAGAGCTGTACTGAGAATGATTGTGATGAGCTGTTCCGTCTCTGGGGAAGCACAGTTCCCCAGTGCTCTTGTGACTCTGAATAGGCTGCCTAGGAATGGTAAAGAGCAGCAAGAGCTTTCAGGGCTGGCACCTTCCCTGTGGGATGAGGAGCCGGACGTCTGCCTTTTCGGAAAGAGGCTCTGCGGAGGACAGGCAGCATGAGCTGTTCCGTCTCTGGGAAAGCACCGATCCCTGGTGCTCTTGTGCCTGTTAACAGGCTGCCTAGGAATAGTAAAGAGCAGCAAGAGCTTTCAGGGCTGGCACCTTGCTTGTGGCAGAAGGAGCACACCTTTTCCTTTTGGGAAACAGGCTATGCCAACAATGTATGCCATGAGCTGTTCTGTCTCTGAGAAAGAACAGCTTCCCAGGGCTGCTGCGCCTGAGTATAGGCTGCCAAGGGAAAGTGAAGAGCAGCAAGAGCTTTCAGGGCTGGCACCTTCTTTGTGGGAAAAGGAGGAGGACGATTGCCTGTTCGGAAAGAGGCTCTGCGGAGGACAGGCAGCATGAGCTGTTCCGTCTCTGGGAAAGCACCGATCCCCAATGCTCTTGTGCCTGTGAATAGGCTGCCTAGGAATGGTAAAGAGCAGCAAGAGCTTTCAGGGCTGGCACCTTCCTTGTGGCAGAAGGAGCTAACGTTTGCCTTTTGGGAAACAGGCTATTTCAACAATGAATGCCATGAGCTGTTCGGTCTCTGAGAAAGCACCGATCCCTCGTGCTGCTGAGCCTGCAAATATTTTGCCAGGGGAAGGTGAGGAGCAGCAAGAGCTTTCAGGGCTGGCACCTTCCTTGTGGCAGAAGGAGCAGACGTTTGCCTTTTGGGAAACAGGCTATGCCAATAATCAATCCCATGAGCTGTTCTGTCTCTGAGAAAGAACAGCTTCCCAGGGCTGCTGCTCCTGAGTATAGGCTGCCAAGGGAAAGTGAAGAGCAGCAAGAGCTTTCAGGGCTGGCACCTTCTTTGTGGGAAAAGGAGGAGGACGATTGCCTTTTGGGAAACAGGCTCTGCGGAGGACAGGCAGCATGAGCTGTTCCGTCTCTGGGGAAGCACAGATACCCAGTGCTCTTGTGCCTCTGAATAGGCTGCCTAGGAAAGGTAAAGAGCAGCAAGAGCTTTCAGGGGTAGCACCTTCCCTGTGGGATGAGGAGCCGGAAGTCTGCCTTTTCGGAAAGAGGCTCTGCGGAGGACAGGCAGCATCAGCTGTTCCGTCTCTGGGAAAGCATCGATCCCCAGTGCTCTTGTGCCTCTGAATAGGCTGCCTAGGAAAGGTAAAGAGCAGCAAGAGCTTTCAGGCCTGGCACCTTCCTTGTGGCAGAAGGAGCTGATGTTTGCCTTTTGGGAAACAGGCTATGCCAACAATGAATGCCATGAGCTGTTCTGTCTCTGAGAAAGAACAGCTTCCCATGGCTGCTGCGCCTGAGTATAGGCTGCCAAGGGAAAGTGAAGAGCAGCAAGAGCTTTCAGGGCTGGCACCTTCTTTGTGGGAAAAGGAGGAGGACGATTGCCTGTTCGGAAAGAGGCTCTGGGGAGGACAGGGAGCATGAGCTGTTCCGTCTCTGGGAAAGCACCGATCCCCAGTGCTCTTGTGCCTGTGAATAGGCTGCCTAGGAAAGGTAAAGAGCAGCAAGAGCTTTCAGGGCTGGCACCTTCCTTGTGGCAGAAGGAGCTGACGTTTGCCTTTTGGGAAACAGGCTATGTCAACAATGAATGCCATGAGCTGTTCGGTCTCTGAGAAAGCACCGATCCCCCGTGCTGCTGAGCCTGCAAATAGTTTGCGAGTGGAAGGTGAAGAGCAGCAAGAGCTTTCAGGGCTGGCACCTTCCTTGTGGGAAAAGGAGGAGGAAGATTGCCTGTTCGGAAAGAGGCTCTGCGGAGGACAGGCAGCATGAGCTGTTCCGTCTCTGGGAAAGCACCGATCCCCAATGCTCTTGCGCCTGTGAATAGGCTGCCTAGGAATGGTAAAGAGCAGCAAGAGCTTTCAGGGCTGGCACCTTCCTTGTGGCAGAAGGAGCTGACGTTTGCCTTTTGGGAAACAGGCTATGTCAACAATGAATGCCATGAGCTGTTCGGTCTCTGAGAAAGCACCGATCCCTCGTGCTGCTGAGCCTGCAAATATTTTGCCAGGGGAAGGTGAGGAGCAGCAAGAGCTTTCAGGGCTGGCACCTTCCTTGTGGCAGAAGGAGCAGACGTTTGCCTTTTGGGAAACAGGCTATGCCAATAATCAATCCCATGAGCTGTTCTGTCTCTGAGAAAGAACAGCTTCCCAGGGCTGCTGCTCCTGAGTATAGGCTGCCAAGGGAAAGTGAAGAGCAGCAAGAGCTTTCAGGGCTGGCACCTTCTTTGTGGGAAAAGGAGGAGGACGATTGCCTTTTGGGAAACAGGCTCTGCGGAGGACAGGGAGCATGAGCTGTTCCGTCTCTGGGAAAGCACCGATCCCCAGTGCTCTTGTGCCTGTGAATAGGCTGCCTAGGAAAGGTAAAGAGCAGCAAGAGCTTTCAGGGCTGGCACCTTGCTTGTGGCAGAAGGAGCACACCTTTGCCTTTTGGGAAACAGGCTATGTCAACAATGAATGCCATGCGCTGTTCGGTCTCTGAGAAAGCACCGATCCCCCGTGCTGCTGAGCCTGCAAATAGTTTGCGAGTGGAAGGTGAAGAGCAGCAAGAGCTTTCAGGGCTGGCACCTTCCTTGTGGGAAAAGGAGGAGGAAGATTGCCTGTTCGGAAACAGGCTCTGCGGAGGACAGGCAGCATGAGCTGTTCCATCTCTGGGGAAGCACAGATACCCAGTGCTCTTGTGCCTGAGAATAGGCTGCCTAGGAAAAGTAAAGAGCAGCAAGAGCTTTCAGGGCTGGCACCTTCCCTGTGGGATGAGGAGCCGGACGTCTGCCTTTTCGGAAAGAGGCTCTGCGGAGGACAGGCAGCATGAGCTGTTCCGTCTCTGGGAAAGCACCGATCCCTCGTTCTGCTGAGCCTGCAAATAGTTTGCCAGGGGAAGGTGAAGAGCAGTAAGAGCTTTCAGGGCTGGCACCTTCTTTGTGGGAAAAGGAGGAGGAAGATTGCGTGTTCGGAACCAGGCTCTGCGGAAGACAGGCAGCATGAGCTGTTCCGTCTCTGGGATAGCAACGATCCCCAGTGCTCTTGTGCCTGTGAATAGGCTGCCTAGGAAAGGTGAAGAGCAGCAAGAGCTTTCAGGGCTAGCACATTCCTTGTGGCAGAAGTAGAGGGACATGTGTCTTTTCGTAAAGAGCTGTACTGAGAATGATTGTGATGAGCTGTTCCGTCTCTGGGGAAGCACAGTTCCCCAGTGCTCTTGTGACTCTGAATAGGCTGCCTAGGAATGGTAAAGAGCAGCAAGAGCTTTCAGGGCTGGCACCTTCCCTGTGGGATGAGGAGCCGGACGTCTGCCTTTTCGGAAAGAGGCTCTGCGGAGGACAGGCAGCATGAGCTGTTCCGTCTCTGGGAAAGCACCGATCCCTCGTGCTGCTGAGTCTGCAAATAGTTTGCGAGTGGAAGGTGAAGAGCAGCAAGAGCTTTCAGGGCTAGCACCTTCCTTGTGGGAAAAGGAGGAGGAAGATTGCCTGTTCGGAAACAGGCTCTGCGGAGGACAGGCAGCATGAGCTGTTCCGTCTCTGGGAAAGCATCGATCCCCAATGCTCTTGTGCCTGTGAATAGGCTGCCTAGGAATGGTAAAGAGCAGCAAGAGCTTTCAGGGCTGGCACCTTCCTTGTGGCAGAAGGAGCAGACGTTTGCCTTTTGGGAAACAGGCTATGCCAATAATCAATCCCATGAGCTGTTCTGTCTCTGAGAAAGAACAGCTTCCCAGGGCTGCTGCTCCTGAGTATAGGCTGCCAAGGGAAAGTGAAGAGCAGCAAGAGCTTTCAGGGCTGGCACCTTCTTTGTGGGAAAAGGAGGAGGACGATTGCCTTTTGGGAAACAGGCTCTGCGGAGGACAGGCAGCATGAGCTGTTCCGTCTCTGGGGAAGCACAGATACCCAGTGCTCTTGTGCCTCTGAATAGGCTGCCTAGGAAAGGTAAAGAGCAGCAAGAGCTTTCAGGGGTAGCACCTTCCCTGTGGGATGAGGAGCCGGAAGTCTGCCTTTTCGGAAAGAGGCTCTGCGGAGGACAGGCAGCATCAGCTGTTCCGTCTCTGGGAAAGCATCGATCCCCAGTGCTCTTGTGCCTCTGAATAGGCTGCCTAGGAAAGGTAAAGAGCAGCAAGAGCTTTCAGGCCTGGCACCTTCCTTGTGGCAGAAGGAGCTGATGTTTGCCTTTTGGGAAACAGGCTATGCCAACAATGAATGCCATGAGCTGTTCTGTCTCTGAGAAAGAACAGCTTCCCATGGCTGCTGCGCCTGAGTATAGGCTGCCAAGGGAAAGTGAAGAGCAGCAAGAGCTTTCAGGTCTAGCACCTTCTGTGTGGGAAAAGGAGGAGGACGATTGCCTGTTCGGAAAGAGGCTCTGCGGAGGACAGGCAGCATGAGCTGTTCCGTCTCTGGGAAAGCACCGATCCCCAATGCTCTTGTGCCTGTGAATAGGCTGCCTAGGAATGGTAAAGAGCAGCAAGAGCTTTCAGGGCTGGCACCTTCCTTGTGGCAGAAGGAGCTGACGTTTGCCTTTTGGGAAACAGGCTATGTCAACAATGAATGCCATGAGCTGTTCGGTCTCTGAGAAAGCACCGATCCCTCGTGCTGCTGAGCCTGCAAATATTTTGCCAGGGGAAGGTGAGGAGCAGCAAGAGCTTTCAGGGCTGGCACCTTCCTTGTGGCAGAAGGAGCAGACGTTTGCCTTTTGGGAAACAGGCTATGCCAATAATCAATCCCATGAGCTGTTCTGTCTCTGAGAAAGAACAGCTTCCCAGGGCTGCTGCTCCTGAGTATAGGCTGCCAAGGGAAAGTGAAGAGCAGCAAGAGCTTTCAGGGCTGGCACCTTCTTTGTGGGAAAAGGAGGAGGACGATTGCCTTTTGGGAAACAGGCTCTGCGGAGGACAGGGAGCATGAGCTGTTCCGTCTCTGGGAAAGCACCGATCCCCAGTGCTCTTGTGCCTGTGAATAGGCTGCCTAGGAAAGGTAAAGAGCAGCAAGAGCTTTCAGGGCTGGCACCTTCCTTGTGGCAGAAGGAGCTGACGTTTGCCTTTTGGGAAACAGGCTATGTCAACAATGAATGCCATGCGCTGTTCGGTCTCTGAGAAAGCACCGATCCCCCGTGCTGCTGAGCCTGCAAATAGTTTGCGAGTGGAAGGTGAAGAGCAGCAAGAGCTTTCAGGGCTGGCACCTTCCTTGTGGGAAAAGGAGGAGGAAGATTGCCTGTTCGGAAACAGGCTCTGCGGAGGACAGGCAGCATGAGCTGTTCCATCTCTGGGGAAGCACAGATACCCAGTGCTCTTGTGCCTGAGAATAGGCTGCCTAGGAAAAGTAAAGAGCAGCAAGAGCTTTCAGGGCTGGCACCTTCCCTGTGGGATGAGGAGCCGGACGTCTGCCTTTTCGGAAAGAGGCTCTGCGGAGGACAGGCAGCATGAGCTGTTCCGTCTCTGGGAAAGCACCGATCCCTCGTTCTGCTGAGCCTGCAAATAGTTTGCCAGGGGAAGGTGAAGAGCAGTAAGAGCTTTCAGGGCTGGCACCTTCTTTGTGGGAAAAGGAGGAGGAAGATTGCGTGTTCGGAACCAGGCTCTGCGGAAGACAGGCAGCATGAGCTGTTCCGTCTCTGGGATAGCAACGATCCCCAGTGCTCTTGTGCCTGTGAATAGGCTGCCTAGGAAAGGTGAAGAGCAGCAAGAGCTTTCAGGGCTAGCACATTCCTTGTGGCAGAAGTAGAGGGACATGTGTCTTTTCGTAAAGAGCTGTACTGAGAATGATTGTGATGAGCTGTTCCGTCTCTGGGGAAGCACAGTTCCCCAGTGCTCTTGTGACTCTGAATAGGCTGCCTAGGAATGGTAAAGAGCAGCAAGAGCTTTCAGGGCTGGCACCTTCCCTGTGGGATGAGGAGCCGGACGTCTGCCTTTTCGGAAAGAGGCTCTGCGGAGGACAGGCAGCATGAGCTGTTCCGTCTCTGGGAAAGCACCGATCCCTCGTGCTGCTGAGTCTGCAAATAGTTTGCGAGTGGAAGGTGAAGAGCAGCAAGAGCTTTCAGGGCTAGCACCTTCCTTGTGGGAAAAGGAGGAGGAAGATTGCCTGTTCGGAAACAGGCTCTGCGGAGGACAGGCAGCATGAGCTGTTCCGTCTCTGGGAAAGCACCGATCCCCAATGCTCTTGTGCCTGTGAATAGGCTGCCTAGGAATGGTAAAGAGCAGCAAGAGCTTTCAGGGCTGGCACCTTCCTTGTGGCAGAAGTAGCAGACGTTTGCCTTTTGGGAAACAGGCTATGTCAACAATGAATGCCATGAGCTGTTCGGTCTCTGAGAAAGCACCGATCCCTCCTGCTGCTGAGCCTGCAAATATTTTGCCCGGGGAAGGTGAGGAGCAGCAAGAGCTTTCAGGGCTGGCACCTTCTTTGTGGGAAAAGGAGGAGGACGATTGCCTTTTGGGAAACAGGCTCTGCGGAGGACAGGCAGCATGAGCTGTTCCGTCTCTGGGGAAGCACAGATACCCAGTGCTCTTGTGCCTGAGAATAGGCTGCCTAGGAAAGGTAAAGAGCAGCAAGAGCTTTCAGGGGTAGCACCTTCCCTGTGGGATGAGGAGCCGGAAGTCTGCCTTTTCGGAAAGAGGCTCTGCGGAGGACAGGCAGCATCAGCTGTTCCGTCTCTGGGAAAGCATCGATCCCCAGTGCTCTTGTGCCTCTGAATAGGCTGCCTAGGAAAGGTAAAGAGCAGCAAGAGCTTTCAGGCCTGGCACCTTCCTTGTGGCAGAAGGAGCTGATGTTTGCCTTTTGGGAAACAGGCTATGCCAACAATGAATGCCATGAGCTGTTCTGTCTCTGAGAAAGAACAGCTTCCCATGGCTGCTGCGCCTGAGTATAGGCTGCCAAGGGAAAGTGAAGAGCAGCAAGAGCTTTCAAGGCTGGCACCTTCTTTGTGGGAAAAGGAGGAGGACGATTGCCTGTTCGGAAAGAGGCTCTGGGGAGGACAGGGAGCATGAGCTGTTCCGTCTCTGGGAAAGCACCGATCCCCAGTGCTCTTGTGCCTGTGAATAGGCTGCCTAGGAAAAGTAAAGAGCAGCAAGAGCTTTCAGGGCTGGCACCTTCCTTGTCGGATGGGGAGCCGGACGTTTTCCTTTTCGGAACCAGGCTCTGCGGAGGACAGGCAGCATGAGCTGTTCCGTCTCTGGGATAGCACCGATCCCCAGTGCTCTTGCGCCTGTGAATAGGCTGCCTAGGGAAGGTGAAGAGCAGCAAGAGCTTTCAGGGCTAGCACATTCCTTGTGGCAGAAGTAGAGGGACATGTGTCTTTTCGTATAGAGCTGTACTGAGAATGATTGTGATGAGCTGTTCCGTCTCTGGGGAAGCACATTTCCCCAGTGCTCTTCTGCCTCTGAATAGGCTGCCTAGGAAAGGTAAAGAGCAGCAAGAGCTTTCAGAGCTGGCACCTTGCTTGTGGCAGAAGGAGCAGACGTTTGCCTTTTGGGAAACAGGCTATGTCAACAATGAATGCCATGAGCTGTTCGGTCTCTGAGAAAGCACCGATCCCTCGTGCTGCTGAGCCTGCAAATATTTTGCCAGGGGAAGGTGAGGAGCAGCAAGAGGTTTCAGGGCTGGCACCTTCATTGTGGCAGAAGGAGCAGACGTTTGCCTTTTGGGAAACAGGCTATGCCAATAATCAATCCCATGAGCTGTTCTGTCTCTGAGAAGGAACAGCTTCCCAGAGCTGCTGCGCCTGAGTAAAGGCTGCCAAGGGAAAGTGAAGAGCAGCAAGAGCTTTCAGGGCTGGCACCTTCTTTGTGGGAAAAGGAGGAGGACGATTGCCTTTTGGGAAACAGGCTCTGCGGAGGACAGGCAGCATGAGCTGTTCCGTCTCTGGGGAAGCACAGTTCCCCAGTGCTCTTCTGCCTCTGAATAGGCTGCCTAGGAATGGTAAAGAGCAGCAAGAGCTTTCAGGGCTGGCACCTTCCTTGTGGCAGAAGGAGCAGACGTTTGCCTTTTGGGAAACAGGCTATGCCAATAATCAATGCCATGAGCTGTTCTGTCTCTGAGAAAGAACAGCTTCCCAGGGCTGCTGCGCCTGAGTATAGGCTGCCAAGGGAAAGTGAAGAGCAGCAAGAGCTTTCAGGGCTGGCACCTTCTTTGTGGGAAAAGGAGGAGGACGATTGCCTGTTCGGAAAGAGGCTCTGCGGAGGACAGGCAGCATGAGCTGTTCCGTCTCTGGGAAAGCACCGATCCCCAATGCTCTTGTGCCTGTGAATAGGCTGCCTAGGAATGGTAAAGAGCAGCAAGAGCTTTCAGGGCTGGCACCTTCCTTGTGGCAGAAGGAGCTGACGTTTGCCTTTTGGGAAACAGGCTATGTCAACAATGAATGCCATGAGCTGTTCGGTCTCTGAGAAAGCACCGATCCCTCGTGCTGCTGAGCCTGCAAATATTTTGCCAGGGGAAGGTGAGGAGCAGCAAGAGCTTTCAGGGCTGGCACCTTCCTTGTGGCAGAAGGAGCTGATGTTTGCCTTTTGGGAAACAGGCTATGCCAACAATGAATGCCATGAGCTGTTCTGTCTCTGAGAAAGAACAGCTTCCCAGGGCTGCTGCGCCTGAGTATAGGCTGCCAAGGGAAAGTGAAGAGCAGCAAGAGCTTTCAGGGCTGGCACCTTCTTTGTGGGAAAAGGAGGAGGACGATTGCCCTTTGGGAAACAGGCTCTGCGGAGGACA
The DNA here is from genome assembly GCA_037953605.1 of Necrosyrtes monachus. Classification (NCBI taxonomy): domain Eukaryota; kingdom Metazoa; phylum Chordata; class Aves; order Accipitriformes; family Accipitridae; genus Necrosyrtes; species Necrosyrtes monachus. The sequence continues at coordinate 249,997 of JAZGTQ010000553.1, read as the reverse complement.
GGCAGCATGAGCTGTTCCGTCTCTGGGAAAGCACAGATCCCTCGTGCTGCTGCACGTGCAAATATTTTGACAGGGGAGGTGAAGAGCAGCAAGAGCTTTCAGGGCTGGCACCTTCTTTGTGGGAAAAGGAGGAGGACGATTGCCTTTTGGGAAACAGGCTCTGCGGAGGACAGGCAGCATGAGCTGTTCCGTCTCTGGGGAAGCACAGTTCCCCAGTGCTCTTGTGACTCTGAATAGGCTGCCTAGGAAAGGTAAAGAGCAGCAAGAGCTTTCAGGGCTGGCACCTTCTTTGTGGGAAAAGGAGGAGGACGATTGCCTTTTGGGAAACAGGCTCTGCGGAGGACAGGGAGCATGAGCTGTTCCGTCTCTGGGAAAGCACCGATCCCCAGTGCTCTTGTGCCTGTGAATAGGCTGCCTAGGAAAGGTAAAGAGCAGCAAGAGCTTTCACTGCTGGCACCTTGCTTGTGGCAGAAGGAGCACACCTTTGCCTTTTGGGAAACAGGCTATGTCAACAATGAATGCCATGAGCTGTTCGGTCTCTGAGAAAGCACCGATCCCTCGTGCTGCTGAGCCTGCAAATAGTTTGCGAGTGGAAGGTGAAGAGCAGCAAGAGCTTTCAGGGCTGGCACCTTCTTTGTGGGAAAAGGAGGAGGACGATTGCCTTTTCGGAAAGAGGCTCTGCGGAGGACAGGCAGCATGAGCTGTTCCGTCTCTGGGAAAGCACCGATCCCTCGTTCTGCTGAGCCTGCAAATAGTTTGCCAGGGGAAGGTGAAGAGCAGCAAGAGCTTTCAGGGCTGGCACCTCCTTTGTGGGAAAAGAAGGAGGAAGATTGCGTGTTCGGAACCAGGCTCTGCGGAAGACAGGCAGCATGAGCTGTTCCATCTCTGGGATAGCAACGATCCCCAGTGCTCTTGTGCCTGTGAATAGGCTGCCTAGGAAAGGTGAAGAGCAGCAAGAGCTTTCAGGGCTAGCACATTCCTTGTGGCAGAAGTAGAGGGACATGTGTCTTTTCGTAAAGAGCTGTACTGAGAATGATTGTGATGAGCTGTTCCGTCTCTGGGGAAGCACAGTTCCCCAGTGCTCTTGTGACTCTGAATAGGCTGCCTAGGAATGGTAAAGAGCAGCAAGAGCTTTCAGGGCTGGCACCTTCCCTGTGGGATGAGGAGCCGGACGTCTGCCTTTTCGGAAAGAGGCTCTGCGGAGGACAGGCAGCATGAGCTGTTCCGTCTCTGGGAAAGCACCGATCCCTGGTGCTCTTGTGCCTGTTAACAGGCTGCCTAGGAATAGTAAAGAGCAGCAAGAGCTTTCAGGGCTGGCACCTTGCTTGTGGCAGAAGGAGCACACCTTTTCCTTTTGGGAAACAGGCTATGCCAACAATGTATGCCATGAGCTGTTCTGTCTCTGAGAAAGAACAGCTTCCCAGGGCTGCTGCGCCTGAGTATAGGCTGCCAAGGGAAAGTGAAGAGCAGCAAGAGCTTTCAGGGCTGGCACCTTCTTTGTGGGAAAAGGAGGAGGACGATTGCCTGTTCGGAAAGAGGCTCTGCGGAGGACAGGCAGCATGAGCTGTTCCGTCTCTGGGAAAGCACCGATCCCCAATGCTCTTGTGCCTGTGAATAGGCTGCCTAGGAATGGTAAAGAGCAGCAAGAGCTTTCAGGGCTGGCACCTTCCTTGTGGCAGAAGGAGCTAACGTTTGCCTTTTGGGAAACAGGCTATGTCAACAATGAATGCCATGAGCTGTTCGGTCTCTGAGAAAGCACCGATCCCTCGTGCTGCTGAGCCTGCAAATATTTTGCCAGGGGAAGGTGAGGAGCAGCAAGAGCTTTCAGGGCTGGCACCTTCCTTGTGGCAGAAGGAGCAGACGTTTGCCTTTTGGGAAACAGGCTATGCCAATAATCAATCCCATGAGCTGTTCTGTCTCTGAGAAAGAACAGCTTCCCAGGGCTGCTGCTCCTGAGTATAGGCTGCCAAGGGAAAGTGAAGAGCAGCAAGAGCTTTCAGGGCTGGCACCTTCTTTGTGGGAAAAGGAGGAGGACGATTGCCTTTTGGGAAACAGGCTCTGCGGAGGACAGGCAGCATGAGCTGTTCCGTCTCTGGGGAAGCACAGATACCCAGTGCTCTTGTGCCTCTGAATAGGCTGCCTAGGAAAGGTAAAGAGCAGCAAGAGCTTTCAGGGGTAGCACCTTCCCTGTGGGATGAGGAGCCGGAAGTCTGCCTTTTCGGAAAGAGGCTCTGCGGAGGACAGGCAGCATCAGCTGTTCCGTCTCTGGGAAAGCATCGATCCCCAGTGCTCTTGTGCCTCTGAATAGGCTGCCTAGGAAAGGTAAAGAGCAGCAAGAGCTTTCAGGCCTGGCACCTTCCTTGTGGCAGAAGGAGCTGATGTTTGCCTTTTGGGAAACAGGCTATGCCAACAATGAATGCCATGAGCTGTTCTGTCTCTGAGAAAGAACAGCTTCCCATGGCTGCTGCGCCTGAGTATAGGCTGCCAAGGGAAAGTGAAGAGCAGCAAGAGCTTTCAGGGCTGGCACCTTCTTTGTGGGAAAAGGAGGAGGACGATTGCCTGTTCGGAAAGAGGCTCTGGGGAGGACAGGGAGCATGAGCTGTTCCGTCTCTGGGAAAGCACCGATCCCCAGTGCTCTTGTGCCTGTGAATAGGCTGCCTAGGAAAGGTAAAGAGCAGCAAGAGCTTTCAGGGCTGGCACCTTCCTTGTGGCAGAAGGAGCTGACGTTTGCCTTTTGGGAAACAGGCTATGTCAACAATGAATGCCATGAGCTGTTCGGTCTCTGAGAAAGCACCGATCCCCCGTGCTGCTGAGCCTGCAAATAGTTTGCGAGTGGAAGGTGAAGAGCAGCAAGAGCTTTCAGGGCTGGCACCTTCCTTGTGGGAAAAGGAGGAGGAAGATTGCCTGTTCGGAAAGAGGCTCTGCGGAGGACAGGCAGCATGAGCTGTTCCGTCTCTGGGAAAGCACCGATCCCCAATGCTCTTGCGCCTGTGAATAGGCTGCCTAGGAATGGTAAAGAGCAGCAAGAGCTTTCAGGGCTGGCACCTTCCTTGTGGCAGAAGGAGCTGACGTTTGCCTTTTGGGAAACAGGCTATGTCAACAATGAATGCCATGAGCTGTTCGGTCTCTGAGAAAGCACCGATCCCTCGTGCTGCTGAGCCTGCAAATATTTTGCCAGGGGAAGGTGAGGAGCAGCAAGAGCTTTCAGGGCTGGCACCTTCCTTGTGGCAGAAGGAGCAGACGTTTGCCTTTTGGGAAACAGGCTATGCCAATAATCAATCCCATGAGCTGTTCTGTCTCTGAGAAAGAACAGCTTCCCAGGGCTGCTGCTCCTGAGTATAGGCTGCCAAGGGAAAGTGAAGAGCAGCAAGAGCTTTCAGGGCTGGCACCTTCTTTGTGGGAAAAGGAGGAGGACGATTGCCTTTTGGGAAACAGGCTCTGCGGAGGACAGGGAGCATGAGCTGTTCCGTCTCTGGGAAAGCACCGATCCCCAGTGCTCTTGTGCCTGTGAATAGGCTGCCTAGGAAAGGTAAAGAGCAGCAAGAGCTTTCAGGGCTGGCACCTTGCTTGTGGCAGAAGGAGCACACCTTTGCCTTTTGGGAAACAGGCTATGTCAACAATGAATGCCATGCGCTGTTCGGTCTCTGAGAAAGCACCGATCCCCCGTGCTGCTGAGCCTGCAAATAGTTTGCGAGTGGAAGGTGAAGAGCAGCAAGAGCTTTCAGGGCTGGCACCTTCCTTGTGGGAAAAGGAGGAGGAAGATTGCCTGTTCGGAAACAGGCTCTGCGGAGGACAGGCAGCATGAGCTGTTCCATCTCTGGGGAAGCACAGATACCCAGTGCTCTTGTGCCTGAGAATAGGCTGCCTAGGAAAAGTAAAGAGCAGCAAGAGCTTTCAGGGCTGGCACCTTCCCTGTGGGATGAGGAGCCGGACGTCTGCCTTTTCGGAAAGAGGCTCTGCGGAGGACAGGCAGCATGAGCTGTTCCGTCTCTGGGAAAGCACCGATCCCTCGTTCTGCTGAGCCTGCAAATAGTTTGCCAGGGGAAGGTGAAGAGCAGTAAGAGCTTTCAGGGCTGGCACCTTCTTTGTGGGAAAAGGAGGAGGAAGATTGCGTGTTCGGAACCAGGCTCTGCGGAAGACAGGCAGCATGAGCTGTTCCGTCTCTGGGATAGCAACGATCCCCAGTGCTCTTGTGCCTGTGAATAGGCTGCCTAGGAAAGGTGAAGAGCAGCAAGAGCTTTCAGGGCTAGCACATTCCTTGTGGCAGAAGTAGAGGGACATGTGTCTTTTCGTAAAGAGCTGTACTGAGAATGATTGTGATGAGCTGTTCCGTCTCTGGGGAAGCACAGTTCCCCAGTGCTCTTGTGACTCTGAATAGGCTGCCTAGGAATGGTAAAGAGCAGCAAGAGCTTTCAGGGCTGGCACCTTCCCTGTGGGATGAGGAGCCGGACGTCTGCCTTTTCGGAAAGAGGCTCTGCGGAGGACAGGCAGCATGAGCTGTTCCGTCTCTGGGAAAGCACCGATCCCTCGTGCTGCTGAGTCTGCAAATAGTTTGCGAGTGGAAGGTGAAGAGCAGCAAGAGCTTTCAGGGCTAGCACCTTCCTTGTGGGAAAAGGAGGAGGAAGATTGCCTGTTCGGAAACAGGCTCTGCGGAGGACAGGCAGCATGAGCTGTTCCGTCTCTGGGAAAGCATCGATCCCCAATGCTCTTGTGCCTGTGAATAGGCTGCCTAGGAATGGTAAAGAGCAGCAAGAGCTTTCAGGGCTGGCACCTTCCTTGTGGCAGAAGGAGCAGACGTTTGCCTTTTGGGAAACAGGCTATGCCAATAATCAATCCCATGAGCTGTTCTGTCTCTGAGAAAGAACAGCTTCCCAGGGCTGCTGCTCCTGAGTATAGGCTGCCAAGGGAAAGTGAAGAGCAGCAAGAGCTTTCAGGGCTGGCACCTTCTTTGTGGGAAAAGGAGGAGGACGATTGCCTTTTGGGAAACAGGCTCTGCGGAGGACAGGCAGCATGAGCTGTTCCGTCTCTGGGGAAGCACAGATACCCAGTGCTCTTGTGCCTCTGAATAGGCTGCCTAGGAAAGGTAAAGAGCAGCAAGAGCTTTCAGGGGTAGCACCTTCCCTGTGGGATGAGGAGCCGGAAGTCTGCCTTTTCGGAAAGAGGCTCTGCGGAGGACAGGCAGCATCAGCTGTTCCGTCTCTGGGAAAGCATCGATCCCCAGTGCTCTTGTGCCTCTGAATAGGCTGCCTAGGAAAGGTAAAGAGCAGCAAGAGCTTTCAGGCCTGGCACCTTCCTTGTGGCAGAAGGAGCTGATGTTTGCCTTTTGGGAAACAGGCTATGCCAACAATGAATGCCATGAGCTGTTCTGTCTCTGAGAAAGAACAGCTTCCCATGGCTGCTGCGCCTGAGTATAGGCTGCCAAGGGAAAGTGAAGAGCAGCAAGAGCTTTCAGGTCTAGCACCTTCTGTGTGGGAAAAGGAGGAGGACGATTGCCTGTTCGGAAAGAGGCTCTGCGGAGGACAGGCAGCATGAGCTGTTCCGTCTCTGGGAAAGCACCGATCCCCAATGCTCTTGTGCCTGTGAATAGGCTGCCTAGGAATGGTAAAGAGCAGCAAGAGCTTTCAGGGCTGGCACCTTCCTTGTGGCAGAAGGAGCTGACGTTTGCCTTTTGGGAAACAGGCTATGTCAACAATGAATGCCATGAGCTGTTCGGTCTCTGAGAAAGCACCGATCCCTCGTGCTGCTGAGCCTGCAAATATTTTGCCAGGGGAAGGTGAGGAGCAGCAAGAGCTTTCAGGGCTGGCACCTTCCTTGTGGCAGAAGGAGCAGACGTTTGCCTTTTGGGAAACAGGCTATGCCAATAATCAATCCCATGAGCTGTTCTGTCTCTGAGAAAGAACAGCTTCCCAGGGCTGCTGCTCCTGAGTATAGGCTGCCAAGGGAAAGTGAAGAGCAGCAAGAGCTTTCAGGGCTGGCACCTTCTTTGTGGGAAAAGGAGGAGGACGATTGCCTTTTGGGAAACAGGCTCTGCGGAGGACAGGGAGCATGAGCTGTTCCGTCTCTGGGAAAGCACCGATCCCCAGTGCTCTTGTGCCTGTGAATAGGCTGCCTAGGAAAGGTAAAGAGCAGCAAGAGCTTTCAGGGCTGGCACCTTCCTTGTGGCAGAAGGAGCTGACGTTTGCCTTTTGGGAAACAGGCTATGTCAACAATGAATGCCATGCGCTGTTCGGTCTCTGAGAAAGCACCGATCCCCCGTGCTGCTGAGCCTGCAAATAGTTTGCGAGTGGAAGGTGAAGAGCAGCAAGAGCTTTCAGGGCTGGCACCTTCCTTGTGGGAAAAGGAGGAGGAAGATTGCCTGTTCGGAAACAGGCTCTGCGGAGGACAGGCAGCATGAGCTGTTCCATCTCTGGGGAAGCACAGATACCCAGTGCTCTTGTGCCTGAGAATAGGCTGCCTAGGAAAAGTAAAGAGCAGCAAGAGCTTTCAGGGCTGGCACCTTCCCTGTGGGATGAGGAGCCGGACGTCTGCCTTTTCGGAAAGAGGCTCTGCGGAGGACAGGCAGCATGAGCTGTTCCGTCTCTGGGAAAGCACCGATCCCTCGTTCTGCTGAGCCTGCAAATAGTTTGCCAGGGGAAGGTGAAGAGCAGTAAGAGCTTTCAGGGCTGGCACCTTCTTTGTGGGAAAAGGAGGAGGAAGATTGCGTGTTCGGAACCAGGCTCTGCGGAAGACAGGCAGCATGAGCTGTTCCGTCTCTGGGATAGCAACGATCCCCAGTGCTCTTGTGCCTGTGAATAGGCTGCCTAGGAAAGGTGAAGAGCAGCAAGAGCTTTCAGGGCTAGCACATTCCTTGTGGCAGAAGTAGAGGGACATGTGTCTTTTCGTAAAGAGCTGTACTGAGAATGATTGTGATGAGCTGTTCCGTCTCTGGGGAAGCACAGTTCCCCAGTGCTCTTGTGACTCTGAATAGGCTGCCTAGGAATGGTAAAGAGCAGCAAGAGCTTTCAGGGCTGGCACCTTCCCTGTGGGATGAGGAGCCGGACGTCTGCCTTTTCGGAAAGAGGCTCTGCGGAGGACAGGCAGCATGAGCTGTTCCGTCTCTGGGAAAGCACCGATCCCTCGTGCTGCTGAGTCTGCAAATAGTTTGCGAGTGGAAGGTGAAGAGCAGCAAGAGCTTTCAGGGCTAGCACCTTCCTTGTGGGAAAAGGAGGAGGAAGATTGCCTGTTCGGAAACAGGCTCTGCGGAGGACAGGCAGCATGAGCTGTTCCGTCTCTGGGAAAGCACCGATCCCCAATGCTCTTGTGCCTGTGAATAGGCTGCCTAGGAATGGTAAAGAGCAGCAAGAGCTTTCAGGGCTGGCACCTTCCTTGTGGCAGAAGGAGCAGACGTTTGCCTTTTGGGAAACAGGCTATGCCAATAATCAATCCCATGAGCTGTTCTGTCTCTGAGAAAGAACAGCTTCCCAGGGCTGCTGCTCCTGAGTATAGGCTGCCAAGGGAAAGTGAAGAGCAGCAAGAGCTTTCAGGGCTGGCACCTTCTTTGTGGGAAAAGGAGGAGGACGATTGCCTTTTGGGAAACAGGCTCTGCGGAGGACAGGCAGCATGAGCTGTTCCGTCTCTGGGGAAGCACAGATACCCAGTGCTCTTGTGCCTCTGAATAGGCTGCCTAGGAAAGGTAAAGAGCAGCAAGAGCTTTCAGGGGTAGCACCTTCCCTGTGGGATGAGGAGCCGGAAGTCTGCCTTTTCGGAAAGAGGCTCTGCGGAGGACAGGCAGCATCAGCTGTTCCGTCTCTGGGAAAGCATCGATCCCCAGTGCTCTTGTGCCTCTGAATAGGCTGCCTAGGAAAGGTAAAGAGCAGCAAGAGCTTTCAGGCCTGGCACCTTCCTTGTGGCAGAAGGAGCTGATGTTTGCCTTTTGGGAAACAGGCTATGCCAACAATGAATGCCATGAGCTGTTCTGTCTCTGAGAAAGAACAGCTTCCCATGGCTGCTGCGCCTGAGTATAGGCTGCCAAGGGAAAGTGAAGAGCAGCAAGAGCTTTCAGGTCTAGCACCTTCTGTGTGGGAAAAGGAGGAGGACGATTGCCTGTTCGGAAAGAGGCTCTGCGGAGGACAGGCAGCATGAGCTGTTCCGTCTCTGGGAAAGCACCGATCCCCAATGCTCTTGTGCCTGTGAATAGGCTGCCTAGGAATGGTAAAGAGCAGCAAGAGCTTTCAGGGCTGGCACCTTCCTTGTGGCAGAAGGAGCTGACGTTTGCCTTTTGGGAAACAGGCTATGTCAACAATGAATGCCATGAGCTGTTCGGTCTCTGAGAAAGCACCGATCCCTCGTGCTGCTGAGCCTGCAAATATTTTGCCAGGGGAAGGTGAGGAGCAGCAAGAGCTTTCAGGGCTGGCACCTTCCTTGTGGCAGAAGGAGCAGACGTTTGCCTTTTGGGAAACAGGCTATGCCAATAATCAATCCCATGAGCTGTTCTGTCTCTGAGAAAGAACAGCTTCCCAGGGCTGCTGCTCCTGAGTATAGGCTGCCAAGGGAAAGTGAAGAGCAGCAAGAGCTTTCAGGGCTGGCACCTTCTTTGTGGGAAAAGGAGGAGGACGATTGCCTTTTGGGAAACAGGCTCTGCGGAGGACAGGGAGCATGAGCTGTTCCGTCTCTGGGAAAGCACCGATCCCCAGTGCTCTTGTGCCTGTGAATAGGCTGCCTAGGAAAGGTAAAGAGCAGCAAGAGCTTTCAGGGCTGGCACCTTGCTTGTGGCAGAAGGAGCACACCTTTGCCTTTTGGGAAACAGGCTATGTCAACAATGAATGCCATGCGCTGTTCGGTCTCTGAGAAAGCACCGATCCCCCGTGCTGCTGAGCCTGCAAATAGTTTGCGAGTGGAAGGTGAAGAGCAGCAAGAGCTTTCAGGGCTGGCACCTTCCTTGTGGGAAAAGGAGGAGGAAGATTGCCTGTTCGGAAACAGGCTCTGCGGAGGACAGGCAGCATGAGCTGTTCCATCTCTGGGGAAGCACAGATACCCAGTGCTCTTGTGCCTGAGAATAGGCTGCCTAGGAAAAGTAAAGAGCAGCAAGAGCTTTCAGGGCTGGCACCTTCCCTGTGGGATGAGGAGCCGGACGTCTGCCTTTTCGGAAAGAGGCTCTGCGGAGGACAGGCAGCATGAGCTGTTCCGTCTCTGGGAAAGCACCGATCCCTCGTTCTGCTGAGCCTGCAAATAGTTTGCCAGGGGAAGGTGAAGAGCAGTAAGAGCTTTCAGGGCTGGCACCTTCTTTGTGGGAAAAGGAGGAGGAAGATTGCGTGTTCGGAACCAGGCTCTGCGGAAGACAGGCAGCATGAGCTGTTCCGTCTCTGGGATAGCAACGATCCCCAGTGCTCTTGTGCCTGTGAATAGGCTGCCTAGGAAAGGTGAAGAGCAGCAAGAGCTTTCAGGGCTAGCACATTCCTTGTGGCAGAAGTAGAGGGACATGTGTCTTTTCGTAAAGAGCTGTACTGAGAATGATTGTGATGAGCTGTTCCGTCTCTGGGGAAGCACAGTTCCCCAGTGCTCTTGTGACTCTGAATAGGCTGCCTAGGAATGGTAAAGAGCAGCAAGAGCTTTCAGGGCTGGCACCTTCCCTGTGGGATGAGGAGCCGGACGTCTGCCTTTTCGGAAAGAGGCTCTGCGGAGGACAGGCAGCATGAGCTGTTCCGTCTCTGGGAAAGCACCGATCCCTCGTGCTGCTGAGTCTGCAAATAGTTTGCGAGTGGAAGGTGAAGAGCAGCAAGAGCTTTCAGGGCTAGCACCTTCCTTGTGGGAAAAGGAGGAGGAAGATTGCCTGTTCGGAAACAGGCTCTGCGGAGGACAGGCAGCATGAGCTGTTCCGTCGCTGGGAAAGCACCGATCCCCAATGCTCTTGCGCCTGTGAATAGGCTGCCTAGGGAAGGTGAAGAGCAGCAAGAGCTTTCAGGGCTGGCACCTTCTTTGTGGGAAAAGGAGGAGGACGATTGCCTTTTGGGAAACAGGCTCTGCGGAGGACAGGCAGCATGAGCTGTTCCGTCTCTGGGGAAGCACAGATACCCAGTGCTCTTGTGCCTCTGAATAGGCTGCCTAGGAAAGGTAAAGAGCAGCAAGAGCTTTCAGGGCTGGCACCTTCTTTGTGGGAAAAGGAGGAGGACGATTGCCTTTTGGGAAACAGGCTCTGCGGAGGACAGGCAGCATGAGCTGTTCCGTCTCTGGGAAAGCACCGATCCCCAGTGCTCTTGTGCCTGTGAATAGGCTGCCTAGGAAAGGTAAAGAGCAGCAAGAGCTTTCAGGGCTGGCACCTTTCTTGTGGCAGAAGGAGCACACCTTTGCCTTTTGGGAAACAGGCTATGTCAACAATGAATGCCATGCGCTGTTCGGTCTCTGAGAAAGCACCGATCCCCCGTGCTGCTGAGCCTGCAAATAGTTTGCGAGTGGAAGGTGAAGAGCAGCAAGAGCTTTCAGGGCTGGCACCTTCCTTGTGGGAAAAGGTGGAGGAAGATTGCCTGTTCGGAAACAGGCTCTGCGGAGGACAGGCAGCATGAGCTGTTCCATCTCTGGGGAAGCACAGATACCCAGTGCTCTTGTGCCTGAGAATAGGCTGCCTAGGAAAAGTAAAGAGCAGCAAGAGCTTTCAGGGCTGGCACCTTCCCTGTGGGATGAGGAGCCGGACGTCTGCCTTTTCGGAAAGAGGCTCTGCGGAGGACAGGCAGCATGAGCTGTTCCGTCTCTGGGATAGCAACGATCCCCAGTGCTCTTGTGCCTGTGAATAGGCTGCCTAGGAAAGGTGAAGAGCAGCAAGAGCTTTCAGGGCTAGCACATTCCTTGTGGCAGAAGTAGAGGGACATGTGTCTTTTCGTAAAGAGCTGTACTGAGAATGATTGTGATGAGCTGTTCCGTCTCTGGGGAAGCACAGTTCCCCAGTGCTCTTGTGACTCTGAATAGGCTGCCTAGGAATGGTAAAGAGCAGCAAGAGCTTTCAGGGCTGGCACCTTCCCTGTGGGATGAGGAGCCGGAAGTCTGCCTTTTCGGAAAGAGGCTCTGCGGAGGACAGGCAGCATGAGCTGTTCCGTCTCTGGGAAAGCACCGATCCCTCGTGCTGCTGAGTCTGCAAATAGTTTGCGAGTGGAAGGTGAAGAGCAGCAAGAGCTTTCAGGGCTGGCACCTTCTTTGTGGGAAAAGGAGGAGGACGATTGCCTTTTGGGAAACAGGCTCTGCGGAGGACAGGCAGCATGAGCTGTTCCGTCTCTGGGGAAGCACAGTTCCCCAGTGCTCTTCTGCCTCTGAATAGGCTGCCTAGGAATGGTAAAGAGCAGCAAGAGCTTTCAGGGCTGGCACCTTCCTTGTGGCAGAAGGAGCAGACGTTTGCCTTTTGGGAAACAGGCTATGCCAATAATCAATGCCATGAGCTTTTCTGTCTCTGAGAAAGAACAGCTTCCCAGGGCTGCTGCGCCTGAGTATAGGCTGCCAAGGGAAAGTGAAGAGCAGCAAGAGCTTTCAGGGCTGGCACCTTCTTTGTGGGAAAAGGAGGAGGACGATTGCCTGTTCGGAAAGAGGCTCTGCGGAGGACAGGCAGCATGAGCTGTTCCGTCTCTGGGAAAGCACCGATCCCCAATGCTCTTGTGCCTGTGAATAGGCTGCCTAGGAATGGTAAAGAGCAGCAAGAGCTTTCAGGGCTGGCACCTTCCTTGTGGCAGAAGGAGCTAACGTTTGCCTTTTGGGAAACAGGCTATGTCAACAATGAATGCCATGAGCTGTTCGGTCTCTGAGAAAGCACCGATCCCTCGTGCTGCTGAGCCTGCAAATATTTTGCCAGGGGAAGGTGAGGAGCAGCAAGAGCTTTCAGGGCTGGCACCTTCCTTGTGGCAGAAGGAGCAGACGTTTGCCTTTTGGGAAACAGGCTATGCCAATAATCAATCCCATGAGCTGTTCTGTCTCTGAGAAAGAACAGCTTCCCAGGGCTGCTGCTCCTGAGTATAGGCTGCCAAGGGAAAGTGAAGAGCAGCAAGAGCTTTCAGGGCTGGCACCTTCTTTGTGGGAAAAGGAGGAGGACGATTGCCTTTTGGGAAACAGGCTCTGCGGAGGACAGGCAGCATGAGCTGTTCCGTCTCTGGGGAAGCACAGATACCCAGTGCTCTTGTGCCTCTGAATAGGCTGCCTAGGAAAGGTAAAGAGCAGCAAGAGCTTTCAGGGGTAGCACCTTCCCTGTGGGATGAGGAGCCGGAAGTCTGCCTTTTCGGAAAGAGGCTCTGCGGAGGACAGGCAGCATGAGCTGTTCCGTCTCTGGGAAAGCATCGATCCCCAGTGCTCTTGTGCCTCTGAATAGGCTGCCTAGGAAAGGTAAAGAGCAGCAAGAGCTTTCAGGCCTGGCACCTTCCTTGTGGCAGAAGGAGCTGATGTTTGCCTTTTGGGAAACAGGCTATGCCAACAATGAATGCCATGAGCTGTTCTGTCTCTGAGAAAGAACAGCTTCCCAGGGCTGCTGCGCCTGAGTATAGGCTGCCAAGGGAAAGTGAAGAGCAGCAAGAGCTTTCAGGGCTGGCACCTTCTTTGTGGGAAAAGGAGGAGGACGATTGCCTTTTGGGAAACAGGCTCTGCGGAGGACAGGGAGCATGAGCTCTTCCGTCTCTGGGGAAGCACAGATCCCTCGTGCTGCTGCACGTGCAAATATTTTGACAGGGGAGGTGAAGAGCAGCAAGAGCTTTCAGGGCTGGCACCTTCTTTGTGGGAAAAGGAGGAGGACGATTGCCTTTTGGGAAACAGGCTCTGCGGAGGACAGGCAGCATGAGCTGTTCCGTCTCTGGGGAAGCACAGTTCCCCAGTGCTCTTGTGACTCTGAATAGGCTGCCTAGGAAAGGTAAAGAGCAGCAAGAGCTTTCAGGGCTGGCACCTTCTTTGTGGGAAAAGGAGGAGGACGATTGCCTTTTGGGAAACAGGCTCTGCGGAGGACAGGGAGCATGAGCTGTTCCGTCTCTGGGAAAGCACCGATCCCCAGTGCTCTTGTGCCTGTGAATAGGCTGCCTAGGAAAGGTAAAGAGCAGCAAGAGCTTTCACTGCTGGCACCTTGCTTGTGGCAGAAGGAGCACACCTTTGCCTTTTGGGAAACAGGCTATGTCAACAATGAATGCCATGAGCTGTTCGGTCTCTGAGAAAGCACCGATCCCTCGTGCTGCTGAGCCTGCAAATAGTTTGCGAGTGGAAGGTGAAGAGCAGCAAGAGCTTTCAGGGCTGGCACCTTCTTTGTGGGAAAAGGAGGAGGACGATTGCCTTTTCGGAAAGAGGCTCTGCGGAGGACAGGCAGCATGAGCTGTTCCATCTCTGGGGAAGCACAGATACCCAGTGCTCTTGTGCCTGAGAATAGGCTGCCTAGGAAAAGTAAAGAGCAGCAAGAGCTTTCAGGGCTGGCACCTTCTTTGTGGGAAAAGGAGGAGGACGATTGCCTTTTTGGAAAGAGGCTCTGCGGAGGACAGGCAGCATGAGCTGTTCCGTCTCTGGGATAGCAACGATCCCCAGTGCTCTTGTGCCTGTGAATAGGCTGCCTAGGAAAGGTGAAGAGCAGCAAGAGCTTTCAGGGCTAGCACATTCCTTGTGGCAGAAGTAGAGGGACATGTGTCTTTTCGTAAAGAGCTGTACTGAGAATGATTGTGATGAGCTGTTCCGTCTCTGGGGAAGCACAGTTCCCCAGTGCTCTTGTGACTCTGAATAGGCTGCCTAGGAATGGTAAAGAGCAGCAAGAGCTTTCAGGGCTGGCACCTTCCCTGTGGGATGAGGAGCCGGACGTCTGCCTTTTCGGAAAGAGGCTCTGCGGAGGACAGGCAGCATGAGCTGTTCCGTCTCTGGGAAAGCACCGATCCCTCGTGCTGCTGAGTCTGCAAATAGTTTGCGAGTGGAAGGTGAAGAGCAGCAAGAGCTTTCAGGGCTATCACCTTCCTTGTGGGAAAAGGAGGAGGAAGATTGCCTGTTCGGAAACAGGCTCTGCGGAGGACAGGCAGCATGAGCTGTTCCGTCTCTGGGGAAGCACAGTTCCCCAGTGCTCTTCTGCCTCTGAATAGGCTGCCTAGGAATGGTAAAGAGCAGCAAGAGCTTTCAGGGCTGGCACCTTCCTTGTGGCAGAAGGAGCAGACGTTTGCCTTTTGCGAAACAGGCTATGCCAATAATCAATGCCATGAGCTGTTCTGTGTCTGAGAAAGAACAGCTTCCCAGGGCTGCTGCTCCTGAGTATAGGCTGCCAAGGGAAAGTGAAGAGCAGCAAGAGCTTTCAGGGCTGGCACCTTCTTTGTGGGAAAAGGAGGAGGACGATTGCCTATTCGGAAACAGGCTCTGCGGAGGACAGGCAGCATGAGCTGTTCCGTTTCTGGGAAAGCACTGATCCCTGGTGCTCTTGTGCCTGTGAATAGGCTGCCTAGGAAAGGTAAAGAGCAGCAAGAGCTTTCAGGGCTGGCACCTTCCTTGTGGCAGAAGGAGCAGACGTTTGCCTTTTGGGAAACAGGCTATGCCAACAATGAATGCCATGAGCTGTTCGGTCTCTGAGAAAGAACAGCTTCCCAGAGCTGCTGCGCCTGAGTAAAGGCTGCCAAGGGAAGGTGAAGAGCTTAAAGAGCTTTCAGGGCTGGCACCTTCTTTGTGGGAAAAGGAGGAGGACGATTGCCTTTTGGGAAACAGGCTCTGCGGAGGACAGGCAGCATGAGCTGTTCCGTCTCTGGGAAAGCACCGATCCCCAATGCTCTTGTGCCTGTGAATAGGCTGCCTAGGAATGGTAAAGAGCAGCAAGAGCTTTCAGGGCTGGCACCTTCCTTGTGGGAAAAGGAGGAGGAAGATTGCCTGTTCGGAAACAGGCTCTGCGGAGGACAGGCAGCATGAGCTGTTCCATCTCTGGGGAAGCACAGATACCCAGTGCTCTTGTGCCTGAGAATAGGCTGCCTAGGAAAAGTAAAGAGCAGCAAGAGCTTTCAGGGCTGGCACCTTCCCTGTGGGATGAGGAGCCGGACGTCTGCCTTTTCGGAAAGAGGCTCTGCGGAGGACAGGCATCATGAGCTGTTCCGTCTCTGGGATAGCAACGATCCCCAGTGCTCTTGTGCCTGTGAATAGGCTGCCTAGGAAAGGTGAAGAGCAGCAAGAGCTTTCAGGGCTAGCACATTCCTTGTGGCAGAAGTAGAGGGACATGTGTCTTTTCGTAAAGAGCTGTACTGAGAATGATTGTGATGAGCTGTTCCGTCTCTGGGGAAGCACAGTTCCCCAGTGCTCTTGTGACTCTGAATAGGCTGCCTAGGAATGGTAAAGAGCAGCAAGAGCTTTCAGGGCTGGCACCTTCCCTGTGGGATGAGGAGCCGGAAGTCTGCCTTTTCGGAAAGAGGCTCTGCGGAGGACAGGCAGCATGAGCTGTTCCGTCTCTGGGAAAGCACCGATCCCTCGTGCTGCTGAGTCTGCAAATAGTTTGCGAGTGGAAGGTGAAGAGCAGCAAGAGCTTTCAGGGCTGGCACCTTCTTTGTGGGAAAAGGAGGAGGACGATTGCCTTTTGGGAAACAGGCTCTGCGGAGGACAGGCAGCATGAGCTGTTCCGTCTCTGGGGAAGCACAGTTCCCCAGTGCTCTTCTGCCTCTGAATAGGCTGCCTAGGAATGGTAAAGAGCAGCAAGAGCTTTCAGGGCTGGCACCTTCCTTGTGGCAGAAGGAGCAGACGTTTGCCTTTTGGGAAACAGGCTATGCCAATAATCAATGCCATGAGCTTTTCTGTCTCTGAGAAAGAACAGCTTCCCAGGGCTGCTGCGCCTGAGTATAGGCTGCCAAGGGAAAGTGAAGAGCAGCAAGAGCTTTCAGGGCTGGCACCTTCTTTGTGGGAAAAGGAGGAGGACGATTGCCTGTTCGGAAAGAGGCTCTGCGGAGGACAGGCAGCATGAGCTGTTCCGTCTCTGGGAAAGCACCGATCCCCAATGCTCTTGTGCCTGTGAATAGGCTGCCTAGGAATGGTAAAGAGCAGCAAGAGCTTTCAGGGCTGGCACCTTCCTTGTGGCAGAAGGAGCTAACGTTTGCCTTTTGGGAAACAGGCTATGTCAACAATGAATGCCATGAGCTGTTCGGTCTCTGAGAAAGCACCGATCCCTCGTGCTGCTGAGCCTGCAAATATTTTGCCAGGGGAAGGTGAGGAGCAGCAAGAGCTTTCAGGGCTGGCACCTTCCTTGTGGCAGAAGGAGCAGACGTTTGCCTTTTGGGAAACAGGCTATGCCAATAATCAATCCCATGAGCTGTTCTGTCTCTGAGAAAGAACAGCTTCCCAGGGCTGCTGCTCCTGAGTATAGGCTGCCAAGGGAAAGTGAAGAGCAGCAAGAGCTTTCAGGGCTGGCACCTTCTTTGTGGGAAAAGGAGGAGGACGATTGCCTTTTGGGAAACAGGCTCTGCGGAGGACAGGCAGCATGAGCTGTTCCGTCTCTGGGGAAGCACAGATACCCAGTGCTCTTGTGCCTCTGAATAGGCTGCCTAGGAAAGGTAAAGAGCAGCAAGAGCTTTCAGGGGTAGCACCTTCCCTGTGGGATGAGGAGCCGGAAGTCTGCCTTTTCGGAAAGAGGCTCTGCGGAGGACAGGCAGCATGAGCTGTTCCGTCTCTGGGAAAGCATCGATCCCCAGTGCTCTTGTGCCTCTGAATAGGCTGCCTAGGAAAGGTAAAGAGCAGCAAGAGCTTTCAGGCCTGGCACCTTCCTTGTGGCAGAAGGAGCTGATGTTTGCCTTTTGGGAAACAGGCTATGCCAACAATGAATGCCATGAGCTGTTCTGTCTCTGAGAAAGAACAGCTTCCCAGGGCTGCTGCGCCTGAGTATAGGCTGCCAAGGGAAAGTGAAGAGCAGCAAGAGCTTTCAGGGCTGGCACCTTCTTTGTGGGAAAAGGAGGAGGACGATTGCCTTTTGGGAAACAGGCTCTGCGGAGGACAGGGAGCATGAGCTCTTCCGTCTCTGGGGAAGCACAGATCCCTCGTGCTGCTGCACGTGCAAATATTTTGACAGGGGAGGTGAAGAGCAGCAAGAGCTTTCAGGGCTGGCACCTTCTTTGTGGGAAAAGGAGGAGGACGATTGCCTTTTGGGAAACAGGCTCTGCGGAGGACAGGCAGCATGAGCTGTTCCGTCTCTGGGGAAGCACAGTTCCCCAGTGCTCTTGTGACTCTGAATAGGCTGCCTAGGAAAGGTAAAGAGCAGCAAGAGCTTTCAGGGCTGGCACCTTCTTTGTGGGAAAAGGAGGAGGACGATTGCCTTTTGGGAAACAGGCTCTGCGGAGGACAGGGAGCATGAGCTGTTCCGTCTCTGGGAAAGCACCGATCCCCAGTGCTCTTGTGCCTGTGAATAGGCTGCCTAGGAAAGGTAAAGAGCAGCAAGAGCTTTCACTGCTGGCACCTTGCTTGTGGCAGAAGGAGCACACCTTTGCCTTTTGGGAAACAGGCTATGTCAACAATGAATGCCATGAGCTGTTCGGTCTCTGAGAAAGCACCGATCCCTCGTGCTGCTGAGCCTGCAAATAGTTTGCGAGTGGAAGGTGAAGAGCAGCAAGAGCTTTCAGGGCTGGCACCTTCTTTGTGGGAAAAGGAGGAGGACGATTGCCTTTTCGGAAAGAGGCTCTGCGGAGGACAGGCAGCATGAGCTGTTCCATCTCTGGGGAAGCACAGATACCCAGTGCTCTTGTGCCTGAGAATAGGCTGCCTAGGAAAAGTAAAGAGCAGCAAGAGCTTTCAGGGCTGGCACCTTCCCTGTGGGATGAGGAGCCGGACGTCTGCCTTTTCGGAAAGAGGCTCTGCGGAGGACAGGCAGCATGAGCTGTTCCGTCTCTGGGAAAGCACCGATCCCTCGTTCTGCTGAGCCTGCAAATAGTTTGCCAGGGGAAGGTGAAGAGCAGCAAGAGCTTTCAGGGCTGGCACCTTCTTTGCGGGAAAAGGAGGAGGAAGATTGCGTGTTCGGAACCAGGCTCTGCGGAAGACAGGCAGCATGAGCTGTTCCGTCTCTGGGATAGCAACGATCCCCAGTGCTCTTGTGCCTGTGAATAGGCTGCCTAGGAAAGGTGAAGAGCAGCAAGAGCTTTCAGGGCTAGCACATTCCTTGTGGCAGAAGTAGAGGGACATGTGTCTTTTCGTAAAGAGCTGTACTGAGAATGATTGTGATGAGCTGTTCTGTCTCTGGGGAAGCACAGTTCCCCAGTGCTCTTGTGACTCTGAATAGGCTGCCAAGGAATGGTAAAGAGCAGCAAGAGCTTTCAGGGCTGGCACCTTCCCTGTGGGATGAGGAGCCGGACGTCTGCCTTTTCGGAAAGAGGCTCTGCGGAGGACAGGCAGCATGAGCTGTTCCGTCTCTGGGAAAGCACCGATCCCTCGTGCTGCTGAGTCTGCAAATAGTTTGCGAGTGGAAGGTGAAGAGCAGCAAGAGCTTTCAGGGCTGGCACCTTCCTTGTGGCAGAAGGAGCAGACGTTTGCCTTTTGGGAAACAGGCTATGCCAACAATGAATGCCATGAGCTGTTCTGTCTCTGAGAAAGACCAGCTTCCCAGGGCTGCTGCGCCTGAGTATAGGCTGCCAAGGGAAAGTGAAGAGCAGCAAGAGCTTTCAGGGCTGGCACCTTCTTTGTGGGAAAAGGAGGAGGACGATTGACTTTTGGGAAACAGGCTCTGCGGAGGACAGGCAGCATGAGCTGTTCCGTCTCTGGGGAAGCACAGTTCCCCAGTGCTCTTCTGCCTCTGAATAGGCTGCCTAGGAATGGTAAAGAGCAGCAAGAGCTTTCAGGGCTGGCACCTTCCTTGTGGCAGAAGGAGCAGACGTTTGCCTTTTGGGAAACAGGCTATGCCAATAATCAATGCCATGAGCTGTTCTGTCTCTGAGAAAGAACAGCTTCCCAGGGCTGCTGCGCCTGAGTATAGGCTGCCAAGGGAAAGTGAAGAGCAGCAAGAGCTTTCAGGGCTGGCACCTTCTTTGTGGGAAAAGGAGGAGGAAGGTTGCCTTTTCGGAAACAGGCTGTGCGGAGGACAGGCAGCATGAGCTGTTCCGTCTCTGGGAAAGCACCGATCCCTCGTTCTGCTGCGCGTGCAAATACTTTGCCAGGGGAAGGTGAAGAGCAGCAAAAGCTTTCAGGGCTGGCACCTTCCCTGTGGCATGAGGAGCAGGACGTCTGCCTTTTCGGAAAAACGCTCTGCGGAGGACAGGCAGCATGAGCTGTTCCGTCTCTGGGGAAGCACAGATCCCCAGTGCTCTTGTGCCTGTGAAGAGGCTGCCTAGGAAAGGTAAAGAGCAGCAAGAGCTTTCAGGGGTAGCACCTTCCGTGTGGGATGAGGAGCCGGACGTCTGCCTTTTCGGAAAGAGGCTCTGCGGAGGACAGGCAGCATGAGCTGTTCCGACTCTGGGGAAGCACAGATCGCCAGTGCTCTTGTGCCTGTGAATAGGCTGCCTAGGAATGGTAAAGAGCAGCAAGAGCTTTCAGGGCTGGCACCTTGCTTGTGGCAGAAGGAGCAGACGTTTGCCTTTTGGGAAACAGGCTATGCCAACAATGAATGCCATGAGCTGTTCGGTCTCTGAGAAAGAACAGCTTCCCAGGGCTGCTGCGCCTGAGTATAGGCTGCCAAGGGAAAGTGAAGAGCAGCAAGTGCTTTCAGGGCTGGCACCTTCCCTGTGGCAGAAGGAGCAGACGTTTGCCTTTTGGGAAACAGGCAATTATAACAATAAATGCCATGAGCTGTTCGCTCTCTGAAAAAAAACAGCTTCCCAGGGCTGCTGCCCCTGAGTATAGGCTGCCAAGGGAAAGTGAAGAGCAGCAAGAGCTTTCAGTGCTTGCACCTTCCTTGTGGGAAAAGGAGGAGGACTATTGCCTTTTCGGAAAGAGGCTCTGCGGAGGACAGGCAGCATGAGCTGTTCCGTCTCTGGGGAAGCACAGATCCCCAGTGCTCTTGTGCCTGTGAAGAGGCTGTCTAGGAAATGTAAAGAGCAGCAAGAGCTTTCAGGGCTGGCACCTTCTTTGTGGGAAAAGGAGGAGGAAGATTGCCTGTTCGGAAACAGGCTCTGCGGAGGACAGGCAGCATAAGCTGTTCCGTCTCTGGGAAAGCACAGATCCCTCGTTCTTCTGCGCGTGCAAATAGTTTGCCAGGGGAAGGTGAAGAGCAGCAAGAGCTTTCAGGGCTGGCACCTTCCTTGTGGGAAAAGGAGAAGGAAGATTGCCTTTTCGGAAAGAGGCTCTGCGGAGGACAGGCAGCATGAGCTGTTCCGTCTCTGCGAAGCAGAGATCCCTGCTGCTGCGCGTGTGATAAGTTTGCCAGGGGAAGGTGAAGAGCAGCAAGAGCTTTCAGGGCTGGCACCTTCCCTGTGGGAAAAGGAGGAGAAAGATTGCCTATTCGAAAAAAGGCTCTGCGGAGGACAGGCAGCATGAGCTGTTCCGTCTCTGGGAAAGCACCGATCCCTCGTGCTGCTGAGCCTGCAAAAAGTTTGCCAGGGGGATGTGAAGAGCAGCAAAAGCTTACAGGGCTGGCACCTTCCCTGTGGGAAAAGGAGGAGGAAGATTGCCTGTTCGGAAACAGGCTCTGCTGAGGACAGGCAGCATGACCTGTTCCGTCTCTGGGGAAGCAGAGATCCCCAGTGCTCTTGTGCCTGTGAACAGGCTGCCCTAGAAAGGTAAAGAGCAGCAAGAGCTTTCAGGGCTAGCACCTTCCCTGTGGCATGAGGAGCCGGACGTCTGCCTTTTCGGAAAGACGCTCTGCGGAGGACAGGCAGCATGAGCTGTTCCGTCTCTGGGGAAGCACAGATCCACAGTGCTCTTGTGCCTCTGAATACGCTGCCTAGGAAAGGTAAAGAGCAGCAAGAGCTTTCAGGGGTAGCACCTTCCGTGTCGGATGAGGAGCCGGACGTCTACCTTTTCAGAAACAGGCTCTGCGGAGGACAGGCAGCATGAGCTGTTCCATCTCTGCGAAGCAGGGGTCCCTGCTGCTGCGCGTGTGATAAGTTTGCCAGGGGAGGTGAAGAGCAGCAAGAGCTTTCAGGGCTGGCACCTTCCTTGTGGGAAAAGGAGGAGGAAGATTGCCTGTTCGGAAACAGGCTCTGTGGAGGACAGGCAGCATGAGCTCTTCCGTCTCTGGGAAAGCACCGATCCCTCGTGCTGCTGAGCCTGCAAAAAGTTTGCCAGGGGGATGTGAAGAGCAGCAAAAGCTTTCAGGGCTGGCACCTTCTTTGTGGGAAAAGGAGGAGGACGATTTCCTGTTCGGAAACAGGCTGTGCGGAGGACAGGCAGCATGAGCTGTTCCGTCTCTGGGAAAGCACCGATCCCTCGTTCTGCTGCGCGTGCAAATAGTTTGCCAGGGGAAGGTGAAGAGCAGCAAGAGCTTTTAGGGCTGGCACCTTCCCTGTGGGAAAAGGAGAAGGAAGATTGCCTTTTTGGAAAGAGGCTCTGCGGAGGACAGGCAGCATGAGCTGTTCCGTCTCTGCGAAGCAGAGATCCCTGCTGCTGCGCGTGTGATAAGTTTGCCAGGGGAAGGTGAAGAGCAGCAAGAGCTTTCAGGGCTGGCACCTTCCCTGTGGGAAAAGGAGGAGAAAGATTGCCTATTCGAAAAAAGGCTCTGCGGAGGACAGGCAGCATGAGCTGTTCCGTCTCTGGGAAAGCACCGATCCCTCGTGCTGCTGAGCCTGCAAAAAGTTTGCCAGGGGGATGTGAAGAGCAGCAAAAGCTTTCAGGGCTGGCACCTTCCCTGTGGGAAAAGGAGGAGGAAGATTGCCTGTTCGGAAACAGGCTCTGCTGAGGACAGGCAGCATGACCCGTTCCGTCTCTGGGGAAGCACAGATCCCTCGTGCTGCTGAGCCTGCAAAAAGTTTGCCAGGGGGATGTGAAGAGCAGCAAAAGCTTTCAGGGCTGGCACCTTCTTTGTGGGAAAAGGAGGAGGAAGATTGCCTGTTCGGAAACAGGCTCTGTGGAGGACAGGCATCATGACCTGTTCCGTCTCTGGGAAAGCACCGATCCCCAGTGCTCTTGCGCCTGTGAATAGGCTGCCTAGGGAAGGTGAAGAGCAGCAAGAGCTTTCAGGGCTAGCACCGTCTTTGTGGCATAAGTAGAGATACATGTGTCTTTTCGTAAAGAGCTGTACTGAGAATGATTGCAATGAGCTCTTCCGTCTCTGGGGAAGCACAGATCCCCAGTTCTCTTACGCCTGTGAATAGGCTGCCTAGGGAAGGTGAAGAGTAGCAAGAGCTTTCAGGGCTAGCACCGTCTTTGTGGCAGAAGTAGAGATACATGTGTCTTTTCGTAAAGAGCTGTACTGAGAATGATTTCAATGAGCTCTTCCGTCTCTGGGGAAGCACAGATCCCCAGTGCTCTTGTGCCTGTGAATAGGCTGCCTAGGAAAGGTCAAGAGAAGCAAGAGCTTTCAGGGTTGGCACCTTCCCTGTGGGATGAGGAGCCGGACGTCTGCCTTTTCGGAAAGAGGCTCTGCGGAGGACAGGCAGCATGAGCTGTTCCGTCTCTGGGGAAGCACAGAACCCCAGTACTCTTGTGCCTGTTGATACGCTGCCTAGGGAAGGTGAAGAGCAGCAAGAGCTTTCAGGGCTAGCACCTTCCCTGTGGCATGAGGAGCCGGACGTTTGCCTTTTTGGAAAGAGGCTCTGCGGAGGACAGGCAGCATGATCTGCTCAGTCTTTGGGAAAGCACCGATCCCTCGTGCTGCTGCGCGTGCAAATAGTTTGCGAGGGGAAGGTGAAGAGCAGCAAGAGCTTTCAGGGCTGGCACCTTCTTTGTGGGAAAAGGAGGAGGAAGGTTGCCTTTTCGGAAACAGGCTGTGCGGAGGACAGGCAGCATGAGCTGTTCCGTCTCTGGGAAAGCACCGATCCCTCGTTCTGCTGCGCGTGCAAATACTTTGCCAGGAGAAGGTGAAGAACAGCAAGAGCTTTCAGGGCTGAAACCTTCTTTGTGGGAAAAGGAGGAGGACGATTGCCTGTTCGGAAACAGGCTGTGCGGAGGACAGGCCGCATGAGCTGTTCCGTCTCTGCGAAGCACAGATCCCCAGTGCTCTTGTCCCTGTGAATACGGTGCCTAGGAAAGGTAAAGAGCAGCAAGAGCTTTCAGGGCTGGCACCTTCTTTGTGGGAAAAGGAGGAGGAAGATTGCCTTTTCGGAAAGAGGCTCTGCGGAGGACAGGCAGCATGAGCTGTTCCGTCTCTGGGAAAGCACCGATCCCCAGTGCTCTTGCGCCTGTGAATAGGCTGCCTAGGGAAGGTGAAGAGCAGCAAGAGCTTTCAGGGCTAGCACCGTCTTTGTGGCATAAGTAGAGATACATGTGTCTTTTCGTAAAGAGCTGTACTGAGAATGATTGCAATGAGCTCTTCCGTCTCTGGGGAAGCACAGATCCCCAGTTCTCTTACACCTGTGAATAGGCTGCCTAGGGAAGGTGAAGAGTAGCAAGAGCTTTCAGGGCTGGCACCTTCCCTGTGGGATGAGGAGCCGGACGTCTGCCTTTTCGGAAAGAGGCTCTGCGGAGGACAGGCAGCATGAGCTGTTCCGTCTCTGGGGAAGCACAGAACCCCAGTACTCTTGTGCCTGTTGATACGCTGCCTAGGGAAGGTGAAGAGCAGCAAGAGCTTTCAGGGCTGGCACCTTCCCTGTGGCAGAAGGAGCAGACGTTTGCCTTTTGGGAAACAGGCAATTATAACAATAAATGCCATGAGCTGTTCGCTCTCTGAAAAAAAACAGCTTCCCAGGGCTGCTGCCCCTGAGTATAGGCTGCCAAGGGAAAGTGAAGAGCAGCAAGAGCTTTCAGTGCTTGCACCTTCCTTGTGGGAAAAGGAGGAGGACTATTGCCTTTTCGGAAAGAGGCTCTGCGGAGGACAGGCAGCATGAGCTGTTCCGTCTCTGGGGAAGCACAGATCCCCAGTGCTCTTGTGCCTGTGAAGAGGCTGTCT
The DNA here is from genome assembly GCA_037953605.1 of Necrosyrtes monachus. Lineage (NCBI taxonomy): Eukaryota > Metazoa > Chordata > Aves > Accipitriformes > Accipitridae > Necrosyrtes > Necrosyrtes monachus. Next base: position 226,116 of record JAZGTQ010000553.1, on the reverse strand, counting down.
AGGAAATGTAAAGAGCAGCAAGAGCTTTCAGGGATAGCACCTTCCCTGTGGGATGAGGAGCCGGACTTCTTCCTTTTCGGAAAGAGGCTCTGCGGAGGACAGGCAGCATGAGCTGTTCCGTCTCTGGGAAAGCACCGATCCCTCGTGCTGCTGAGCCTGCAAAAAGTTTGCCAGGCGGATGTGAAGAGCAGCAAAAGCTTTCAGGGCTGGCACCTTCCCTGTGGGATGAGGAGCCGGACGTCTTCCTTTTCGGAAACAGGCTCTGCGGAGGACAGGCAGCATGAGCTGTTCCGTCTCTGGGAAAGCACCGATCCCTCGTGCTGCTGAGCCTGCAAAAAGTTTGCCAGGGGGATGTGAAGAGCAGCAAAAGCTTTCAGGGCTGGCACCTTCCCTGTGGCAAAAGGAGGAGGACGATTGCGTGTTCGGAAACAGGCTCTGGGGAGGACAGGCAGCATGAGCTGTTCCGTCTCTGGGAAAGCACAGATCCCCAGTGCTCTTGTGCCTGTGAAGAGACTGCCTAGGAAAGGTAAAGAGCAGCAAGAGCTTTCAGGGCTGGCACCTTGCTTGTGGCAGAAGGAGCAGACGTTTGCCTTTTGGGAAACAGGCTATGCCAACAATGAATGCCATGAGCTGTTCGCTCTCTGAGAAAGAACAGATTCCCAGGGCTGCTGCGCCTGAGTATAGGCTGCCAAGGGAAAGTGAAGAGCAGCAAGAGCTTTCAGGGCTGGCATCTTCCTTGTTGGAAAAGGAGGAGGACGATTGCCTGTTCGGAAAGAGGCTCTGCGGAGGACAGGCAGCATGAGCTGTTCCGTCTCTGCGAAGCAGAGATCCCTGCTGCTCCGCGTGTGATAAGTTTGCCAGGGGAAGGTGAAGAGCAGCAAGAGCTTTCAGGGCTGGCACCTTCCCTGTGGGAAAAGGAGGAGAAAGATTGCCTATTCGAAAAAAGGCTCTGCGGAGGACAGGCAGCATGAGCTGTTCCGTCTCTGGGAAAGCACCGATCCCTCGTGCTGCTGAGCCTGCAAAAAGTTTGCCAGGGGGATGTGAAGAGCAGCAAAAGCTTTCAGGGCTGGCACCTTCCCTGTGGGAAAAGGAGGAGGAAGATTGCCTGTTCGGAAAGAGGCTCTGCTGAGGACAGGCAGCATGACGTGTTCCGTCTCTGGGGAAGCACAGATCATCAGTGCTCTTGTGCCTGTGAACAGGCTGCCTAGGAAAGGTAAAGAGCAGCAAGAGCTTTCAGAGCTAGCACCTTCCCTGTGGCATGAGGAGCCGGACGTCTGCCTTTTCGGAAAGACGCTCTGCGGAGGACAGGCAGCATGAGCTGTTCCGTCTCTGGGGAAGCACACATCCCCAGTGCTCTTGTGCCTGTGAACAGGCTGCCTAGGAAAGGTAAAGAGCAGCAAGAGCTTTCAGGGCTAGCACCTTCCCTGTGGCATGAGGAGCCGGACGTCTGCCTTTTCGGAAAGACGCTCTGCGGAGGACAGGCAGCATGAGCTGTTCCGTCTCTGGGAAAGCACCGATCCCAAGTGCTCTTGCGCCTGTGAATAGGCTGCCTAGGGAAGGTGAAGAGCAGCAAGAGCTTTCAGGGCTAGCACCTTCCCTGTGGCATGAGGAGCAGACGTTTGCCTTTTGGGAAACAGGCAATTCCAACAATAAATGCCATGAGCTGTTCGCTCTCTGAAAAAGAACAGCTTCCCAGGGCTGCTGCCCCTGAGTATAGGCTGCCAAGGGAAAGTGAAGAGCAGCAAGAGCTTTCAGTGCTTGCACCTTCCTTGTGGGAAAAGGAGGAGGACTATTGCCTTTTCGAAAGAGGCTCTGCGGAGGACAGGCACAATGAGCTGTTCCGTCTCTGGGGAAGCACAGATCCGCAGTGCTCTTGTGCCTGTGAATAGGCTGCCTAGGAAAGGTAAAGAGCAGCAAGAGCTTTCAGGGCTGGCACCTTCCCTTTGGGAAAAGGAGGAGGAAGGTTGCCTTTTCGGAAACAGCCTCTGCGGAGGACAGGCAGCATGAGCTGTTCCGACTATGGGAAAGCACCGATCCCTCGTGCTGCTGCACGTGCAAATAGTTTGCCAGGGGAGGTGAGGAGCAGCAAGATCTTTCAGGGCTGGCACCTTCCCTGTGGGAAAAGGAGGAGGAAGATTGCCTTTTCGGAAAGAGGCTCTGCGGAGGACAGGCAGCATGACGTGTTCCGTCTCTGGGGAAGCACAGATCATCAGTGCTCTTGTGCCTGTGAACAGGCTGTCTAGGAAGGGTGAAGAGCAGCAAGAGCTTTCAGGGCTGGCACCTTCCTTGTGGCAGAAGGAGCAGACGTTTGCCTTTTGGGAAACAGGCTATGCCAACAATGAATGCCATGAGCTGTTCGGTCTCTGAGAAAGCACTGATCCCTCGTTCTGCTGAGCCTGCAAATAGTTTGCCAGGGGAAGGTGAAGAGCACCAAGAGCTTTCAGGGCTAGCACCTTCCTTGTGGGAAAATGAGGAGGAAGATTGCCTGTTCGGAAACAGGCTCTGGGGAGGACAGGCAGCATGAGCTGTTCCGTCTCTGGGAAAGCACAGATCCCCAGTGCTCTTGTCCCTCTGAATACGGTGCCTAGGAAAGGTAAAGAGGAGCAAGAGCTTTCAGGGCTGGCACCTTCCCTGTGGGAAAAGGAGGAGAAAGATTGCGTGTTCGAAAAAAGGCTCTGCGGAGGACAGGCAGCATGAGCTGTTCCGCCTCTGGGAAAGCACCGATCCCTCGTGCTGCTGAGCCTGCAAAAAGTTTGCGAGTGGAAGGTGAAGAGCAGCAAAAGCTTTCAGGGCTGGCACCTTCCCTGTTGGAAAAGGAGGAGGAAGATTGCCTGTTCGGAAACAGGCTCTGCGGAGGACAGGCAGCATGAGCTGTTCCGTCTCTGGGGAAGCACAAATCCCCAGTGCTCTTGTCCCTCTGAATACGGTGCTTAGGAAAGGTAAAGAGCAGCAAGAGCTTTCAGGGCTGGCACCTTCTTTGTGGGAAAAGGAGGAGGAAGATTGCCTTTTCGGAAAGAGGCTCTGCGGAGGACAGGCAGCATGAGCTGTTCCGTCTCTGGGAAAGCACAGATCCCTCGTTCTTCTGCGCGTGCAAATAGTTTGCCAGGGGAAGGTGAAGAGCAGCAAGAGCTTTCAGGGCTGGCACCTTCCTTGTGGGAAAAGGAGAAGGAAGATTGCCTTTTCGGAAAGAGGCTTTGCGGAGGACAGGCAGCATGAGCTGTTCCGTCTCTGCGAAGCAGAGGTCCCTGCTGCTGCGCGTGTGATAAGTTTGCCAGGGGAGGTGAAGAGCAGCAAGAGCTTTCAGGGCTGGCACCTTCCCTGTGAGAAAAGGAGGAGGAAGATTGCCTGTTCGGAAACAGGCTCTGTGGAGGACAGGCAGCATGAGCTGTTCCGTCTCTGGGAAAGCACCGATCCCTCATGCTGCTGAGCCTGCAAAAAGTTTGCCAGGCGGATGTGAAGAGCAGCAAAAGCTTTCAGGGCTGGCACCTTCCATGTGGCATGAGGAGCCGGACGTCTGCCTTTTCGGAAAGAGGCTCTGCGGAGGACAGGCAGCATGAGCTGTTCCGACTCTGGGGAAGCACAGATCGCCAGTGCTCTTGTGCCTGTGAATAGGCTGCCTAGGAATGGTAAAGAGCAGCAAGAGCTTTCAGGGCTGGCACCTTGCTTGTGGCAGAAGGAGCTGACGTTTGCCTTTTGGGAAACAGGCAATTATAACAATAAATGCCATGAGCTGTTCGCTCTCTGAAAAAAAACAGCTTCCCAGGGCTGCTGCCCCTGAGTACAGGCTGCCAAGGGAAAGTGAAGAGCAGCAAGAGCTTTCAGTGCTTGCACCTTCCTTGTGGGAAAAGGAGGAGGACTATTGCCTTTTCGGAAAGAGGCTCTGCGGAGGACAGGCAGCATGAGCTGTTCCGTCTCTGGGGAAGCACAGTTCCCCAGTGCTCTTCTGCCTCTGAATAGGCTGCCTAGGAATGGTAAAGAGCAGCAAGAGCTTTCAGGGCTGGCACCTTCCTTGTGGCAGAAGGAGCAGACGTTTGCCTTTTGGGAAACAGGCTATGCCAATAATCAATGCCATGAGCTGTTCTGTCTCTGAGAAAGAACAGCTTCCCAGGGCTGCTGCGCCTGAGTATAGGCTGCCAAGGGAAAGTGAAGAGCAGCAAGAGCTTTCAGGGCTGGCACCTTCTTTGTGGGAAAAGGAGGAGGAAGGTTGCCTTTTCGGAAACAGGCTGTGCGGAGGACAGGCAGCATGAGCTGTTCCGTCTCTGGGAAAGCACCGATCCCTCGTTCTGCTGCGCGTGCAAATACTTTGCCAGGGGAAGGTGAAGAGCAGCAAAAGCTTTCAGGGCTGGCACCTTCCCTGTGGCATGAGGAGCAGGACGTCTGCCTTTTCGGAAAAACGCTCTGCGGAGGACAGGCAGCATGAGCTGTTCCGTCTCTGGGGAAGCACAGATCCCCAGTGCTCTTGTGCCTGTGAAGAGGCTGCCTAGGAAAGGTAAAGAGCAGCAAGAGCTTTCAGGGGTAGCACCTTCCGTGTGGGATGAGGAGCCGGACGTCTGCCTTTTCGGAAAGAGGCTCTGCGGAGGACAGGCAGCATGAGCTGTTCCGACTCTGGGGAAGCACAGATCGCCAGTGCTCTTGTGCCTGTGAATAGGCTGCCTAGGAATGGTAAAGAGCAGCAAGAGCTTTCAGGGCTGGCACCTTGCTTGTGGCAGAAGGAGCAGACGTTTGCCTTTTGGGAAACAGGCTATGCCAACAATGAATGCCATGAGCTGTTCGGTCTCTGAGAAAGAACAGCTTCCCAGGGCTGCTGCGCCTGAGTATAGGCTGCCAAGGGAAAGTGAAGAGCAGCAAGTGCTTTCAGGGCTGGCACCTTCCCTGTGGCAGAAGGAGCAGACGTTTGCCTTTTGGGAAACAGGCAATTATAACAATAAATGCCATGAGCTGTTCGCTCTCTGAAAAAAAACAGCTTCCCAGGGCTGCTGCCCCTGAGTATAGGCTGCCAAGGGAAAGTGAAGAGCAGCAAGAGCTTTCAGTGCTTGCACCTTCCTTGTGGGAAAAGGAGGAGGACTATTGCCTTTTCGGAAAGAGGCTCTGCGGAGGACAGGCAGCATGAGCTGTTCCGTCTCTGGGGAAGCACAGATCCCCAGTGCTCTTGTGCCTGTGAAGAGGCTGTCTAGGAAATGTAAAGAGCAGCAAGAGCTTTCAGGGCTGGCACCTTCTTTGTGGGAAAAGGAGGAGGAAGATTGCCTGTTCGGAAACAGGCTCTGCGGAGGACAGGCAGCATAAGCTGTTCCGTCTCTGGGAAAGCACAGATCCCTCGTTCTTCTGCGCGTGCAAATAGTTTGCCAGGGGAAGGTGAAGAGCAGCAAGAGCTTTCAGGGCTGGCACCTTCCTTGTGGGAAAAGGAGAAGGAAGATTGCCTTTTCGGAAAGAGGCTCTGCGGAGGACAGGCAGCATGAGCTGTTCCGTCTCTGCGAAGCAGAGATCCCTGCTGCTGCGCGTGTGATAAGTTTGCCAGGGGAAGGTGAAGAGCAGCAAGAGCTTTCAGGGCTGGCACCTTCCCTGTGGGAAAAGGAGGAGAAAGATTGCCTATTCGAAAAAAGGCTCTGCGGAGGACAGGCAGCATGAGCTGTTCCGTCTCTGGGAAAGCACCGATCCCTCGTGCTGCTGAGCCTGCAAAAAGTTTGCCAGGGGGATGTGAAGAGCAGCAAAAGCTTACAGGGCTGGCACCTTCCCTGTGGGAAAAGGAGGAGGAAGATTGCCTGTTCGGAAACAGGCTCTGCTGAGGACAGGCAGCATGACCTGTTCCGTCTCTGGGGAAGCAGAGATCCCCAGTGCTCTTGTGCCTGTGAACAGGCTGCCCTAGAAAGGTAAAGAGCAGCAAGAGCTTTCAGGGCTAGCACCTTCCCTGTGGCATGAGGAGCCGGACGTCTGCCTTTTCGGAAAGACGCTCTGCGGAGGACAGGCAGCATGAGCTGTTCCGTCTCTGGGGAAGCACAGATCCACAGTGCTCTTGTGCCTCTGAATACGCTGCCTAGGAAAGGTAAAGAGCAGCAAGAGCTTTCAGGGGTAGCACCTTCCGTGTCGGATGAGGAGCCGGACGTCTACCTTTTCAGAAACAGGCTCTGCGGAGGACAGGCAGCATGAGCTGTTCCATCTCTGCGAAGCAGGGGTCCCTGCTGCTGCGCGTGTGATAAGTTTGCCAGGGGAGGTGAAGAGCAGCAAGAGCTTTCAGGGCTGGCACCTTCCTTGTGGGAAAAGGAGGAGGAAGATTGCCTGTTCGGAAACAGGCTCTGTGGAGGACAGGCAGCATGAGCTCTTCCGTCTCTGGGAAAGCACCGATCCCTCGTGCTGCTGAGCCTGCAAAAAGTTTGCCAGGGGGATGTGAAGAGCAGCAAAAGCTTTCAGGGCTGGCACCTTCTTTGTGGGAAAAGGAGGAGGACGATTTCCTGTTCGGAAACAGGCTGTGCGGAGGACAGGCAGCATGAGCTGTTCCGTCTCTGGGAAAGCACCGATCCCTCGTTCTGCTGCGCGTGCAAATAGTTTGCCAGGGGAAGGTGAAGAGCAGCAAGAGCTTTTAGGGCTGGCACCTTCCCTGTGGGAAAAGGAGAAGGAAGATTGCCTTTTTGGAAAGAGGCTCTGCGGAGGACAGGCAGCATGAGCTGTTCCGTCTCTGCGAAGCAGAGATCCCTGCTGCTGCGCGTGTGATAAGTTTGCCAGGGGAAGGTGAAGAGCAGCAAGAGCTTTCAGGGCTGGCACCTTCCCTGTGGGAAAAGGAGGAGAAAGATTGCCTATTCGAAAAAAGGCTCTGCGGAGGACAGGCAGCATGAGCTGTTCCGTCTCTGGGAAAGCACCGATCCCTCGTGCTGCTGAGCCTGCAAAAAGTTTGCCAGGGGGATGTGAAGAGCAGCAAAAGCTTTCAGGGCTGGCACCTTCCCTGTGGGAAAAGGAGGAGGAAGATTGCCTGTTCGGAAACAGGCTCTGCTGAGGACAGGCAGCATGACCCGTTCCGTCTCTGGGGAAGCACAGATCCCTCGTGCTGCTGAGCCTGCAAAAAGTTTGCCAGGGGGATGTGAAGAGCAGCAAAAGCTTTCAGGGCTGGCACCTTCTTTGTGGGAAAAGGAGGAGGAAGATTGCCTGTTCGGAAACAGGCTCTGTGGAGGACAGGCATCATGACCTGTTCCGTCTCTGGGAAAGCACCGATCCCCAGTGCTCTTGCGCCTGTGAATAGGCTGCCTAGGGAAGGTGAAGAGCAGCAAGAGCTTTCAGGGCTAGCACCGTCTTTGTGGCATAAGTAGAGATACATGTGTCTTTTCGTAAAGAGCTGTACTGAGAATGATTGCAATGAGCTCTTCCGTCTCTGGGGAAGCACAGATCCCCAGTTCTCTTACGCCTGTGAATAGGCTGCCTAGGGAAGGTGAAGAGTAGCAAGAGCTTTCAGGGCTAGCACCGTCTTTGTGGCAGAAGTAGAGATACATGTGTCTTTTCGTAAAGAGCTGTACTGAGAATGATTTCAATGAGCTCTTCCGTCTCTGGGGAAGCACAGATCCCCAGTGCTCTTGTGCCTGTGAATAGGCTGCCTAGGAAAGGTCAAGAGAAGCAAGAGCTTTCAGGGTTGGCACCTTCCCTGTGGGATGAGGAGCCGGACGTCTGCCTTTTCGGAAAGAGGCTCTGCGGAGGACAGGCAGCATGAGCTGTTCCGTCTCTGGGGAAGCACAGAACCCCAGTACTCTTGTGCCTGTTGATACGCTGCCTAGGGAAGGTGAAGAGCAGCAAGAGCTTTCAGGGCTAGCACCTTCCCTGTGGCATGAGGAGCCGGACGTTTGCCTTTTTGGAAAGAGGCTCTGCGGAGGACAGGCAGCATGATCTGCTCAGTCTTTGGGAAAGCACCGATCCCTCGTGCTGCTGCGCGTGCAAATAGTTTGCGAGGGGAAGGTGAAGAGCAGCAAGAGCTTTCAGGGCTGGCACCTTCTTTGTGGGAAAAGGAGGAGGAAGGTTGCCTTTTCGGAAACAGGCTGTGCGGAGGACAGGCAGCATGAGCTGTTCCGTCTCTGGGAAAGCACCGATCCCTCGTTCTGCTGCGCGTGCAAATACTTTGCCAGGAGAAGGTGAAGAACAGCAAGAGCTTTCAGGGCTGAAACCTTCTTTGTGGGAAAAGGAGGAGGACGATTGCCTGTTCGGAAACAGGCTGTGCGGAGGACAGGCCGCATGAGCTGTTCCGTCTCTGCGAAGCACAGATCCCCAGTGCTCTTGTCCCTGTGAATACGGTGCCTAGGAAAGGTAAAGAGCAGCAAGAGCTTTCAGGGCTGGCACCTTCTTTGTGGGAAAAGGAGGAGGAAGATTGCCTTTTCGGAAAGAGGCTCTGCGGAGGACAGGCAGCATGAGCTGTTCCGTCTCTGGGAAAGCACCGATCCCCAGTGCTCTTGCGCCTGTGAATAGGCTGCCTAGGGAAGGTGAAGAGCAGCAAGAGCTTTCAGGGCTAGCACCGTCTTTGTGGCATAAGTAGAGATACATGTGTCTTTTCGTAAAGAGCTGTACTGAGAATGATTGCAATGAGCTCTTCCGTCTCTGGGGAAGCACAGATCCCCAGTTCTCTTACACCTGTGAATAGGCTGCCTAGGGAAGGTGAAGAGTAGCAAGAGCTTTCAGGGCTGGCACCTTCCCTGTGGGATGAGGAGCCGGACGTCTGCCTTTTCGGAAAGAGGCTCTGCGGAGGACAGGCAGCATGAGCTGTTCCGTCTCTGGGGAAGCACAGAACCCCAGTACTCTTGTGCCTGTTGATACGCTGCCTAGGGAAGGTGAAGAGCAGCAAGAGCTTTCAGGGCTGGCACCTTCCCTGTGGCAGAAGGAGCAGACGTTTGCCTTTTGGGAAACAGGCAATTATAACAATAAATGCCATGAGCTGTTCGCTCTCTGAAAAAAAACAGCTTCCCAGGGCTGCTGCCCCTGAGTATAGGCTGCCAAGGGAAAGTGAAGAGCAGCAAGAGCTTTCAGTGCTTGCACCTTCCTTGTGGGAAAAGGAGGAGGACTATTGCCTTTTCGGAAAGAGGCTCTGCGGAGGACAGGCAGCATGAGCTGTTCCGTCTCTGGGGAAGCACAGATCCCCAGTGCTCTTGTGCCTGTGAAGAGGCTGTCTAGGAAATGTAAAGAGCAGCAAGAGCTTTCAGGGATAGCACCTTCCCTGTGGGATGAGGAGCCGGACTTCTTCCTTTTCGGAAAGAGGCTCTGCGGAGGACAGGCAGCATGAGCTGTTCCGTCTCTGGGAAAGCACCGATCCCTCGTGCTGCTGAGCCTGCAAAAAGTTTGCCAGGCGGATGTGAAGAGCAGCAAAAGCTTTCAGGGCTGGCACCTTCCCTGTGGGATGAGGAGCCGGACGTCTTCCTTTTCGGAAACAGGCTCTGCGGAGGACAGGCAGCATGAGCTGTTCCGTCTCTGGGAAAGCACCGATCCCTCGTGCTGCTGAGCCTGCAAAAAGTTTGCCAGGGGGATGTGAAGAGCAGCAAAAGCTTTCAGGGCTGGCACCTTCCCTGTGGCAAAAGGAGGAGGACGATTGCGTGTTCGGAAACAGGCTCTGGGGAGGACAGGCAGCATGAGCTGTTCCGTCTCTGGGAAAGCACAGATCCCCAGTGCTCTTGTGCCTGTGAAGAGACTGCCTAGGAAAGGTAAAGAGCAGCAAGAGCTTTCAGGGCTGGCACCTTGCTTGTGGCAGAAGGAGCAGACGTTTGCCTTTTGGGAAACAGGCTATGCCAACAATGAATGCCATGAGCTGTTCGCTCTCTGAGAAAGAACAGATTCCCAGGGCTGCTGCGCCTGAGTATAGGCTGCCAAGGGAAAGTGAAGAGCAGCAAGAGCTTTCAGGGCTGGCATCTTCCTTGTTGGAAAAGGAGGAGGACGATTGCCTGTTCGGAAAGAGGCTCTGCGGAGGACAGGCAGCATGAGCTGTTCCGTCTCTGCGAAGCAGAGATCCCTGCTGCTCCGCGTGTGATAAGTTTGCCAGGGGAAGGTGAAGAGCAGCAAGAGCTTTCAGGGCTGGCACCTTCCCTGTGGGAAAAGGAGGAGAAAGATTGCCTATTCGAAAAAAGGCTCTGCGGAGGACAGGCAGCATGAGCTGTTCCGTCTCTGGGAAAGCACCGATCCCTCGTGCTGCTGAGCCTGCAAAAAGTTTGCCAGGGGGATGTGAAGAGCAGCAAAAGCTTTCAGGGCTGGCACCTTCCCTGTGGGAAAAGGAGGAGGAAGATTGCCTGTTCGGAAAGAGGCTCTGCTGAGGACAGGCAGCATGACGTGTTCCGTCTCTGGGGAAGCACAGATCATCAGTGCTCTTGTGCCTGTGAACAGGCTGCCTAGGAAAGGTAAAGAGCAGCAAGAGCTTTCAGAGCTAGCACCTTCCCTGTGGCATGAGGAGCCGGACGTCTGCCTTTTCGGAAAGACGCTCTGCGGAGGACAGGCAGCATGAGCTGTTCCGTCTCTGGGGAAGCACACATCCCCAGTGCTCTTGTGCCTGTGAACAGGCTGCCTAGGAAAGGTAAAGAGCAGCAAGAGCTTTCAGGGCTAGCACCTTCCCTGTGGCATGAGGAGCCGGACGTCTGCCTTTTCGGAAAGACGCTCTGCGGAGGACAGGCAGCATGAGCTGTTCCGTCTCTGGGAAAGCACCGATCCCAAGTGCTCTTGCGCCTGTGAATAGGCTGCCTAGGGAAGGTGAAGAGCAGCAAGAGCTTTCAGGGCTAGCACCTTCCCTGTGGCATGAGGAGCAGACGTTTGCCTTTTGGGAAACAGGCAATTCCAACAATAAATGCCATGAGCTGTTCGCTCTCTGAAAAAGAACAGCTTCCCAGGGCTGCTGCCCCTGAGTATAGGCTGCCAAGGGAAAGTGAAGAGCAGCAAGAGCTTTCAGTGCTTGCACCTTCCTTGTGGGAAAAGGAGGAGGACTATTGCCTTTTCGAAAGAGGCTCTGCGGAGGACAGGCACAATGAGCTGTTCCGTCTCTGGGGAAGCACAGATCCGCAGTGCTCTTGTGCCTGTGAATAGGCTGCCTAGGAAAGGTAAAGAGCAGCAAGAGCTTTCAGGGCTGGCACCTTCCCTTTGGGAAAAGGAGGAGGAAGGTTGCCTTTTCGGAAACAGCCTCTGCGGAGGACAGGCAGCATGAGCTGTTCCGACTACGGGAAAGCACCGATCCCTCGTGCTGCTGCACGTGCAAATAGTTTGCCAGTGGAGGTGAGGAGCAGCAAGATCTTTCAGGGCTGGCACCTTCCCTGTGGGAAAAGGAGGAGGAAGATTGCCTTTTCGGAAAGAGGCTCTGCGGAGGACAGGCAGCATGACGTGTTCCGTCTCTGGGGAAGCACAGATCATCAGTGCTCTTGTGCCTGTGAACAGGCTGTCTAGGAAGGGTGAAGAGCAGCAAGAGCTTTCAGGGCTGGCACCTTCCTTGTGGCAGAAGGAGCAGACGTTTGCCTTTTGGGAAACAGGCTATGCCAACAATGAATGCCATGAGCTGTTCGGTCTCTGAGAAAGCACTGATCCCTCGTTCTGCTGAGCCTGCAAATAGTTTGCCAGGGGAAGGTGAAGAGCACCAAGAGCTTTCAGGGCTAGCACCTTCCTTGTGGGAAAATGAGGAGGAAGATTGCCTGTTCGGAAACAGGCTCTGGGGAGGACAGGCAGCATGAGCTGTTCCGTCTCTGGGAAAGCACAGATCCCCAGTGCTCTTGTCCCTCTGAATACGGTGCCTAGGAAAGGTAAAGAGGAGCAAGAGCTTTCAGGGCTGGCACCTTCCCTGTGGGAAAAGGAGGAGAAAGATTGCGTGTTCGAAAAAAGGCTCTGCGGAGGACAGGCAGCATGAGCTGTTCCGCCTCTGGGAAAGCACCGATCCCTCGTGCTGCTGAGCCTGCAAAAAGTTTGCGAGTGGAAGGTGAAGAGCAGCAAAAGCTTTCAGGGCTGGCACCTTCCCTGTTGGAAAAGGAGGAGGAAGATTGCCTGTTCGGAAACAGGCTCTGCGGAGGACAGGCAGCATGAGCTGTTCCGTCTCTGGGGAAGCACAAATCCCCAGTGCTCTTGTCCCTCTGAATACGGTGCTTAGGAAAGGTAAAGAGCAGCAAGAGCTTTCAGGGCTGGCACCTTCTTTGTGGGAAAAGGAGGAGGAAGATTGCCTTTTCGGAAAGAGGCTCTGCGGAGGACAGGCAGCATGAGCTGTTCCGTCTCTGGGAAAGCACAGATCCCTCGTTCTTCTGCGCGTGCAAATAGTTTGCCAGGGGAAGGTGAAGAGCAGCAAGAGCTTTCAGGGCTGGCACCTTCCTTGTGGGAAAAGGAGAAGGAAGATTGCCTTTTCGGAAAGAGGCTTTGCGGAGGACAGGCAGCATGAGCTGTTCCGTCTCTGCGAAGCAGAGGTCCCTGCTGCTGCGCGTGTGATAAGTTTGCCAGGGGAGGTGAAGAGCAGCAAGAGCTTTCAGGGCTGGCACCTTCCCTGTGAGAAAAGGAGGAGGAAGATTGCCTGTTCGGAAACAGGCTCTGTGGAGGACAGGCAGCATGAGCTGTTCCGTCTCTGGGAAAGCACCGATCCCTCATGCTGCTGAGCCTGCAAAAAGTTTGCCAGGCGGATGTGAAGAGCAGCAAAAGCTTTCAGGGCTGGCACCTTCCATGTGGCATGAGGAGCCGGACGTCTGCCTTTTCGGAAAGAGGCTCTGCGGAGGACAGGCAGCATGAGCTGTTCCGACTCTGGGGAAGCACAGATCGCCAGTGCTCTTGTGCCTGTGAATAGGCTGCCTAGGAATGGTAAAGAGCAGCAAGAGCTTTCAGGGCTGGCACCTTGCTTGTGGCAGAAGGAGCTGACGTTTGCCTTTTGGGAAACAGGCAATTATAACAATAAATGCCATGAGCTGTTCGCTCTCTGAAAAAAAACAGCTTCCCAGGGCTGCTGCCCCTGAGTACAGGCTGCCAAGGGAAAGTGAAGAGCAGCAAGAGCTTTCAGTGCTTGCACCTTCCTTGTGGGAAAAGGAGGAGGACTATTGCCTTTTCGGAAAGAGGCTCTGCGGAGGACAGGCAGCATGAGCTGTTCCGTCTCTGGGGAAGCACAGATCCCCAGTGCTCTTGTGCCTGTGAAGAGGCTGTCTAGGAAATGTAAAGAGCAGCAAGAGCTTTCAGGGCTAGCACCTTCCCTGTGGGATGAGGAGCCGGACTTCTTCCTTTTCGGAAAGAGGCTCTGCGGAGGACAGGCAGCATGAGCTGTTCCGTCTCTGGGAAAGCACCGATCCCCAGTGCTCTTGCGCCTGTGAATAGGCTGCCTAGGGAAGGTGAAGAGCAGCAAGAGCTTTCAGGGCTACCACCGTCTTTCTGGCATAAGTAGAGATACATGTGTCTTTTCGTAAAGAGCTGTACTGAGAATGATTGCAATGAGCTCTTCCGTCTCTGGGGAAGCACAGATCCCCAGTTCTCTTACGCCTGTGAATAGGCTGCCTTAGGAAGGTGAAGAGTAGCAAGAGCTTTCAGGGCTAGCACCGTCTTTGTGGCAGAAGTAGAGATACATGTGTCTTTTCGTAAAGAGCTGTACTGAGAATGATTGCAATGAGCTCTTCCGTCTCTGGGGAAGCACAGATCCCCAGTGCTCTTGTGCCTGTGAATAGGCTGCCTAGGAAACGTCAGGAGAAGCAAGAGCTTTCAGGGCTGGCACCTTCTTTGTGGGAAAAAGAGGAGGAAGGTTGCCTTTTCGGAAAGAGGCTCTGCGGAGGACAGGTAGCATGAGCTGTTCCGTCTCTGGGAAAGCACCGATCCCTCGTTCTGCTGCGCGTTCAAATACTTTGCCAGGGGAAGGTGAAGAACAGCAAGAGCTTTCAGGGCTGGCACCTTCCATGTGGGAAAAGGAGGAGGAAGATTGCCTGTTCGGAAACAGGCTCTGCTGAGGAGAGGCAGCATGAGTTGTTCCGTCTCTGGGGAAGCACAGATCCCCAGTGCTCTTGTCCCTCTGAATACGGTGCCTAGGAAAGGTAAAGAGCAGCAAGAGCTTTCAGGGCTGGCACCTTCTTTGTGAGAAAAGGAGGAGGAAGATTGCCTTTTCGGAAACAGGCTCTGCGGAGGACAGGCAGCATGAGCTGTTCCGTCTCTGGGAAAGCACAGATCCCTCGTTCTTCTGCGCGTGCAAATAGTTTGCCAGGGGAAGGTGAAGAGCAGCAAGAGCTTTCAGGGCTGGCACATTCCTTGTGGGAAAAGGAGAAGGAAGATTGCCTTTTCGGAAAGAGGCTCTGCGGAGGACAGGCAGCATGAGCTGTTCCGTCTCTGCGAAGCAGAGGTCCCTGCTGCTGCGCGTGTGATAAGTTTGCCAGGGGAGGTGAAGAGCAGCAAGAGCTTTCAGGGCTGGCACCTTCCCTGTGAGAAAAGGAGGAGGAAGATTGCCTGTTCGGAAACAGGCTCTGTGGAGGACAGGCAGCATGAGCTCTTCCGTCTCTGGGAAAGCACCGATCCCTCGTGCTGCTGAGCCTGCAAAAAGTTTGCCAGGCGGATGTGAAGAGCAGCAAGAGCTTTCAGGGCTGGCACCTTCCCTGTGGGATGAGGAGCCGGACGTCTTCCTTTTCGGAAAGAGGCTCTGCGGAGAACAGGCAGCATGACCTTTTCCGTCTCTGGGAAAGCACCGATCCCTCGTGCTCTTGTGCCTCTGAATAGGCTGCTTAGGAAAGGTGAAGAGCAGCAAGAGCTTTCAGGGCTGGCACCTTCCCTGTGGCAAAAGGAGGAGGACGATTGCGTGTTCGGAAACAGGCTCTGGGGAGGACAGGCAGCATGACGTGTTCCGTCTCTGGGGAAGCACAGATCCCCAGTGCTCTTGTGCCTGTGAATAGGCTGCCTAGGAAAGGTAAAGAGCAGCAAGAGCTTTCAGGGCTGGCACCTTGCTTGTGGCAGAAGGAGCAGACGTTTGCCTTTTGGGAAACAGGCTATGCCAATAATCAATGCCATGAGCTGTTCTGTCTCTGAGAAAGAACAGCTTCCCAGGGCTGCTGCGCCTGAGTATAGGCTGCCAAGGGAAAGTGAAGAGCAGCAAGAGCTTTCAGGGCTGGCACCTTCTTTGTGGGAAAAGGAGGAGGACGATTGCCTGTTCGGAAAGAGGCTCTGGGGAGGACAGGCAGCATGACCTCTTCCGTCTCTGGGGAAGCACCGATCCCTGGTGCTCTTGTGCCTGTGAATAGGCTGCCTAGGAATGGTAAAGAGCAGCAAGAGCTTTCAGGGCTAGCACCTTCTGTGAGGGATGAGGAGCCGGACGTCTGCCTTTTCGGAAAGAGGCTCTGCGGAGGACAGGCAGCATGAGCTGTTCCGTCTCTGGGAAAGCACCGATCCCCAATGCTCTTGTGCCTGTGAATAGGCTGCCTAGGAATGGTAAAGAGCAGCAAGAGCTTTCAGGGCTGGCACCTTCTTTGTGGGAAAAGGAGGAGGACGATTGCCTTTTGGGAAACAGGCTCTGCGGAGGACAGGGAGCATGAGCTGTTCCGTCTCTGGGAAAGCACCGATCCCCAGTGCTCTTGTGCCTGTGAATAGGCTGCCTAGGAAAGGTAAAGAGCAGCAAGAGCTTTCAGGGCTGGCACCTTCCTTGTGGCAGAAGGAGCACACCTTTGCCTTTTGGGAAACAGGCTATGCCAACAATGAATGCCATGCGCTGTTCGGTCTCTGAGAAAGCACCCATCCCTCGTGCTGCTGAGCCTGCAAATAGTTTGCGAGTGGAAGGTGAAGAGCAGCAAGAGCTTTCAGGGCTGGCACCTTCCTTGTGGGATGAGGAGGAGGAAGATTGCCTTTTCGGAAAGAGGCTCTGCGGAGGACAGGCAGCATGAGCTGTTCCGTCTCTGGGAAAGCACCGATCCCTCGTTCTGCTGAGCCTGCAAATAGTTTGCGAGTGGAAGGTGAAGAGCAGCAAGAGCTTTCAGGGCTGGCACCTTCCTTGTGGGATGAGGAGGAGGACGATTACCTTTTCGGAAAGAGGCTCTGCGGAGGACAGGCAGCATGAGCTGTTCTGTCTCTGGGAAAGCACCGATCCCCAGTGCTCTTGTGCCTCTGAATAGGCTGCCTAGGAAAGGTAAAGAGCAGCAAGAGCTTTCAGGGCTGGCACCTTCTTTGTGGGAAAAGGAGGAGGACGATTTCCTTTTGGGAAACAGGCTCTGCGGAGGACAGGCAGCATGAGCTGTTCCGTCTCTGGGAAAGCACCGATCCCCAGTGCTCTTGTGCCTCTGAATAGGCTGCCTAGGAAAGGTAAAGAGCAGCAAGAGCTTTCAGGGCTGGCACCTTCCTTGTGGCAGAAGGAGCTGATGTTTGCCTTTTGGGAAACAGGCTATGCCAACAATGAATGCCATGAGCTGTTCTGTCTCTGAGAAAGAACAGCTTCCCAGGGCTGCTGCGCCTGAGTATAGGCTGCCAAGGGAAAGTGAAGAGCAGCAAGAGCTTTCAGGGCTGGCACCTTCTTTGTGGGAAAAGGAGGAGGACGATTGCCTGTTCGGAAAGAGGCTCTGGGGAGGACAGGGAGCATGAGCTGTTCCGTCTCTGGGAAAGCACCGATCCCCAGTGCTCTTCTGCCTGTGAATAGGCTGCCTAGGAAAGGTAAAGAGCAGCAAGAGCTTTCAGGGCTGGCACCTTGCTTGTGGCAGAAGGAGCACACCTTTGCCTTTTGGGAAACAGGCTATGTCAACAATGAATGCCATGAGCTGTTCGGTCTCTGAGAAAGCACCGATCCCCCGTGCTGCTGAGCCTGCAAATAGTTTGCGAGTGGAAGGTGAAGAGCAGCAAGAGCTTTCAGGGCTGGCACCTTCCTTGTGGGAAAAGGAGGAGGAAGATTGCCTGTTCGGAACCAGGCTCTGCGGAGGACAGGCAGCATGAGCTGTTCCCTATCTGGGGAAGCACAGATACCCAGTGCTCTTGCGCCTGTGAATAGGCTGCCTAGGGAAGGTGAAGAGCAGCAAGAGCTTTCAGGGCTAGCACATTCCTTGTGGCAGAAGTAGAGGGACATGTGTCTTTTCGTAAAGAGCTGTACTGAGAATGATTGTGATGAGCTGTTCCGTCTCTGGGGAAGCACAGTTCCCCAGTGCTCTTCTGCCTCTGAATAGGCTGCCTAGGAATGGTAAAGAGCAGCAAGAGCTTTCAGGGCTGGCACCTTCCCTGTGGGATGAGGAGCCGGACGTCTGCCTTTTCGGAAAGAGGCTCTGCGGAGGACAGGCAGCATGAGCTGTTCCGTCTCTGGGAAAGCACCGATCCCCAATGCTCTTGTGCCTGTGAATAGGCTGCCTAGGAATGGTAAAGAGCAGCAAGAGCTTTCAGGGCTGGCACCTTCCTTGTGGCAGAATGAGCTGACGTTTGGCTTTTGGGAAACAGGCTATGCCAACAATGAATGCCATGAGCTGTTCGGTCTCTGAGAAAGAACAGCTTCCCAGGGCTGCTGCGCCTGAGTAAAGGCTGCCAAGGAAAGGTGAAGAGCTTAAAGAGCTTTCAGGGCTGGCACCTTCTTTGTGGGAAAAGGAGGAGGACGATTGCCTTTTGGGAACCAGGCTCTGCGGAGGACAGGGAGCATGAGCTGTTCCGTCTCTGGGGAAGCACACTTCCCCAGTGCTCTTGTGACTCTGAATAGGCTGCCTAGGAAAGGTAAAGAGCAGCAAGAGCTTTCAGGGCTGGCACCTTCTTTGTGGGAAAAGGAGGAGGACGATTGCCTTTTGGGAAACAGGCTCTGCGGAGGACAGGGAGCATGAGCTGTTCCGTCTCTGGGAAAGCACCGATCCCCAGTGCTCTTGTGCCTGTGAATAGGCTGCCTAGGAAAGGTAAAGAGCAGCAAGAGCTTTCAGGGCTGGCACCTTGCTTGTGGCAGAAGGAGCACACCTTTGCCTTTTGGGAAACAGGCTATGCCAACAATGAATGCCATGCGCTGTTCGGTCTCTGAGAAAGCACCGATCCCTCGTGCTGCTGAGCCTGCAAATAGTTTGCGAGTGGAAGGTGAAGAGCAGCAAGAGCTTTCAGGGCTGGCACCTTCGTTGTGGGAAAAGGAGGTGGAAGATTGCCTTTTCGGAAAGAGGCTCTGCGGAGGACAGGCAGCATGAGCTGTTCCGTCTCTGGGAAAGCACCGATCCCTCGTTCTGCTGAGCCTGCAAATAGTTTGCCAGGGGAAGGTGAAGAGCAGCAAGAGCTTTCAGGGCTGGCACCTTCTTTGTGGGAAAAGGAGGAGGAAGATTGCCTTTTCGGAAAGAGGCTCTGCGGAAGACAGGCAGCATGAGCTGTTCCGTCTCTGGGGAAGCACAGTTCCCCAGTGCTCTTGTGACTCTGAATAGGCTGCCTAGGAATGGTAAAGAGCAGCAAGAGCTTTCAGGGCTGGCACCTTCCCTGTGGGATGAGGAGCCGGACGTCTGCCTTTTCGGAAAGAGGCTCTGCGGAGGACAGGCAGCATGAGCTGTTCCGTCTCTGGGAAAGCACCGATCCCCAGTGCTCTTGTGCCTGTGAATAGGCTGCCTAGGAATATTAAAGAGCAGCAAGAGCTTTCAGGGCTGGCACCTTGCTTGTGTCAGAAGGTGCAGACTTTTGCATTTTGCGAAACAGGCTATGCCAATAATCAATCCCATGAGCTGTTCTGTCTCTGAGAAAGAACAGCTTCCCAGGGCTGCTGCGCCTGAGTATAGGCTGCCAAGGGAAAGTGAAGAGCAGCAAGAGCTTTCAGGGCTGGCACCTTCTTTGTGGGAAAAGGAGGAGGACGATTGCCTGTTCGGAAACAGGCTCTGCGGAGGACAGGCAGCATGAGCTCTTCCGTCTCTGGGGAAGCACAGATCCCTCGTGCTGCTGCACGTGCAAATATTTTGACAGGGGAGGTGAAGAGCAGCAAGAGCTTTCAGGGCTGGCACCTTCTTTGTGGGATGAGGAGGAGGACGATTGCCTTTTGGGAAACAGGCTCTGCGGAGGACAGGCAGCATGAGCTGTTCCGTCTCTGGGGAAGCACAGTTCCCCAGTGCTCTTGTGACTCTGAATAGGCTGCGTAGGAAATGTAAAGAGCAGCAAGAGCTTTCAGGGCTAGCACATTCTTTGTGGGAAAAGGAGGAGGACGATTGCCTTTTGGGAAACAGGCTCTGCGGAGGACAGGGAGCATGAGCTGTTCCGTCTCTGGGAAAGCACCGATCCCCAGTGCTCTTGTGCCTGTGAATAGGCTGCCTAGGAAAGGTAAAGAGCAGCAAAAGCTTTTAGGGCTGGCACCTTGCTTGTGGCAGAAGGAGCACACCTTTGCCTTTTGGGAAACAGGCTATGTCAACAATGAATGCCATGAGCTCTTCGGTCTCTGAGAAAGCACCGATCCCTCGTGCTGCTGAGCCTGCAAATAGTTTGCGAGTGGAAGGTGAAGAGCAGCAAGAGCTTTCAGGGCTGGCACCTTCCCTGTGGGATGAGGAGCCGGACGTCTGCCTTTTCGGAAAGAGGCTCTGCGGAGGACAGGCAGCATGAGCTGTTCCGTCTCTGGGAAAGCACCGATCCCTCGTTCTGCTGAACCTGCAAATAGTTTGCCAGGGGAAGGTGAAGAGCAGCAAGAGCTTTCAGGGCTGGCACCTCCTTTGTGGGAAAAGGAGGAGGAAGATTGCGTGTTCGGAACCAGGCTCTGCGGAAGACAGGCAGCATGAGCTGTTCCGTCTCTGGGATAGCAACGATCCCCAGTGCTCTTGTGCCTGTGAATAGGCTGCCTAGGAAAGGTGAAGAGCAGCAAGAGCTTTCAGGGCTAGCACATTCCTTGTGGCAGAAGTAGAGGGACATGTGTCTTTTCGTAAAGAGCTGTACTGAGAATGATTGTGATGAGCTGTTCCGTCTCTGGGGAAGCACAGTTCCCCAGTGCTCTTGTGACTCTGAATAGGCTGCCTAGGAATGGTAAAGAGCAGCAAGAGCTTTCAGGGCTGGCACCTTCCCTGTGGGATGAGGAGCCGGACGTCTGCCTTTTCGGAAAGAGGCTCTGCGGAGGACAGGCAGCATGAGCTGTTCCGTCTCTGGGAAAGCACCGATCCCCAGTGCTCTTGTGCCTGTGAATAGGCTGCCTAGGAATAGTAAAGAGCAGCAAGAGCTTTCAGGCCTGGCACCTTGCTTGTGGCAGAAGGAGCACACCTTTGCCTTTTGGGAAACAGGCTATGCCAACAATGAATGCCATGAGCTGTTCGGTCTCTGAGAAAGAACAGCTTCCCAGGGCTGCTGCGCCTGAGTAAAGGCTGCCAAGGGAAAGTGAAGAGCAGCAAGAGCTTTCAGGGCTGGCACCTTCTTTGTGGGAAAAGGAGGAGGACGATTGCCTTTTGGGAAACAGGCTCTGCGGAGGACAGGCAGCATGAGCTGTTCCGTCTCTGGGGAAGCACAGATCCCTGGTGCTCTTGTGCCTGTTAACAGGCTGCCTAGGAAAGGTAAAGAGCAGCAAGAGCTTTCAGGGCTGGCACCTTCCTTGTGGCAGAAGGAGCTGATGTGTTCCTTTTGGGAAACAGGCTATGCCAACAATGTATGCCACGAGCTGTTCTGTCTCTGAGAAAGAACAGCTTCCCAGGGCTGCTGCGCCTGAGTATAGGCTGCCAAGAGAAAGTGAAGAGCAGCAAGAGCTTTCAGGGCTGGCACCTTCTTTGTGGGAAAAGGAGGAGGACGATTGCCTGTTCGGAAACAGGCTCTGCGGAGGACAGGCAGCATGAGCTGTTCCGTCTCTGGGGAAGCACAGTTCCCCAGTGCTCTTGTGACTCTGAATAGGCTGCCTAGGAAAGGTAAAGAGCAGCAAGAGCTTTCAGGGCTGGCACCTTCTTTGTGGGAAAAGGAGGAGGACGATTGCCTTTTGGGAAACAGGCTCTGCGGAGGACAGGGAGCATGAGCTGTTCCGTCTCTGGGAAAGCACCGATCCCCAGTGCTCTTGTGCCTGTGAATAGGCTGCCTAGGAAAGGTAAAGAGCAGCAAGAGCTTTCAGGGCTGGCACCTTGCTTGTGGCAGAAGGAGCAGACGTTTGCCTTTTGGGAAACAGGCTATGTCAACAATGAATGCCATGCGCTGTTCGGTCTCTGAGAAAGCACCGATCCCCCATGCTGCTGAGCCTGCAAATAGTTTGCGAGTGGAAGGTGAAGAGCAGCAAGAGCTTTCAGGGCTGGCACCTTCCTTGTGGGAAAAGGAGGAGGAAGATTGCCTGTTCGGAAACAGGCTCTGCGGAGGACAGGCAGCATGAGCTGTTCCATCTATGGGGAAGCACAGATACCCAGTGCTCTTGTGCCTGAGAATAGGCTGCCTAGGAAAAGTAAAGAGCAGCAAGAGCTTTCAGGGCTGGCACCTTCCCTGTGGGATGAGGAGCCGGACGTCTGCCTTTTCGGAAAGAGGCTCTGCGGAGGACAGGCAGCATGAGCTGTTCCGTCTCTGGGATAGCAACGATCCCCAGTGCTCTTGTGCCTGTGAATAGGCTGCCTAGGAAAGGTGAAGAGCAGCAAGAGCTTTCATGGCTAGCACATTCCTTGTGGCAGAAGTAGAGGGACATGTGTCTTTTCGTAAAGAGCTGTACTGAGAATGATTGTGATGAGCTGTTCCGTCTCTGGGGAAGCACAGTTCCCAAGTGCTCTTGTGACTCTGAATAGGCTGCCTAGGAATGGTAAAGAGCAGCAAGAGCTTTCAGGGCTGGCACCTTCCCTGTGGGATGAGGAGCCGGAAGTCTGCCTTTTCGGAAAGAGGCTCTGCGGAGGACAGGCAGCATGAGCTGTTCCGTCTCTGGGAAAGCACCGAGCCCTCGTGCTGCTGAGTCTGCAAATAGTTTGCGAGTGGAAGGTGAAGAGCAGCAAGAGCTTTCAGGGCTGGCACCTTCCTTGTGGGAAAAGGAGGAGGAAGATTGCCTGTTCGGAAACAGGCTCTGCGGAGGACAGGCAGCATGAGCTGTTCCGTCTCTGGGGAAGCACAGTTCCCCAGTGCTCTTCTGCCTCTGAATAGGCTGCCTAGGAATGGTAAAGAGCAGCAAGAGCTTTCAGGGCTGGCACCTTCCTTGTGGCAGAAGGAGCTGACGTTTGCCTTTTGGGAAACAGGCTATGCCAATAATCAATCCCATGAGCTGTTCGGTCTCTCAGAAAGAACAGCTTCCCAGGGCTGCTGCTCCTGAGTATAGGCTGCCAAGGGAAAGTGAAGAGCAGCAAGAGCTTTCAGGTCTAGCACCTTCTGTGTGGGAAAAGGAGGAGGACGATTGCCTGTTCGGAAAGAGGCTCTGCGGAGGACAGGCAGCATGAGCTGTTCCGTCTCTGGGAAAGCACCGATCCCCAATGCTCTTGTGCCTGTGAATAGGCTGCCTAGGAATGGTAAAGAGCAGCAAGAGCTTTCAGGGCTGGCACCTTCCTTGTGGCAGAAGGAGCTGACGTTTGCCTTTTGGGAAACAGGCTATGTCAACAATGAATGCCATGAGCTGTTCGGTCTCTGAGAAAGCACCGATCCCTCGTTCTTCTGCGCGTGCAAATAGTTTGCCAGGGGAAGGTGAAGAGCAGCAAGAGCTTTCAGGGCTGGCACCTTCCTTGTGGGAAAAGGAGAAGGAAGACTGCCTTTCCGGAAAGAGGCTCTGCGGAGGACAGGCAGCATGAGCTGTTCCGTCTCTGCGAAGCAGAGATCCCTGCTGCTGTGCGTGTGATAAGTTTGCCAGGGGAGGTGAAGAGCAGCAAGAGCTTTCAGGGCTGGCACCTTCCCTGTGGGAAAAGGAGGAGGAAGATTGCCTGTTCGGAAACAGGCTCTGCGGAGGACAGGCAGCGTGAGCTGTTCCGTCTCTGGGGAAACACAGATCCCCAGTGCTCTTGTGCCTCTGAATAGGCTGTCTAGGGAGGGAAAGAGCAGCAAGAGCTTTCAGGGCTAGCACATTCCTTGTGGCAGAAGTAGAGGGACATGTGTCTTTTCCTAAAGAGCTGTACTGAGAATGATTGCGATGAGCTGTTCCGTCTCTGGGGAAGCACAGTTCCCCAGTGCTCTTGTGCCTGTGAATAGGCTGCCTAGGAATGGTAAAGAGCAGCAAGAGCTTTCAGGGCTGGCACCTTGCTTGTGGCAGAAGGAGCTGACGTTTGCATTTTGGGAAACAGGCTATGCCAACAATGAATGCCATGAGCTGTTCGGTCTCTGAGAAAGAAAAGCTTCCCAGGGCTGCTGCGCCTGAGTATAAGCTGCCAAAGGAAAGTGAAGAGCAGCAAGAGCTTTCAGGGCTGGCACCTTCTTTGTGGGAAAAGGAGGAGGACGATTGCCTGTTCGGAAAGAGGCTCTGCGGAGGACAGGCAGCATGAGCTGTTCCGTCTCTGGGGAAGAACAGATCCCTCGTGCTGCTGCACGTGCAAATATTTTGACAGGGGAGGTGAAGAGCAGCAAGAGCTTTCAGGGCTGGCACATTCCCTGTGGGAAAAGGAGGAGGAAGATTGCCTGTTCGGAAACAGGCTCTGCGGAGGACAGGCAGCATGAGCTGTTCCGTCTCTGGGAAAGCACCGATCCCCAGTGCTCTTGTGCCTCTGAATAGGCTGCCTAGGGAAGGTGAAGAGCCGCAAGAGCTTTCAGGGCTGGCACCTTCCTTGTGGCAGAAGGAGCTGATGTTTCCTTTTGGGAAACAGGCTATGTCAACAATGAATGCCATGAGCTGTTCGGTCTCTGAGAAAGCACCGATCCCTCGTGCTGCTGAGCCTGCAAATAGTTTGCGAGTGGAAGGTGAAGAGCAGCAAGAGCTTTCAGGGCTGGCACCTTCCTTGTGGGAAAAGGAGGAGGAAGATTGCCTGTTCGGAACCAGGCTCTGCGGAGGACAGGCAGCATGAGCTGTTCCATCTCTGGGGAAGCACAGATACCCAGTGCTCTTCTGCGTCTGAATAGGCTGCCTAGGGAAGGTGAAGAGCCGCAAGAGCTTTCAGGGCTGGCACCTTCCCTGTGGGATGAGGAGCCGGACGTCTGCCTTTTCGGAAAGAGGCTCTGCGGAGGACAGGCAGCATGACCTGTTCCGTCTCTGGGAAAGCACCGATCCCCAGTGCTCTTGTGCCTGTGAATAGGCTGCCTAGGAAAGGTAAAGAGCAGCAAGAGCTTTCAGGGCTGGCACCTTGCTTGTGGCAGAAGGAGCAGACGTTTGCCTTTTGGGAAACAGGCTATGCCAACAATGAATGCCATGAGCTGTTCGGTCTCTGAGAAAGCACTGATCCCTCGTTCTGCTGAACCTGCAAATAGTTTGCCAGGGGAAGGTGAAGAGCAGCAAGAGCTTTCAGGGCTAGCACCTTCCTTGTGGGAAAATGAGGAGGAAGATTGCCTGTTCGGAAACAGGCTCTGTGGAGGACAGGCAGCATGAGCTGTTCCGTCTCTGGGAAAGCACCGATCCCTCGTGCTGCTGAGCCTGCAAAAAGTTTGCCAGGCGGATGTGAAGAGCAGCAAAAGCTTTCAGGGCTGGCACCTTCCCTGTGGCATGAGGAGCCGGACGTCTGCCTTTTCGGAAAGAGGCTCTGAGGAGGACAGGTAGCATGAGCTGTTCCGTCTCTGGGAAAGCACCGATCCCCAGTGCTCTTGCGGCTGTGAATAGGCTGCCTAGGGAAGGTGAAGAGCAGCAAGAGCTTTCAGGGCTAGCACCTTCCTTGTGGCAGAAGTAGAGGGACATGTGTCTTTTCGTAAAGAGCTGTACTGAGAATGATTGCGATGAGCTGTTCCGTCTCTGGGGAAGCACAGTTCCCCAGTGCTCTTGTGCCTGTGAATAGGCTGCCTAGGAAAGGTAAAGAGCAGCAAGAGCTTTCAGGTCTGGCACCATCCTTGTGGCAGAAGGAGCCTGTAATTTGTTTTTTCTGAAAGAGTCTGTGCTCAGAATGAGATCCATGAGCTGTTCCGTCTCTGGGGAAGCACAGATCCCTCGTGCTGCTGCGCGTGCAAATACTTTGCCAGGGGAAGGTGAAGAGCAGCAAGAGCTTTCAGGGCTGGCACCTTCCTTGTGGGAAAAGGAGGAGGACGATTGCGTCTTCGGAAAGAGGCTCTGCGGAGGACAGGCAGCATGAGCTGTTCCGTCTCTGGGGAAGCACAGATCCCTGGTGCTCTTGTGCCTGTGAATGGGCTGCCTAGGAAAGGTAAAGAGCAGCAAGAGCTTTCAGGGCTGGCACCTTCCCTGTGGGATGAGGAGCCGGACTTCTGCCTTTTCGGAAACAGGCTCTGCGGAGGACAGGCAGCATGACCTGTTCCGTCTCTGGGGAAGCACAGTTCCCCAGTGCTCTTGTGCCTGTGAATAGGCCAGCAAGGAAAGGTAAAGAGCAGCAAGAGCTTTCAGGGCTGGCACCTTCCTTGTGGGAAAAGGAGGAGGAAGATTGCCTTTTCGGAAAGAGGCTGTGCGGAGGACAGGCAACATGAGCTGTTCCGTCTCTGGGAAAGCACCGATCCCCAGTGCTCTTCCGCCTGTGAATAGGCTGCCAAGGGATAGTGAAGAGCAGCAAGAGCTTTCAGGGCTGGCACCTTCCTTGTGGGAAAAGGAGGAGGAAGATTGCCTTTTCGGAAAGAGGCTCTGCGGAGGACAGGCAGCATGAGCTGTTCCGTCTCTGCGAAGCAGAGGTCCCTGCTGCTGCGCGTGTGATAAGTTTCCCAGGGGAAGGTTAGGAGCAGCAAGAGCTTTCAGGGCTGGCACCTTCTTTGTTGGAAAAGGAGGAGGACGATTGCCTTTTGGGAAACAGGCTCTGCGGAGGACAGGCAGCATGAGCTGTTCCGTCTCTGGGGAAGCACAGATACCCAGTGCTCTTGTGCCTCTGAATAGGCTGCCTAGGGAAGGGAAAGAGCAGCAAGAGCTTTCAGGGCTGGCACCTTCCCTGTGGAATGGGGAGCCGGAAGTCTGGCTTTTCTAAAGAGGCTCCGCGGAGGACAGGCAGCATGAGCTGTTCCGTCTCTGGGAAAGCACCGATCCCTCGTGCTGCTGAGCCTGCAAATAGTTTGCGAAGGGAACGTAAAGAGCAGCAAGAGCTTTCAGGGCTGGCACCTTTCCTGTCGGATGGGGAGCCGGACGTTTTCCTTTTGGGAAACAGGCTCTGCGGAGGACAGGCAGCATGAGCTGTTCCGTCTCTGAGAAAGCACTGATCCCCAGTGCTCTTGTGCCTGTGAATAGGCTGCCTAGGGAAGGTAAAGAGCAGCAAGAGCTTTCAGGGCTGGCACCTTGCTTGTGGCAGAAGGAGCAGACGTTTTCCTTTTGGGAAACAGGCTATGTCAACAATGAATGCCATGACCTGTTCGGTCTCTGAGAAAGCACCGATCCCTCGTGCTGCTGAGCCTGCAAATAGTTTGCGAGGGGAAGGTGAAGAGCAGCAAGAGCTTTCAGGGCTGGCACCTTCCTTGTGGGATGGGGAGCCAGACGTTTTCCTTTTCGGAAACAGGCTCTGCGGAGGACAGGCAGCATGAGCTGTTCCGTCTCTGGGAAAGCACCGATCCCCAGTGCTCTTGTGCCTGTGAATAGGCTGCCTAGGAATGGTAAAGAGCAGCAAGAGCTTTCAGGGCTGGCACCTTGCTTGTGGCAGAAGGAGCAGACGTTTGCCTTTTGGGAAACAGGCTATGCAAATAATCAATGCCATGAGCTGTTCTGTCTCTGAGAAAGAACAGCTTCCCAGGGCTGCTGCGCCTGAGTATAGGCTGCCAAGGGAAAGTGAAGAGCAGCAAGAGCTTTCAGGGCTGGCACCTTCTTTGTGGGAAAAGGAGGAGGACGATTGCCTTTTGGGAAACAGGCTCTGCGGAGGACAGGCAGCACGAGCTGTTCCGTCTCTGGGGAAGCACAGTTCCCCAGTGCTCTTGTGACTCTGAATAAGCTGCCTAGGAAAGGTAAAGAGCAGCAAGAGCTTTCAGGGCTGGCACCTTGCTTGTGGCAGAAGGAGCACACCTTTGCCTTTTGGGAAACAGGCTATGCCAACAATGAATGCCATGACCTGTTCGGTCTCTGAGAAAGCACCGATCCCTCGTGCTGCTGAGCCTGCAAATAGTTTGCGAGTGGAAGGTGAAGAGCAGCAAGAGCTTTCAGGGCTGGCACCTTCCTTGTGGGAAAAGGAGGAGGACGATTGCCTTTTCGGAAAGAGGCTCTGCGGAGGACAGGCAGCATGAGCTCTTCCGTCTCTGGGAAAGCACCGATCCCTGGTGCTCTTGTGCCTGTGAATAGGCTGCCTAGGAATGGTAAAGAGCAGCAAGAGCTTTCAGGGCTGGCACCTTCCCTGTGGGATGAGGAGCCGGTCGTCTGCCTTTTCGGAAAGAGGCTCTGCGGAGGACAGGCAGCATGAGCTGTTCCGTCTCTGGGGAAACACAGATCCCCAGTGCTCTTGTGCCTCTGAATAGGCTGCCTAGGGAAGGGAAAGAGCAGAAAGAGATTTCAGGGCTGGCACCTTCCCTGTGGGATGGGGAGCCGGAAGTCTGGCTTTTCGGAAAGAGGCTCTGCGGAGGACAGGCAGCATGACCTGTTCCGTCTCTGGGAAAGCACCGATCCCCAGTGCTCTTGTGCCTGTGAATAGGCTGCCTAGGGAAGGTGAAGAGCAGCAAGAGCTTTCAGGGCTAGCACATTCCTTGTGGCAGAAGTAGAGGGACATGTGTCTTTTCCTAAAGAGCTGTACTGAGAATGATTGCGATGAGCTGTTCCGTCTCTGGGGAAGCACAGTTCCCCAGTGCTCTTGTGCCTGTGAATAGGCTGCCTAGGAATGGTAAAGAGCAGCAAGAGCTTTCAGGGCTGGCACCTTGCTTGTGGCAGAAGGAGCTGACGTTTGCCTTTTGGGAAACAGGCTATGCCAATAATCAATGCCAAGAGCTGTTCTGTCTCGGAGAAAGAACAGCTTCCCAGGGCTGCTGCGCCTGAGTATAGGCTGCCAAGGGAAAGTGAAGAGCAGCAAGAGCTTTCAGGGCTGGCACCTTCTTTTTGGGAAAAGGAGGAGGACGATTGCCTGTTCGGAAACAGGCTCTGCGGAGGACAGGCAGCATGAGCTGTTCCGTCTCTGGGGAAGCACAGATCGCCAGTGCTCTTGTGCCTGTGAATAGGCTGCCTAGGAAAGGTAAAGAGCAGCAAGAGCTTTCAGGGCTGGCACCTTGCTTGTGGCAGAAGGAGCCTGTACTTTGATTTTTCTGAAAGAGTCTGTGCTCAGAATGAGCTCCATGAGCTGTTCCGTCTCCGGGAAAGCACAGATCCCTGGTGCTCTTGTGCCTGTGAATAGGCTGCCAAGGCAAGGTGAACAGCAGGAAGAGCTTTCAATGCTGGCACCTTGCTTGTGGCAGAAGGAGCAGACGTTTGCCTTTTGGGAAAGAGGCTCTGAGGATGACAGGCAGCATGAGCTGTTCCGTCTCTGGGAAAGCACCGATCCCTCGTGCTGCTGAGCCTGCAAAAAGTTTGCCAGGGGGACGTGAAGAGCAGCAAAAGCTTTCAGGGCTGGCACCTTCCCTGTGGCAAAAGGAGGAGGACGATTGCGTGTTCGGAAAGAGGCTCTGCGGAGGACAGGCAGCATGAGCTGTTCCGTCTCTGGGGAAGCACAGATCCCCAGTGCTCTTGTGCCTCTGAATACGCTGCCTAGGAAAGGTAAAGAGCAGCAAGAGCTTTCAGGGCTGGCACCTTCCCTGTGGGAAAAGGAGGAGAAAGATTGCCTATTCGAAAAAAGGCTCTGTAGAGGACAGGCAACATTAGCTGTTCCGTCTCTTGCGAAGCAGAGATCCCTGCTGCTGCGCGTGTGATAAGTTTGCCAGGGGAAGTTGAAGAGCAGCAAAAGCTTTCAGGGCTGGCACCTTTCCTGTGGGAAAAGGAGGAGGACGATTGCCTCTTCGGAAACAGGCTCTGCGGAGGACAGGCAGCATGAGCTGTTCCGTCTCTGGGAAAGCACCGATCCCCAGTGCTCTTGTGCCTCTGAATAGGCTGCCTAGGGAAGGTAAAGAGCAGCAAGAGCTTTCAGGGCTGGCACCTTGCTTGTGGCAGAAGGAGCAGACGTTTTCCCTTTGGGAAACAGGCTATGTCAACAATGAATGCCATGAGCTGTTCGGTCTCTGAGAAAGCACCGATCCCTCGTGCTGCTGAGTCTGCAAATACTTTGCGAGTGGAAGGTGAAAAGCAGCAAGAGCTTTCAGGGCTGGCACCTTCTTTGTGGGATGAGGAGCCGGACGTCTGCCTTTTCGGAAAGAGGCTCTGCGGAGGACAGGCAGCATGAGCTGTTCCGTCTCTGGGAAAGCACCGATCCCCAATGCTCTTGTGCCTGTGAATAGGCTGCCTAGGAATGGTAAAGAGCAGCAAGAGCTTTCAGGGCTGGCACCTTCCTTGTGGCAGAAGGAGCTGACGTTTGGCTTTTGGGAAACAGGCTATGCCAACAATGAATGCCATGAGCTGTTCGGTCTCTGAGAAAGAACAGCTTCCCAGGGCTGCTGCTCCTGAGTATAGGCTGCCAAGGGAAAGTGAAGAGCAGCAAGAGCTTTCAGGGCTGGCACCTTCTTTGTGGGAAAAGGAGGAGGAAGATTGCGTGTTCGGAACCAGGCTCTGCGGAGGACAGGCAGCATGAGCTGTTCCGTCTCTGGGATAGCAACGATCCCCAGTGCTCTTGCGCCTGTGAATAGGCTGCCTAGGGAAGGTGAAGAGCAGCAAGAGCTTTCAGGGCTGGCACATTCCTTGTGGCAGAAGTAGAGGGACATGTGTCTTTTCGTAAAGAGCTGTACTGAGAATGATTGTGATGAGCTGTTCCGTCTCTGGGGAAGCACAGTTCCCCAGTGCTCTTCTGCCTCTGAATAGGCTGCCTAGGAATGGTAAAGAGCAGCAAGAGCTTTCAGGGCTGGCACCTTCCCTGTGGGATGAGGAGCCGGACGTCTGCCTTTTCGGAAAGAGGCTCTGCGGAGGACAGGCAGCATGAGCTGTTCCGTCTCTGGGAAAGCACCGATCCCCCGTGCCCTTGTGCCTGTGAATAGGCTGCCTAGGAAAGGTAAAGAGCAGCAAGAGCTTTCAGGGCTGGCACCTTGCTTGTCGCAGAAGGAGCAGAAATTTGCCTTTTGGGAAACAGGCTATGCCAATAATCAATGCCATGAGCTGTTCTGTCTCTGAGAAAGAACAGCTTCCCAGGGCTGCTGCGCCTGAGTATAGGCTGCCAAGGGAAAGTGAAGAGCAGCAAGAGCTTTCAGGGCTGGCACCTTCTTTGTGGGAAAAGGAGGAGGACGATTGCCTGTTCGGAAAGAGGCTCTGGGGAGGACAGGCAGCATGACCTCTTCCGTCTCTGGGGAAGCACCGATCCCTGGTGCTCTTGTGCCTGTGAATAGCCTGCCTAGGAATGGTAAAGAGCAGCAAGAGCTTTCAGGGCTAGCACCTTCTGTGTGGGATGAGGAGCCGGACGTCTACATTTTCGGAAAGAGGCTCTGCGGAGGACAGGCAGCATGAGCTGTTCCGTCTCTGGGAAAGCACCGATCCCCAATGCTCTTGTGCCTGTGAATAGGCTGCCTAGGAATGGTAAAGAGCAGCAAGAGCTTTCAGGGCTGGCACCTTCCTTGTGGCAGAAGGAGCTGACGTTTGGCTTTTGGGAAACAGGCTATGCCAACAATGAATACCATGAGCTGTTCGGTCTCTGAGAAAGAACAGCTTCCCAGGGCTGCTGCGCCTGAGTAAAGGCTGCCAAGGGAAGGTGAAGAGCTTAAAGAGCTTTCAGGGCTGGCACCTTCTTTGTGGGAAAAGGAGGAGGACGATTGCCTGTTCGGAAAGAGGCTCTGCGGAGGACAGGCAGCATGAGCTGTTCCGTCTCTGGGAAAGCACCGATCCCCGGTGCTCTTGTGCCTGTGAATAGGCTGCCTAGGAATGGTAAAGAGCAGCAAGAGCTTTCAGGGCTGGCACCTTCCCTGTGGGATGAGGAGCCGGACGTCTGCCTTTTCGGAAAGAGGCTCTGCGGAGGACAGGCAGCATGAGCTGTTCCGTCTCTGGAAAAGCACCGATCCCTCGTTCTGCTGAGCCTGCAAATAGTTTGCGAGTGGAAGCTGAAGAGTAGCAAGAGCTTTCAGGGCTGGCACCTTCTTTGTGGGAAAAGGAGGAGGACGATTGCCTGTTCGGAAAGAGGCTCTGCGGAGGACAGGCAGCATGAGCTGTTCCGTCTCTGGGATAGCAACGATCCCCAGTGCTCTTGCGCCTGTGAATAGGCTGCCTAGGGAAGGTGAAGAGCAGCAAGAGCTTTCAGGGCTGGCACATTCCTTGTGGCAGAAGTAGAGGGACATGTGTCTTTTCGTAAAGAGCTGTACTGAGAATGATTGTGATGAGCTGTTCCGTCTCTGGGGAAGCACAGTTCCCCAGTGCTCTTCTGCCTCTGAATAGGCTGCCTAGGAATGGTAAAGAGCAGCAAGATCTTTCAGGGCTGGCACCTTCCCTGTGGGATGAGGAGCCGGACGTCTGCCTTTTCGGAAAGAGGCTCTGCGGAGGACAGGCAGCATGAGCTTTTCCGTCTCTGGGAAAGCACCGATCCCCCGTGCCCTTGTGCCTGTGAATAGGCTGCCTAGGAAAGGTAAAGAGCAGCAAGAGCTTTCAGGGCTGGCACCTTGCTTGTGGCAGAAGGAGCAGACGTTTGCCTTTTGGGAAACAGGCTATGCCAATAATCAATGCCATGAGCTGTTCTGTCTCTGAGAAAGAACAGCTTCCCAGGGCTGCTGCGCCTGAGTATAGGCTGCCAAGGGAAAGTGAAGAGCAGCAAGAGCTTTCAGGGCTGGCACCTTCTTTGTGGGAAAAGGAGGAGGACGATTGCCTGTTCGGAAAGAGGCTCTGGGGAGGACAGGCAGCATGACCTCTTCCGTCTCTGGGGAAGCACCGATCCCTGGTGCTCTTGTGCCTGTGAATAGGCTGCCTAGGAATGGTAAAGAGCAGCAAGAGCTTTCAGGGCTAGCACCTTCTGTGTGGGATGAGGAGCCGGACGTCTACATTTTCGGAAAGAGGCTCTGCGGAGGACAGGCAGCATGAGCTGTTCCGTCTCTGGGGAAGCACAGTTCCCCAGTGCTCTTCTGCCTCTGAATAGGCTGCCTAGGAATGGTAAAGAGCAGCAAGAGCTTTCAGGGCTGGCACCTTCCCTGTGGGATGAGGAGCCGGACGTCTGCCTTTTCGGAAAGAGGCTCTACGGAGGACAGGCAGCATGAGCTGTTCCGTCTCTGGGAAAGCACCGATCCCCAGTGCTCTTGTGCCTGTGAATAGGCTGCCTAGGAAAGGTAAAGAGCAGCAAGAGCTTTCAGGGCTGGCACCTTGCTTGTGGCAGAAGGAGCACACCTTTGCCTTTTGGGAAACAGGCTATGTCAACAATGAATGCCATGACCTGTTCGGTCTCTGAGAAAGCACCGATCCCTCGTGCTGCTGAGCCTGCAAATAGTTTGCGAGTGGAAGGTGAAGAGCAGCAAGAGCTTTCAGGGCTGGCACCTTCCTTGTGGGAAAAGGAGGAGGACGATTGCCTTTTCGGAAAGAGGCTCTGCGGAGGACAGGCAGCATGAGCTGTTCCGTCTCTGGGAAAGCACCGATCCCTGGTGCTCTTGTGCCTGTGAATAGGCTGCCTAGGAATGGTAAAGAGCAGCAAGAGCTTTCAGGGCTGGCACCTTGCTTGTGGCAGAAGGAGCACACCTTTGCCTTTTGGGAAACAGGCTATGTCAACAATGAATGCCATGACCTGTTCGGTCTCTGAGAAAGCACCGATCCCTCGTGCTGCTGAGCCTGCAAATAGTTTGCGAGTGGAAGGTGAAGAGCAGCAAGAGCTTTCAGGGCTGGCACCTTCTTTGAGGGAAAAGGAGGAGGACGATTGCCTGTTCGGAAAGAGGCTCTGGGGAGGACAGGGAGCATGAGCTGTTCCGTCTCTGGGAAAGCACCGATCCCCAGTGCTCTTGTGCCTGTGAATAGGCTGCCTAGGAAAGGTGAAGAGCAGCAAGAGCTTTCAGGGCTAGCACATTCCTTGTGGCAGAAGTAGAGGGACATGTGTCTTTTCGTAAAGAGCTGTACTGAGAATGATTGTGATGAGCTGTTCCGTCTCTGGGGAAGCACAGTTCCCCAGTGCTCTTCTGCCTCTGAATAGGCTGCCTAGGAATGGTAAAGAGCAGCAAGAGCTTTCAGGGCTGGCACCTTCCCTGTGGGATGAGGAGCCGGACGTCTGCCTTTTCGGAAAGAGGCTCTGCGGAGGACAGGCAGCATGAGCTGTTCCGTCTCTGGGAAAGCACCGATCCCCAGTGCTCTTGTGCCTGTGAATAGGCTGCCTAGGAATAGTAAAGAGCAGCAAGAGCTTTCAGGGCTGGCACCTTGCTTGTGGCAGAAGGAGCACACCTTTGCCTTTTGGGAAACAGGCTATGTCAACAATGAATGCCATGACCTGTTCGGTCTCTGAGAAAGCACCGATCCCTCGTGCTGCTGAGCCTGCAAACAGTTTGCGAGTGGAAGCTGAAGAGCAGCAAGAGCTTTCAGGGCTGGCACCTTCCTTGTGGGAAAAGGAGGAGGAAGATTGCCTGTTCGGAAACAGGCTCTGCGGAGGACAGGCAGCATGAGCTGTTCCATATCTGGGGAAGCACAGATACCCAGTGCTCTTGTGCCTCTGAATAGGCTGCCTAGGAAAATTAAAGAGCAGCAAGAGCTTTCAGGGCTGGCACCTTCCCTGTGGGATGAGGAGCCGGACGTCTGCCTTTTCGGAAAGAGGCTCTGCGGAGGACAGGAAGCATGAGCTGTTCCGTCTCTGGGAAAGCACCGATCCCTCGTTCTGCTGAGCCTGCAAATAGTTTGCCAGGGGAAGGTGAAGAGCAGCAAGAGCTTTCAGGGCTGGCACCTTCTTTGAGGGAAAAGGAGGAGGACGATTGCCTGTTCGGAAAGAGGCTCTGCGGAAGACAGGCAGCATGAGCTGTTCCGTCTCTGGGATAGCAACGATCCCCAGTGCTCTTCTGCCTGTGAATAGGCTGCCTAGGAAAGGTGAAGAGCAGCAAGAGCTTTCAGGGCTAGCACATTCCTTGTGGCAGAAGTAGAGGGACATGTGTCTTTTCGTAAAGAGCTGTACTGAGAATGATTGTGATGAGCTGTTCCGTCTCTGGGGAAGCACAGATCCCTGGTGCTCTTGTGCCTGTTAACAGGCTGTCTAGGAAGGGTGAAGAGCAGGAAGAGCTTTCAGGGCTGGCACCTTCTTTGTGGGAAAAGGAGGAGGACGATTGCCTTTTGGGAACCAGGCTCTGCGGAGGACAGGCAGCATGAGCTGTTCCGTCTCTGGGGAAGCACAGTTCCCCAGTGCTCTTGTGACTCTGAATAGACTGCCTAGGAAAGGTAAAGAGCAGCAAGAGCTTTCAGGGCTGGCACCTTCTTTGTGGCAGAAGGAGCAGACGTTTGCCTTTTGGGAAACAGGCTCTGCGGAGGACAGGGAGCATGAGCTGTTCCGTCTCTGGGAAAGCACCGAACCCCAGTGCTCTTGTGCCTGTGAATAGGCTGCCTAGGAAAGGTAAAGAGCAGCAAGAGCTTTCAGGGCTGGCACCTTGCTTGTGGCAGAAGGAGCACACCTTTGCCTTTTGGGAAACAGGCTATGTCAACAATGAATGCCATGAGCTGTTCGGTCTCTGAGAAAGCACCGATCCCTCGTGCTGCTGAGCCTGCAAATAGTTTGCGAGTGGAAGGTGAAGAGCAGCAAGAGCTTTCAGGGCTGGCACCTTCCCTGTGGGATGAGGAGCCGGACGTCTGCCTTTTCGGAAAGAGGCTCTGCGGAGGACAGGCAGCATGAGCTGTTCCGTCTCTGGGAAAGCACCGATCCCCAGTGCTCTTGTGCCTGTGAATAGGCTGCCTAGGAATAGTAAAGAGCAGCAAGAGCTTTCAGGGCTGGCACCTTGCTTGTGGCAGAAGGAGCACACCTTTGCCTTTTGGGAAACAGGCTATGTCAACAATGAATGCCATGCGCTGTTCGGTCTCTGAGAAAGCACCGATCCCTCGTGCTGCTGAGCCTGCAAACAGTTTGCGAGTGGAAGGTGAAGAACAGCAAGAGCTTTCAGGGCTGGCACCTTCCCTGTGGGATGAGGAGCCGGACGTCTGCCTTTTCGGAAAGAGGCTCTGCGGAGGACAGGCAGCATGAGCTGTTCCGTCTCTGGGAAAGCACCGATCCCTCGTTCTGCTGAGCCTGCAAATAGTTTGCCAGGGGAAGGTGAAGAGCAGCAAGAGCTTTCAGGGCTGGCACCTTCTTTGTGGGAAAAGGAGGAGGAAGATTGCGTGTTCGGTACCAGGCTCTGCGGAAGACAGGCAGCATGAGCTGTTCCGTCTCTGGGATAGCAACGATCCCCAGTGCTCTTCTGCCTGTGAATAGGCTGCCTAGGAAAGGTGAAGAGCAGCAAGAGCTTTCAGGGCTAGCACATTCCTTGTGGCAGAAGTAGAGGGACATGTGTCTTTTCGTAAAGAGCTGTACTGAGAATGATTGTGATGAGCTGTTCCGTCTCTGGGGAAGCACAGATCCCTGGTGCTCTTGTGCCTGTTAACAGGCTGTCTAGGAAGGGTGAAGAGCAGGAAGAGCTTTCAGGGCTGGCACCTTCTTTGTGGGAAAAGGAGGAGGACGATTGCCTTTTGGGAACCAGGCTCTGCGGAGGACAGGCAGCATGAGCTGTTCCGTCTCTGGGGAAGCACAGTTCCCCAGTGCTCTTGTGACTCTGAATAGGCTGCCTAGGAAT
Source organism: Necrosyrtes monachus (assembly GCA_037953605.1). Lineage (NCBI taxonomy): Eukaryota > Metazoa > Chordata > Aves > Accipitriformes > Accipitridae > Necrosyrtes > Necrosyrtes monachus. The sequence goes on along the minus strand of JAZGTQ010000553.1, from coordinate 190,590 downwards.
GGTAAAGAGCAGCAAGAGCTTTCAGGGCTGGCACCTTCTTTTTGGGAAAAGGAGGAGGACGATTGCCTTTTGGGAAACAGGCTCTGCGGAGGACAGGGAGCATGAGCTGTTCCGTCTCTGGGAAAGCACCGATCCCCAGTGCTCTTGTGCCTGTGAATAGGCTGCCTAGGAAAGGTAAAGAGCAGCAAGAGCTTTCACTGCTGGCACCTTGCTTGTGGCAGAAGGAGCACACCTTTGCCTTTTGGGAAACAGGCTATGCCAACAATGAATGCCATGACCTGTTCGGTCTCTGAGAAAGCACCGATCCCTCGTGCTGCTGAGCCTGCATATAGTTTGCGAGTGGAAGGTGAAGAGCAGCAAGAGCTTTCAGGGCTGGCACCTTCCTTGTGGGAAAAGGAGGAGGACGATTGCCTTTTCGGAAAGAGGCTCTGCGGAGGACAGGCAGCATGAGCTGTTCCGTCTCTGGGGAAACACAGATCCCTGGTGCTCTTGTGCCTGTGAATAGGCTGCCTAGGAATGGTAAAGAGCAGCAAGAGCTTTCAGGGCTGGCACCTTCCCTGTGGGATGAGGAGCCGGACGTCTGCCTTTTCGGAAAGAGGCTCTGCGGAGGACAGGCAGCATGAGCTGTTCCGTCTCTGGGGAAACACAGATCCCCAGTGCTCTTGTGCCTCTGAATAGGCTGCCTAGGGAAGGGAAAGAGCAGCAAGAGCTTTCAGGGCTGGCACCTTCCTTGTGGCAGAAGGAGCTGACGTTTGGCTTTTGGGAAACAGGCTATGCCAACAATGAATGCCATGAGCTGTTCGGTCTCTGAGAAAGAACAGCTTCCCAGGGCTGCTGCTCCTGAGTATAGGCTGCCAAGGGAAAGTGAAGAGCAGCAAGAGCTTTCAGGGCTGGCACCTTCTTTGTGGGAAAAGGAGGAGGACGATTGCCTGTTCGGAAAGAGGCTCTGCGGAGGACAGGCAGCATGAGCTGTTCCGTCTCTGGGGAAGCACCGATCCCTGGTGCTCTTGTGCCTGTGAATAGGCTGCCTAGGAATGGTAAAGAGCAGCAAGAGCTTTCAGGGCTGGCACCTTCCTTGTGGCAGAAGGAGCACACCTTTGCCTTTTGGGAAACAGGCTATGTCAACAATGAATGCCATGCGCTGTTCGGTCTCTGAGAAAGCACCGATCCCTCGTGCTGCTGAGCCTGCAAATAGTTTGCGAGTGGAAGGTGAAGAGCAGCAAGAGCTTTCAGGGCTGGCACCTTCCTTGTGGGAAAAGGAGGAGGACGATTGCCTTTTCGGAAAGAGGCTCTGCGGAGGACAGGCAGCATGAGCTGTTCCGTCTCTGGGAAAGCACCGATCCCCAGTGCTCTTGTGCCTGTGAATAGGCTGCCTAGGAATGGTAAAGAGCAGCAAGAGCTTTCAGGGCTGGCACCTTGCTTGTGGCAGAAGGAGCACACCTTTGCCTTTTGGGAAACAGGCTATGTCAACAATGAATGCCATGACCTGTTCGGTCTCTGAGAAAGCACCGATCCCTCGTGCTGCTGAGCCTGCAAATAGTTTGCGAGTGGAAGGTGAAGAGCAGCAAGTGCTTTCAGGGCTGGCACCTTCTTTGTGGGAAAAGGAGGAGGACGATTGCCTGTTCGGAAAGAGGCTCTGGGGAGGACAGGGAGCATGAGCTGTTCCGTCTCTGGGAAAGCACCGATCCCCAGTGCTCTTGTGCCTGTGAATAGGCTGCCTAGGAAAGGTGAAGAGCAGCAAGAGCTTTCAGGGCTAGCACCTTCCTTGTGGGAAAATGAGGAGGAAGATTGCCTGTTCGGAAACAGGCTCTGTGGAGGACAGGCAGCATGAGCTGTTCCGTCTCTGGGAAAGCACCGATCCCTCGTGCTGCTGAGCCTGCAAAAAGTTTGCCAGGCGGATGTGAAGAGCAGCAAAAGCTTTCAGGGCTGGCACCTTCCCTGTGGCAGAAGTAGAGGGACATGTGTCTTTTCGTAAAGAGCTGTACTGAGAATGATTGCGATGAGCTGTTCCGTCTCTGGGGAAGCACAGTTCCCCAGTGCTCTTGTGCCTGTGAATAGGCTGCCTAGGAAAGGTAAAGAGCAGCAAGAGCTTTCAGGTCTGGCACCATCCTTGTGGCAGAAGGAGCCTGTAATTTGTTTTTTCTGAAAGAGTCTGTGCTCAGAATGAGATCCATGAGCTGTTCCGTCTCTGGGGAAGCACAGATCCCTCGTGCTGCTGCGCGTGCAAATAGTTTGCCAGGGGAAGGTGAAGAGCAGCAAGAGCTTTCAGGGCTGGCACATTCCTTGTGGGAAAAGGAGGAGGACGATTGCGTCTTCGGAAAGAGGCTCTGCGGAGGACAGGCAGCATGAGCTGTTCCGTCTCTGGGGAAGCACAGATCCCTGGTGCTCTTGTGCCTGTGAATGGGCTGCCTAGGAAAGGTAAAGAGCAGCAAGAGCTTTCAGGGCTGGCACCTTCCCTGTGGGATGAGGAGCCGGACTTCTGCCTTTTCGGAAACAGGCTCTGCGGAGGACAGGCAGCATGACCTGTTCCGTCTCTGGGGAAGCACAGATCCCCAGTGGTCTTGTGCCTGTGAATAGGCCAGCAAGGAAAGGTAAAGAGCAGCAAGAGCTTTCAGGGCTGGCACCTTCCTTGTGGGAAAAGGAGGAGGAAGATTGCCTTTTCGGAAAGAGGCTGTGCGGAGGACAGGCAACATGAGCTGTTCCGTCTCTGGGAAAGCACCGATCCCCAGTGCTCTTCCGCCTGTGAATAGGCTGCCAAGGGATAGTGAAGAGCAGCAAGAGCTTTCAGGGCTGGCACCTTCCTTGTGGGAAAAGGAGGAGGAAGATTGCCTTTTCGGAAAGAGGCTCTGCGGAGGACAGGCAGCATGAGCTGTTCCGTCTCTGCGAAGCAGAGGTCCCTGCTGCTGCGCGTGTGATAAGTTTCCCAGGGGAAGGTGAGGAGCAGCAAGAGCTTTCAGGGCTGGCACCTTCTTTGTTGGAAAAGGAGGAGGACGATTGCCTTTTGGGAAACAGGCTCTGCGGAGGACAGGCAGCATGAGCTGTTCCGTCTCTGGGGAAGCACAGATACCCAGTGCTCTTGTGCCTCTGAATAGGCTGCCTAGGGAAGGGAAAGAGCAGCAAGAGCTTTCAGGGCTGGCACCTTCCCTGTGGAATGGGGAGCCGGAAGTCTGGCTTTTCTAAAGAGGCTCTGCGGAGGACAGGCAGCATGAGCTGTTCCGTCTCTGGGAAAGCACCGATCCCTCGTGCTGCTGAGCCTGCAAATAGTTTGCGAAGGGAACGTAAAGAGCAGCAAGAGCTTTCAGGGCTGTCACCTTTCCTGTCGGATGGGGAGCCGGACGTTTTCCTTTTGGGAAACAGGCTCTGCGGAGGACAGGCAGCATGAGCTGTTCCGTCTCTGAGAAAGCACTGATCCCCAGTGCTCTTGTGCCTGTGAATAGGCTGCCTAGGGAAGGTAAAGAGCAGCAAGAGCTTTCAGGGCTGGCACCTTGCTTGTGGCAGAAGGAGCAGACGTTTTCCTTTTGGGAAACAGGCTATGTCAACAATGAATGCCATGACCTGTTCGGTCTCTGAGAAAGCACCGATCCCTCGTGCTGCTGAGCCTGCAAATAGTTTGCGAGTGGAAGGTGAAGAGCAGCAAGAGCTTTCAGGGCTGGCACCTTCCTTGTGGGATGGGGAGCCAGACGTTTTCCTTTTCGGAAACAGGCTCTGCGGAGGACAGGCAGCATGAGCTGTTCCGTCTCTGGGAAAGCACCGATCCCCAGTGCTCTTGTGCCTGTGAATAGGCTGCCTAGGAATGGTAAAGAGCAGCAAGAGCTTTCAGGGCTGGCACCTTGCTTGTGGCAGAAGGAGCAGACGTTTGCCTTTTGGGAAACAGGCTATGCCAATAATCAATGCCATGAGCTGTTCTGTCTCTGAGAAAGAACAGCTTCCCAGGGCTGCTGCGCCTGAGTATAGGCTGCCAAGGGAAAGTGAAGAGCAGAAAGAGATTTCAGGGCTGGCACCTTCTTTGTGGGAAAAGGAGGAGGACGATTGCCTTTTGGGAAACAGGCTCTGCGGAGGACAGGCAGCACGAGCTGTTCCGTCTCTGGGGAAGCACAGTTCCCCAGTGCTCTTGTGACTCTGAATAAGCTGCCTAGGAAAGGTAAAGAGCAGCAAGAGCTTTCAGGGGTAGCACCTTCCGTGTGGGATGAGGAGCCGGAAGTCTGCCTTTTCGGAAAGAGGCTCTGCGGAGGACAGGCAGCATGAGCTGTTCCGTCTCTGGGAAAGCACCGATCCCCAGTGCTCTTGTGCCTGTGAATAGGCTGCCTAGGAAAGGTAAAGAGCAGCAAGAGCTTTCAGGGCTGGCACCTTGCTTGTGGCAGAAGGAGCACACCTTTGCCTTTTGGGAAACAGGCTATGTCAACAATGAATGCCATGAGCTGTTCGGTCTCTGAGAAAGCACCGATCCCTCGTGCTGCTGAGCCTGCAAATAGTTTGCGAGTGGAAGGTGAAGAGCAGCAAGAGCTTTCAGGGCTGGCACCTTCCTTGTGGGAAAAGGAGGAGGACGATTGCCTTTTCGGAAAGAGGCTCTGCGGAGGACAGGCAGCATGAGCTCTTCCGTCTCTGGGAAAGCACCGATCCCTGGTGCTCTTGTGCCTGTGAATAGGCTGCCTAGGAATGGTAAAGAGCAGCAAGAGCTTTCAGGGCTGGCACCTTCCCTGTGGGATGAGGAGCCGGACGTCTGCCTTTTCGGAAAGAGGCTCTGCGGAGGACAGGCAGCATGAGCTGTTCCGTCTCTGGGGAAACACAGATCCCCAGTGCTCTTGTGCCTCTGAATAGGCTGCCTAGGGAAGGGAAAGAGCAGAAAGAGATTTCAGGGCTGGCACCTTCCCTGTGGGATGGGGAGCCGGACGTCTGCCTTTTCGGAAAGAGGCTCTGCGGAGGACAGGCAGCATGAGCTGTTCCGTCTCTGGGATAGCAACGATCCCCAGTGCTCTTGCGCCTGTGAATAGGCTGCCTAGGGAAGGTGAAGAGCAGCAAGAGCTTTCAGGGCTGGCACATTCCTTGTGGCAGAAGTAGAGGGACATGTGTCTTTTCGTAAAGAGCTGTACTGAGAATGATTGTGATGAGCTGTTCCGTCTCTGGGGAAGCACAGTTCCCCAGTGCTCTTCTGCCTCTGAATAGGCTGCCTAGGAATGGTAAAGAGCAGCAAGATCTTTCAGGGCTGGCACCTTCCCTGTGGGATGAGGAGCCGGACGTCTGCCTTTTCGGAAAGAGGCTCTGCGGAGGACAGGCAGCATGAGCTTTTCCGTCTCTGGGAAAGCACCGATCCCCCGTGCCCTTGTGCCTGTGAATAGGCTGCCTAGGAAAGGTAAAGAGCAGCAAGAGCTTTCAGGGCTGGCACCTTGCTTGTGGCAGAAGGAGCAGACGTTTGCCTTTTGGGAAACAGGCTATGCCAATAATCAATGCCATGAGCTGTTCTGTCTCTGAGAAAGAACAGCTTCCCAGGGCTGCTGCGCCTGAGTATAGGCTGCCAAGGGAAAGTGAAGAGCAGCAAGAGCTTTCAGGGCTGGCACCTTCTTTGTGGGAAAAGGAGGAGGACGATTGCCTGTTCGGAAAGAGGCTCTGGGGAGGACAGGCAGCATGACCTCTTCCGTCTCTGGGGAAGCACCGATCCCTGGTGCTCTTGTGCCTGTGAATAGGCTGCCTAGGAATGGTAAAGAGCAGCAAGAGCTTTCAGGGCTAGCACCTTCTGTGTGGGATGAGGAGCCGGACGTCTACATTTTCGGAAAGAGGCTCTGCGGAGGACAGGCAGCATGAGCTGTTCCGTCTCTGGGAAAGCACCGATCCCCAATGCTCTTGTGCCTGTGAATAGGCTGCCTAGGAATGGTAAAGAGCAGCAAGAGCTTTCAGGGCTGGCACCTTCCTTGTGGCAGAAGGAGCTGACGTTTGGCTTTTGGGAAACAGGCTATGCCAACAATGAATGCCATGAGGTGTTCGGTCTCTGAGAAAGAACAGCTTCCCAGGGCTGCTGCGCCTGAGTAAAGGCTGCCAAGGGAAGGTGAAGAGCTTAAAGAGCTTTCAGGGCTGGCACCTTCTTTGTGGGAAAAGGAGGAGGACGATTGCCTGTTCGGAAAGAGGCTCTGCGGAGGACAGGCAGCATGAGCTGTTCCGTCTCTGGGAAAGCACCGATCCCCGGTGCTCTTGTGCCTGTGAATAGGCTGCCTAGGAATGGTAAAGAGCAGCAAGAGCTTTCAGGGCTGGCACCTTCCCTGTGGGATGAGGAGCCGGACGTCTGCCTTTTCGGAAAGAGGCTCTGCGGAGGACAGGCAGCATGAGCTGTTCCGTCTCTGGAAAAGCACCGATCCCTCGTTCTGCTGAGCCTGCAAATAGTTTGCGAGTGGAAGCTGAAGAGTAGCAAGAGCTTTCAGGGCTGGCACCTTCTTTGTGGGAAAAGGAGGAGGACGATTGCCTGTTCGGAAAGAGGCTCTGCGGAGGACAGGCAGCATGAGCTGTTCCGTCTCTGGGATAGCAACGATCCCCAGTGCTCTTGCGCCTGTGAATAGGCTGCCTAGGGAAGGTGAAGAGCAGCAAGAGCTTTCAGGGCTGGCACATTCCTTGTGGCAGAAGTAGAGGGACATGTGTCTTTTCGTAAAGAGCTGTACTGAGAATGATTGTGATGAGCTGTTCCGTCTCTGGGGAAGCACAGTTCCCCAGTGCTCTTCTGCCTCTGAATAGGCTGCCTAGGAATGGTAAAGAGCAGCAAGATCTTTCAGGGCTGGCACCTTCCCTGTGGGATGAGGAGCCGGACGTCTGCCTTTTCGGAAAGAGGCTCTGCGGAGGACAGGCAGCATGAGCTTTTCCGTCTCTGGGAAAGCACCGATCCCCCGTGCCCTTGTGCCTGTGAATAGGCTGCCTAGGAAAGGTAAAGAGCAGCAAGAGCTTTCAGGGCTGGCACCTTGCTTGTGGCAGAAGGAGCAGACGTTTGCCTTTTGGGAAACAGGCTATGCCAATAATCAATGCCATGAGCTGTTCTGTCTCTGAGAAAGAACAGCTTCCCAGGGCTGCTGCGCCTGAGTATAGGCTGCCAAGGGAAAGTGAAGAGCAGCAAGAGCTTTCAGGGCTGGCACCTTCTTTGTGGGAAAAGGAGGAGGACGATTGCCTGTTCGGAAAGAGGCTCTGGGGAGGACAGGCAGCATGACCTCTTCCGTCTCTGGGGAAGCACCGATCCCTGGTGCTCTTGTGCCTGTGAATAGCCTGCCTAGGAATGGTAAAGAGCAGCAAGAGCTTTCAGGGCTAGCACCTTCTGTGTGGGATGAGGAGCCGGACGTCTACATTTTCGGAAAGAGGCTCTGCGGAGGACAGGCAGCATGAGCTGTTCCGTCTCTGGGAAAGCACCGATCCCCAATGCTCTTGTGCCTGTGAATAGGCTGCCTAGGAATGGTAAAGAGCAGCAAGAGCTTTCAGGGCTGGCACCTTCCTTGTGGCAGAAGGAGCTGACGTTTGGCTTTTGGGAAACAGGCTATGCCAACAATGAATGCCATGAGCTGTTCGGTCTCTGTGAAAGCACCGATCCCTCGTGCTGCTGAGCCTGCAAATAGTTTGCGAGTGGAAGGTGAAGAGCAGCAAGAGCTTTCAGGGCTGGCACCTTCCCTGTGGGATGAGGAGCCGGACGTCTGCCTTTTCGGAAAGAGGCTCTGCGGAGGACAGGCAGCATGAGCTGTTCCGTCTCTGGGAAAGCACCGATCCCTGGTGCTCTTGTGCCTGTGAATAGGCTGCCTAGGAAAGGTGAAGAGCAGCAAGAGCTTTCAGGGCTAGCACATTCCTTGTGGCAGAAGTAGAGGGACATGTGTCTTTTCGTAAAGAGCTGTACTGAGAATGATTGTGATGAGCTGTTCCGTCTCTGGGGAAGCACAGTTCCCCAGTGCTCTTCTGCCTCTGAATAGGCTGCCTAGGAATGGTAAAGAGCAGCAAGAGCTTTCAGGGCTGGCACCTTCCTTGTGGCAGAAGGAGCTGACGTTTGCCTTTTGGGAAACAGGCTATGCCAATAATCAATCCCATGAGCTGTTCCGTCTCTGGGATAGCAACGATCCCCAGTGCTCTTGTGCCTGTGAATAGGCTGCCTAGGAAAGGTGAAGAGCAGCAAGAGCTTTCAGGGCTAGCACATTCCTTGTGGCAGAAGTAGAGGGACATGTGTCTTTTCGTAAAGAGCTGTACTGAGAATGATTGTGATGAGCTGTTCCGTCTCTGGGGAAGCACAGTTCCCCAGTGCTCTTCTGCCTCTGAATAGGCTGCCTAGGAATGGTAAAGAGCAGCAAGAGCTTTCAGGGCTGGCACCTTCCCTGTGGGATGAGGAGCCGGACGTCTGCCTTTTCGGAAAGAGGCTCTGCGGAGGACAGGCAGCATGAGCTGTTCCGTCTCTGGGAAAGCACCGATCCCCAGTGCTCTTGTGCCTGTGAATAGGCTGCCTAGGAATAGTAAAGAGCAGCAAGAGCTTTCAGGGCTGGCACCTTGCTTGTGGCAGAAGGAGCACACCTTTGCCTTTTGGGAAACAGGCTATGTCAACAATGAATGCCATGCGCTGTTCGGTCTCTGAGAAAGCACCGATCCCTCGTGCTGCTGAGCCTGCAAACAGTTTGCGAGTGGAAGGTGAAGAGCAGCAAGAGCTTTCAGGGCTGGCACCTTCCCTGTGGGATGAGGAGCCGGACGTCTGCCTTTTCGGAAAGAGGCTCTGCGGAGGACAGGCAGCATGAGCTGTTCCGTCTCTGGGAAAGCACCGATCCCTCGTTCTGCTGAGCCTGCAAATAGTTTGCCAGGGGAAGGTGAAGAGCAGCAAGAGCTTTCAGGGCTGGCACCTTCTTTGTGGGAAAAGGAGGAGGAAGATTGCGTGTTCGGTACCAGGCTCTGCGGAAGACAGGCAGCATGAGCTGTTCCGTCTCTGGGATAGCAACGATCCCCAGTGCTCTTCTGCCTGTGAATAGGCTGCCTAGGAAAGGTGAAGAGCAGCAAGAGCTTTCAGGGCTAGCACATTCCTTGTGGCAGAAGTAGAGGGACATGTGTCTTTTCGTAAAGAGCTGTACTGAGAATGATTGTGATGAGCTGTTCCGTCTCTGGGGAAGCACAGATCCCTGGTGCTCTTGTGCCTGTTAACAGGCTGTCTAGGAAGGGTGAAGAGCAGGAAGAGCTTTCAGGGCTGGCACCTTCTTTGTGGGAAAAGGAGGAGGACGATTGCCTTTTGGGAACCAGGCTCTGCGGAGGACAGGCAGCATGAGCTGTTCCGTCTCTGGGGAAGCACAGTTCCCCAGTGCTCTTGTGACTCTGAATAGGCTGCCTAGGAATGGTAAAGAGCAGCAAGAGCTTTCAGGGCTGGCACCTTCTTTTTGGGAAAAGGAGGAGGACGATTGCCTTTTGGGAAACAGGCTCTGCGGAGGACAGGGAGCATGAGCTGTTCCGTCTCTGGGAAAGCACCGATCCCCAGTGCTCTTGTGCCTGTGAATAGGCTGCCTAGGAAAGGTAAAGAGCAGCAAGAGCTTTCACTGCTGGCACCTTGCTTGTGGCAGAAGGAGCACACCTTTGCCTTTTGGGAAACAGGCTATGCCAACAATGAATGCCATGACCTGTTCGGTCTCTGAGAAAGCACCGATCCCTCGTGCTGCTGAGCCTGCAAATAGTTTGCGAGTGGAAGGTGAAGAGCAGCAAGAGCTTTCAGGGCTGGCACCTTCCTTGTGGGAAAAGGAGGAGGACGATTGCCTTTTCGGAAAGAGGCTCTGCGGAGGACAGGCAGCATGAGCTGTTCCGTCTCTGGGGAAACACAGATCCCTGGTGCTCTTGTGCCTGTGAATAGGCTGCCTAGGAATGGTAAAGAGCAGCAAGAGCTTTCAGGGCTGGCACCTTCCCTGTGGGATGAGGAGCCGGACGTCTGCCTTTTCGGAAAGAGGCTCTGCGGAGGACAGGCAGCATGAGCTGTTCCGTCTCTGGGGAAACACAGATCCCCAGTGCTCTTGTGCCTCTGAATAGGCTGCCTAGGGAAGGGAAAGAGCAGCAAGAGCTTTCAGGGCTGGCACCTTCCTTGTGGCAGAAGGAGCTGACGTTTGGCTTTTGGGAAACAGGCTATGCCAACAATGAATGCCATGAGCTGTTCGGTCTCTGAGAAAGAACAGCTTCCCAGGGCTGCTGCTCCTGAGTATAGGCTGCCAAGGGAAAGTGAAGAGCAGCAAGAGCTTTCAGGGCTGGCACCTTCTTTGTGGGAAAAGGAGGAGGACGATTGCCTGTTCGGAAAGAGGCTCTGCGGAGGACAGGCAGCATGAGCTGTTCCGTCTCTGGGGAAGCACCGATCCCTGGTGCTCTTGTGCCTGTGAATAGGCTGCCTAGGAATGGTAAAGAGCAGCAAGAGCTTTCAGGGCTGGCACCTTCCTTGTGGCAGAAGGAGCACACCTTTGCCTTTTGGGAAACAGGCTATGTCAACAATGAATGCCATGCGCTGTTCGGTCTCTGAGAAAGCACCGATCCCTCGTGCTGCTGAGCCTGCAAATAGTTTGCGAGTGGAAGGTGAAGAGCAGCAAGAGCTTTCAGGGCTGGCACCTTCCTTGTGGGAAAAGGAGGAGGACGATTGCCTTTTCGGAAAGAGGCTCTGCGGAGGACAGGCAGCATGAGCTGTTCCGTCTCTGGGAAAGCACCGATCCCCGGTGCTCTTGTGCCTGTGAATAGGCTGCCTAGGAATGGTAAAGAGCAGCAAGAGCTTTCAGGGCTGGCACCTTGCTTGTGGCAGAAGGAGCACACCTTTGCCTTTTGGGAAACAGGCTATGTCAACAATGAATGCCATGACCTGTTCGGTCTCTGAGAAAGCACCGATCCCTCGTGCTGCTGAGCCTGCAAATAGTTTGCGAGTGGAAGGTGAAGAGCAGCAAGTGCTTTCAGGGCTGGCACCTTCTTTGTGGGAAAAGGAGGAGGACGATTGCCTGTTCGGAAAGAGGCTCTGGGGAGGACAGGGAGCATGAGCTGTTCCGTCTCTGGGAAAGCACCGATCCCCAGTGCTCTTGTGCCTGTGAATAGGCTGCCTAGGAAAGGTGAAGAGCAGCAAGAGCTTTCAGGGCTAGCACCTTCCTTGTGGGAAAATGAGGAGGAAGATTGCCTGTTCGGAAACAGGCTCTGTGGAGGACAGGCAGCATGAGCTGTTCCGTCTCTGGGAAAGCACCGATCCCTCGTGCTGCTGAGCCTGCAAAAAGTTTGCCAGGCGGATGTGAAGAGCAGCAAAAGCTTTCAGGGCTGGCACCTTCCCTGTGGCAGAAGTAGAGGGACATGTGTCTTTTCGTAAAGAGCTGTACTGAGAATGATTGCGATGAGCTGTTCCGTCTCTGGGGAAGCACAGTTCCCCAGTGCTCTTGTGCCTGTGAATAGGCTGCCTAGGAAAGGTAAAGAGCAGCAAGAGCTTTCAGGTCTGGCACCATCCTTGTGGCAGAAGGAGCCTGTAATTTGTTTTTTCTGAAAGAGTCTGTGCTCAGAATGAGATCCATGAGCTGTTCCGTCTCTGGGGAAGCACAGATCCCTCGTGCTGCTGCGCGTGCAAATAGTTTGCCAGGGGAAGGTGAAGAGCAGCAAGAGCTTTCAGGGCTGGCACATTCCTTGTGGGAAAAGGAGGAGGACGATTGCGTCTTCGGAAAGAGGCTCTGCGGAGGACAGGCAGCATGAGCTGTTCCGTCTCTGGGGAAGCACAGATCCCTGGTGCTCTTGTGCCTGTGAATGGGCTGCCTAGGAAAGGTAAAGAGCAGCAAGAGCTTTCAGGGCTGGCACCTTCCCTGTGGGATGAGGAGCCGGACTTCTGCCTTTTCGGAAACAGGCTCTGCGGAGGACAGGCAGCATGACCTGTTCCGTCTCTGGGGAAGCACAGATCCCCAGTGGTCTTGTGCCTGTGAATAGGCCAGCAAGGAAAGGTAAAGAGCAGCAAGAGCTTTCAGGGCTGGCACCTTCCTTGTGGGAAAAGGAGGAGGAAGATTGCCTTTTCGGAAAGAGGCTGTGCGGAGGACAGGCAACATGAGCTGTTCCGTCTCTGGGAAAGCACCGATCCCCAGTGCTCTTCCGCCTGTGAATAGGCTGCCAAGGGATAGTGAAGAGCAGCAAGAGCTTTCAGGGCTGGCACCTTCCTTGTGGGAAAAGGAGGAGGAAGATTGCCTTTTCGGAAAGAGGCTCTGCGGAGGACAGGCAGCATGAGCTGTTCCGTCTCTGCGAAGCAGAGGTCCCTGCTGCTGCGCGTGTGATAAGTTTCCCAGGGGAAGGTGAGGAGCAGCAAGAGCTTTCAGGGCTGGCACCTTCTTTGTTGGAAAAGGAGGAGGACGATTGCCTTTTGGGAAACAGGCTCTGCGGAGGACAGGCAGCATGAGCTGTTCCGTCTCTGGGGAAGCACAGATACCCAGTGCTCTTGTGCCTCTGAATAGGCTGCCTAGGGAAGGGAAAGAGCAGCAAGAGCTTTCAGGGCTGGCACCTTCCCTGTGGAATGGGGAGCCGGAAGTCTGGCTTTTCTAAAGAGGCTCTGCGGAGGACAGGCAGCATGAGCTGTTCCGTCTCTGGGAAAGCACCGATCCCTCGTGCTGCTGAGCCTGCAAATAGTTTGCGAAGGGAACGTAAAGAGCAGCAAGAGCTTTCAGGGCTGTCACCTTTCCTGTCGGATGGGGAGCCGGACGTTTTCCTTTTGGGAAACAGGCTCTGCGGAGGACAGGCAGCATGAGCTGTTCCGTCTCTGAGAAAGCACTGATCCCCAGTGCTCTTGTGCCTGTGAATAGGCTGCCTAGGGAAGGTAAAGAGCAGCAAGAGCTTTCAGGGCTGGCACCTTGCTTGTGGCAGAAGGAGCAGACGTTTTCCTTTTGGGAAACAGGCTATGTCAACAATGAATGCCATGACCTGTTCGGTCTCTGAGAAAGCACCGATCCCTCGTGCTGCTGAGCCTGCAAATAGTTTGCGAGTGGAAGGTGAAGAGCAGCAAGAGCTTTCAGGGCTGGCACCTTCCTTGTGGGATGGGGAGCCAGACGTTTTCCTTTTCGGAAACAGGCTCTGCGGAGGACAGGCAGCATGAGCTGTTCCGTCTCTGGGAAAGCACCGATCCCCAGTGCTCTTGTGCCTGTGAATAGGCTGCCTAGGAATGGTAAAGAGCAGCAAGAGCTTTCAGGGCTGGCACCTTGCTTGTGGCAGAAGGAGCAGACGTTTGCCTTTTGGGAAACAGGCTATGCCAATAATCAATGCCATGAGCTGTTCTGTCTCTGAGAAAGAACAGCTTCCCAGGGCTGCTGCGCCTGAGTATAGGCTGCCAAGGGAAAGTGAAGAGCAGAAAGAGATTTCAGGGCTGGCACCTTCTTTGTGGGAAAAGGAGGAGGACGATTGCCTTTTGGGAAACAGGCTCTGCGGAGGACAGGCAGCACGAGCTGTTCCGTCTCTGGGGAAGCACAGTTCCCCAGTGCTCTTGTGACTCTGAATAAGCTGCCTAGGAAAGGTAAAGAGCAGCAAGAGCTTTCAGGGGTAGCACCTTCCGTGTGGGATGAGGAGCCGGAAGTCTGCCTTTTCGGAAAGAGGCTCTGCGGAGGACAGGCAGCATGAGCTGTTCCGTCTCTGGGAAAGCACCGATCCCCAGTGCTCTTGTGCCTGTGAATAGGCTGCCTAGGAAAGGTAAAGAGCAGCAAGAGCTTTCAGGGCTGGCACCTTGCTTGTGGCAGAAGGAGCACACCTTTGCCTTTTGGGAAACAGGCTATGTCAACAATGAATGCCATGAGCTGTTCGGTCTCTGAGAAAGCACCGATCCCTCGTGCTGCTGAGCCTGCAAATAGTTTGCGAGTGGAAGGTGAAGAGCAGCAAGAGCTTTCAGGGCTGGCACCTTCCTTGTGGGAAAAGGAGGAGGACGATTGCCTTTTCGGAAAGAGGCTCTGCGGAGGACAGGCAGCATGAGCTCTTCCGTCTCTGGGAAAGCACCGATCCCTGGTGCTCTTGTGCCTGTGAATAGGCTGCCTAGGAATGGTAAAGAGCAGCAAGAGCTTTCAGGGCTGGCACCTTCCCTGTGGGATGAGGAGCCGGACGTCTGCCTTTTCGGAAAGAGGCTCTGCGGAGGACAGGCAGCATGAGCTGTTCCGTCTCTGGGGAAACACAGATCCCCAGTGCTCTTGTGCCTCTGAATAGGCTGCCTAGGGAAGGGAAAGAGCAGAAAGAGATTTCAGGGCTGGCACCTTCCCTGTGGGATGGGGAGCCGGACGTCTGCCTTTTCGGAAAGAGGCTCTGCGGAGGACAGGCAGCATGAGCTGTTCCGTCTCTGGGATAGCAACGATCCCCAGTGCTCTTGCGCCTGTGAATAGGCTGCCTAGGGAAGGTGAAGAGCAGCAAGAGCTTTCAGGGCTGGCACATTCCTTGTGGCAGAAGTAGAGGGACATGTGTCTTTTCGTAAAGAGCTGTACTGAGAATGATTGTGATGAGCTGTTCCGTCTCTGGGGAAGCACAGTTCCCCAGTGCTCTTCTGCCTCTGAATAGGCTGCCTAGGAATGGTAAAGAGCAGCAAGATCTTTCAGGGCTGGCACCTTCCCTGTGGGATGAGGAGCCGGACGTCTGCCTTTTCGGAAAGAGGCTCTGCGGAGGACAGGCAGCATGAGCTTTTCCGTCTCTGGGAAAGCACCGATCCCCCGTGCCCTTGTGCCTGTGAATAGGCTGCCTAGGAAAGGTAAAGAGCAGCAAGAGCTTTCAGGGCTGGCACCTTGCTTGTGGCAGAAGGAGCAGACGTTTGCCTTTTGGGAAACAGGCTATGCCAATAATCAATGCCATGAGCTGTTCTGTCTCTGAGAAAGAACAGCTTCCCAGGGCTGCTGCGCCTGAGTATAGGCTGCCAAGGGAAAGTGAAGAGCAGCAAGAGCTTTCAGGGCTGGCACCTTCTTTGTGGGAAAAGGAGGAGGACGATTGCCTGTTCGGAAAGAGGCTCTGGGGAGGACAGGCAGCATGACCTCTTCCGTCTCTGGGGAAGCACCGATCCCTGGTGCTCTTGTGCCTGTGAATAGGCTGCCTAGGAATGGTAAAGAGCAGCAAGAGCTTTCAGGGCTAGCACCTTCTGTGTGGGATGAGGAGCCGGACGTCTACATTTTCGGAAAGAGGCTCTGCGGAGGACAGGCAGCATGAGCTGTTCCGTCTCTGGGAAAGCACCGATCCCCAATGCTCTTGTGCCTGTGAATAGGCTGCCTAGGAATGGTAAAGAGCAGCAAGAGCTTTCAGGGCTGGCACCTTCCTTGTGGCAGAAGGAGCTGACGTTTGGCTTTTGGGAAACAGGCTATGCCAACAATGAATGCCATGAGGTGTTCGGTCTCTGAGAAAGAACAGCTTCCCAGGGCTGCTGCGCCTGAGTAAAGGCTGCCAAGGGAAGGTGAAGAGCTTAAAGAGCTTTCAGGGCTGGCACCTTCTTTGTGGGAAAAGGAGGAGGACGATTGCCTGTTCGGAAAGAGGCTCTGCGGAGGACAGGCAGCATGAGCTGTTCCGTCTCTGGGAAAGCACCGATCCCCGGTGCTCTTGTGCCTGTGAATAGGCTGCCTAGGAATGGTAAAGAGCAGCAAGAGCTTTCAGGGCTGGCACCTTCCCTGTGGGATGAGGAGCCGGACGTCTGCCTTTTCGGAAAGAGGCTCTGCGGAGGACAGGCAGCATGAGCTGTTCCGTCTCTGGAAAAGCACCGATCCCTCGTTCTGCTGAGCCTGCAAATAGTTTGCGAGTGGAAGCTGAAGAGTAGCAAGAGCTTTCAGGGCTGGCACCTTCTTTGTGGGAAAAGGAGGAGGACGATTGCCTGTTCGGAAAGAGGCTCTGCGGAGGACAGGCAGCATGAGCTGTTCCGTCTCTGGGATAGCAACGATCCCCAGTGCTCTTGCGCCTGTGAATAGGCTGCCTAGGGAAGGTGAAGAGCAGCAAGAGCTTTCAGGGCTGGCACATTCCTTGTGGCAGAAGTAGAGGGACATGTGTCTTTTCGTAAAGAGCTGTACTGAGAATGATTGTGATGAGCTGTTCCGTCTCTGGGGAAGCACAGTTCCCCAGTGCTCTTCTGCCTCTGAATAGGCTGCCTAGGAATGGTAAAGAGCAGCAAGATCTTTCAGGGCTGGCACCTTCCCTGTGGGATGAGGAGCCGGACGTCTGCCTTTTCGGAAAGAGGCTCTGCGGAGGACAGGCAGCATGAGCTTTTCCGTCTCTGGGAAAGCACCGATCCCCCGTGCCCTTGTGCCTGTGAATAGGCTGCCTAGGAAAGGTAAAGAGCAGCAAGAGCTTTCAGGGCTGGCACCTTGCTTGTGGCAGAAGGAGCAGACGTTTGCCTTTTGGGAAACAGGCTATGCCAATAATCAATGCCATGAGCTGTTCTGTCTCTGAGAAAGAACAGCTTCCCAGGGCTGCTGCGCCTGAGTATAGGCTGCCAAGGGAAAGTGAAGAGCAGCAAGAGCTTTCAGGGCTGGCACCTTCTTTGTGGGAAAAGGAGGAGGACGATTGCCTGTTCGGAAAGAGGCTCTGGGGAGGACAGGCAGCATGACCTCTTCCGTCTCTGGGGAAGCACCGATCCCTGGTGCTCTTGTGCCTGTGAATAGCCTGCCTAGGAATGGTAAAGAGCAGCAAGAGCTTTCAGGGCTAGCACCTTCTGTGTGGGATGAGGAGCCGGACGTCTACATTTTCGGAAAGAGGCTCTGCGGAGGACAGGCAGCATGAGCTGTTCCGTCTCTGGGAAAGCACCGATCCCCAATGCTCTTGTGCCTGTGAATAGGCTGCCTAGGAATGGTAAAGAGCAGCAAGAGCTTTCAGGGCTGGCACCTTCCTTGTGGCAGAAGGAGCTGACGTTTGGCTTTTGGGAAACAGGCTATGCCAACAATGAATGCCATGAGCTGTTCGGTCTCTGTGAAAGCACCGATCCCTCGTGCTGCTGAGCCTGCAAATAGTTTGCGAGTGGAAGGTGAAGAGCAGCAAGAGCTTTCAGGGCTGGCACCTTCCCTGTGGGATGAGGAGCCGGACGTCTGCCTTTTCGGAAAGAGGCTCTGCGGAGGACAGGCAGCATGAGCTGTTCCGTCTCTGGGAAAGCACCGATCCCTGGTGCTCTTGTGCCTGTGAATAGGCTGCCTAGGAAAGGTGAAGAGCAGCAAGAGCTTTCAGGGCTAGCACATTCCTTGTGGCAGAAGTAGAGGGACATGTGTCTTTTCGTAAAGAGCTGTACTGAGAATGATTGTGATGAGCTGTTCCGTCTCTGGGGAAGCACAGTTCCCCAGTGCTCTTCTGCCTCTGAATAGGCTGCCTAGGAATGGTAAAGAGCAGCAAGAGCTTTCAGGGCTGGCACCTTCCTTGTGGCAGAAGGAGCTGACGTTTGCCTTTTGGGAAACAGGCTATGCCAATAATCAATCCCATGAGCTGTTCCGTCTCTGGGATAGCAACGATCCCCAGTGCTCTTGTGCCTGTGAATAGGCTGCCTAGGAAAGGTGAAGAGCAGCAAGAGCTTTCAGGGCTAGCACATTCCTTGTGGCAGAAGTAGAGGGACATGTGTCTTTTCGTAAAGAGCTGTACTGAGAATGATTGTGATGAGCTGTTCCGTCTCTGGGGAAGCACAGTTCCCCAGTGCTCTTCTGCCTCTGAATAGGCTGCCTAGGAATGGTAAAGAGCAGCAAGAGCTTTCAGGGCTGGCACCTTCCCTGTGGGATGAGGAGCCGGACGTCTGCCTTTTCGGAAAGAGGCTCTGCGGAGGACAGGCAGCATGAGCTGTTCCGTCTCTGGGAAAGCACCGATCCCCAGTGCTCTTGTGCCTGTGAATAGGCTGCCTAGGAATAGTAAAGAGCAGCAAGAGCTTTCAGGGCTGGCACCTTGCTTGTGGCAGAAGGAGCACACCTTTGCCTTTTGGGAAACAGGCTATGTCAACAATGAATGCCATGCGCTGTTCGGTCTCTGAGAAAGCACCGATCCCTCGTGCTGCTGAGCCTGCAAACAGTTTGCGAGTGGAAGGTGAAGAGCAGCAAGAGCTTTCAGGGCTGGCACCTTCCCTGTGGGATGAGGAGCCGGACGTCTGCCTTTTCGGAAAGAGGCTCTGCGGAGGACAGGCAGCATGAGCTGTTCCGTCTCTGGGAAAGCACCGATCCCTCGTTCTGCTGAGCCTGCAAATAGTTTGCCAGGGGAAGGTGAAGAGCAGCAAGAGCTTTCAGGGCTGGCACCTTCTTTGTGGGAAAAGGAGGAGGAAGATTGCGTGTTCGGTACCAGGCTCTGCGGAAGACAGGCAGCATGAGCTGTTCCGTCTCTGGGATAGCAACGATCCCCAGTGCTCTTCTGCCTGTGAATAGGCTGCCTAGGAAAGGTGAAGAGCAGCAAGAGCTTTCAGGGCTAGCACATTCCTTGTGGCAGAAGTAGAGGGACATGTGTCTTTTCGTAAAGAGCTGTACTGAGAATGATTGTGATGAGCTGTTCCGTCTCTGGGGAAGCACAGATCCCTGGTGCTCTTGTGCCTGTTAACAGGCTGTCTAGGAAGGGTGAAGAGCAGGAAGAGCTTTCAGGGCTGGCACCTTCTTTGTGGGAAAAGGAGGAGGACGATTGCCTTTTGGGAACCAGGCTCTGCGGAGGACAGGCAGCATGAGCTGTTCCGTCTCTGGGGAAGCACAGTTCCCCAGTGCTCTTGTGACTCTGAATAGGCTGCCTAGGAATGGTAAAGAGCAGCAAGAGCTTTCAGGGCTGGCACCTTCTTTTTGGGAAAAGGAGGAGGACGATTGCCTTTTGGGAAACAGGCTCTGCGGAGGACAGGGAGCATGAGCTGTTCCGTCTCTGGGAAAGCACCGATCCCCAGTGCTCTTGTGCCTGTGAATAGGCTGCCTAGGAAAGGTAAAGAGCAGCAAGAGCTTTCACTGCTGGCACCTTGCTTGTGGCAGAAGGAGCACACCTTTGCCTTTTGGGAAACAGGCTATGCCAACAATGAATGCCATGACCTGTTCGGTCTCTGAGAAAGCACCGATCCCTCGTGCTGCTGAGCCTGCAAATAGTTTGCGAGTGGAAGGTGAAGAGCAGCAAGAGCTTTCAGGGCTGGCACCTTCCTTGTGGGAAAAGGAGGAGGACGATTGCCTTTTCGGAAAGAGGCTCTGCGGAGGACAGGCAGCATGAGCTGTTCCGTCTCTGGGGAAACACAGATCCCTGGTGCTCTTGTGCCTGTGAATAGGCTGCCTAGGAATGGTAAAGAGCAGCAAGAGCTTTCAGGGCTGGCACCTTCCCTGTGGGATGAGGAGCCGGACGTCTGCCTTTTCGGAAAGAGGCTCTGCGGAGGACAGGCAGCATGAGCTGTTCCGTCTCTGGGGAAACACAGATCCCCAGTGCTCTTGTGCCTCTGAATAGGCTGCCTAGGGAAGGGAAAGAGCAGCAAGAGCTTTCAGGGCTGGCACCTTCCTTGTGGCAGAAGGAGCTGACGTTTGGCTTTTGGGAAACAGGCTATGCCAACAATGAATGCCATGAGCTGTTCGGTCTCTGAGAAAGAACAGCTTCCCAGGGCTGCTGCTCCTGAGTATAGGCTGCCAAGGGAAAGTGAAGAGCAGCAAGAGCTTTCAGGGCTGGCACCTTCTTTGTGGGAAAAGGAGGAGGACGATTGCCTGTTCGGAAAGAGGCTCTGCGGAGGACAGGCAGCATGAGCTGTTCCGTCTCTGGGGAAGCACCGATCCCTGGTGCTCTTGTGCCTGTGAATAGGCTGCCTAGGAATGGTAAAGAGCAGCAAGAGCTTTCAGGGCTGGCACCTTCCTTGTGGCAGAAGGAGCACACCTTTGCCTTTTGGGAAACAGGCTATGTCAACAATGAATGCCATGCGCTGTTCGGTCTCTGAGAAAGCACCGATCCCTCGTGCTGCTGAGCCTGCAAATAGTTTGCGAGTGGAAGGTGAAGAGCAGCAAGAGCTTTCAGGGCTGGCACCTTCCTTGTGGGAAAAGGAGGAGGACGATTGCCTTTTCGGAAAGAGGCTCTGCGGAGGACAGGCAGCATGAGCTGTTCCGTCTCTGGGAAAGCACCGATCCCCGGTGCTCTTGTGCCTGTGAATAGGCTGCCTAGGAATGGTAAAGAGCAGCAAGAGCTTTCAGGGCTGGCACCTTGCTTGTGGCAGAAGGAGCACACCTTTGCCTTTTGGGAAACAGGCTATGTCAACAATGAATGCCATGACCTGTTCGGTCTCTGAGAAAGCACCGATCCCTCGTGCTGCTGAGCCTGCAAATAGTTTGCGAGTGGAAGGTGAAGAGCAGCAAGAGCTTTCAGGGCTGGCACCTTCTTTGTGGGAAAAGGAGGAGGACGATTGCCTGTTCGGAAAGAGGCTCTGGGGAGGACAGGGAGCATGAGCTGTTCCGTCTCTGGGAAAGCACCGATCCCCAGTGCTCTTGTGCCTGTGAATAGGCTGCCTAGGAAAGGTGAAGAGCAGCAAGAGCTTTCAGGGCTAGCACCTTCCTTGTGGAAAAATGAGGAGGAAGATTGCCTGTTCGGAAACAGGCTCTGTGGAGGACAGGCAGCATGAGCTGTTCCGTCTCTGGGAAAGCACCGATCCCTCGTGCTGCTGAGCCTGCAAAAAGTTTGCCAGGCGGATGTGAAGAGCAGCAAAAGCTTTCAGGGCTGGCACCTTCCCTGTGGCAGAAGTAGAGGGACATGTGTCTTTTCGTAAAGAGCTGTACTGAGAATGATTGCGATGAGCTGTTCCGTCTCTGGGGAAGCACAGTTCCCCAGTGCTCTTGTGCCTGTGAATAGGCTGCCTAGGAAAGGTAAAGAGCAGCAAGAGCTTTCAGGTCTGGCACCATCCTTGTGGCAGAAGGAGCCTGTAATTTGTTTTTTCTGAAAGAGTCTGTGCTCAGAATGAGATCCATGAGCTGTTCCGTCTCTGGGGAAGCACAGATCCCTCGTGCTGCTGCGCGTGCAAATAGTTTGCCAGGGGAAGGTGAAGAGCAGCAAGAGCTTTCAGGGCTGGCACATTCCTTGTGGGAAAAGGAGGAGGACGATTGCGTCTTCGGAAAGAGGCTCTGCGGAGGACAGGCAGCATGAGCTGTTCCGTCTCTGGGGAAGCACAGATCCCTGGTGCTCTTGTGCCTGTGAATGGGCTGCCTAGGAAAGGTAAAGAGCAGCAAGAGCTTTCAGGGCTGGCACCTTCCCTGTGGGATGAGGAGCCGGACTTCTGCCTTTTCGGAAACAGGCTCTGCGGAGGACAGGCAGCATGACCTGTTCCGTCTCTGGGGAAGCACAGATCCCCAGTGGTCTTGTGCCTGTGAATAGGCCAGCAAGGAAAGGTAAAGAGCAGCAAGAGCTTTCAGGGCTGGCACCTTCCTTGTGGGAAAAGGAGGAGGAAGATTGCCTTTTCGGAAAGAGGCTGTGCGGAGGACAGGCAACATGAGCTGTTCCGTCTCTGGGAAAGCACCGATCCCCAGTGCTCTTCCGCCTGTGAATAGGCTGCCAAGGGATAGTGAAGAGCAGCAAGAGCTTTCAGGGCTGGCACCTTCCTTGTGGGAAAAGGAGGAGGAAGATTGCCTTTTCGGAAAGAGGCTCTGCGGAGGACAGGCAGCATGAGCTGTTCCGTCTCTGCGAAGCAGAGGTCCCTGCTGCTGCGCGTGTGATAAGTTTCCCAGGGGAAGGTGAGGAGCAGCAAGAGCTTTCAGGGCTGGCACCTTCTTTGTTGGAAAAGGAGGAGGACGATTGCCTTTTGGGAAACAGGCTCTGCGGAGGACAGGCAGCATGAGCTGTTCCGTCTCTGGGGAAGCACAGATACCCAGTGCTCTTGTGCCTCTGAATAGGCTGCCTAGGGAAGGGAAAGAGCAGCAAGAGCTTTCAGGGCTGGCACCTTCCCTGTGGAATGGGGAGCCGGAAGTCTGGCTTTTCTAAAGAGGCTCTGCGGAGGACAGGCAGCATGAGCTGTTCCGTCTCTGGGAAAGCACCGATCCCTCGTGCTGCTGAGCCTGCAAATAGTTTGCGAAGGGAACGTAAAGAGCAGCAAGAGCTTTCAGGGCTGGCACCTTTCCTGTCGGATGGGGAGCCGGACGTTTTCCTTTTGGGAAACAGGCTCTGCGGAGGACAGGCAGCATGAGCTGTTCCGTCTCTGAGAAAGCACTGATCCCCAGTGCTCTTGTGCCTGTGAATAGGCTGCCTAGGGAAGGTAAAGAGCAGCAAGAGCTTTCAGGGCTGGCACCTTGCTTGTGGCAGAAGGAGCAGACGTTTTCCTTTTGGGAAACAGGCTATGTCAACAATGAATGCCATGACCTGTTCGGTCTCTGAGAAAGCACCGATCCCTCGTGCTGCTGAGCCTGCAAATAGTTTGCGAGTGGAAGGTGAAGAGCAGCAAGAGCTTTCAGGGCTGGCACCTTCCTTGTGGGATGGGGAGCCAGACGTTTTCCTTTTCGGAAACAGGCTCTGCGGAGGACAGGCAGCATGAGCTGTTCCGTCTCTGGGAAAGCACCGATCCCCAGTGCTCTTGTGCCTGTGAATAGGCTGCCTAGGAATGGTAAAGAGCAGCAAGAGCTTTCAGGGCTGGCACCTTGCTTGTGGCAGAAGGAGCAGACGTTTGCCTTTTGGGAAACAGGCTATGCCAATAATCAATGCCATGAGCTGTTCTGTCTCTGAGAAAGAACAGCTTCCCAGGGCTGCTGCGCCTGAGTATAGGCTGCCAAGGGAAAGTGAAGAGCAGAAAGAGATTTCAGGGCTGGCACCTTCTTTGTGGGAAAAGGAGGAGGACGATTGCCTTTTGGGAAACAGGCTCTGCGGAGGACAGGCAGCACGAGCTGTTCCGTCTCTGGGGAAGCACAGTTCCCCAGTGCTCTTGTGACTCTGAATAAGCTGCCTAGGAAAGGTAAAGAGCAGCAAGAGCTTTCAGGGGTAGCACCTTCCGTGTGGGATGAGGAGCCGGAAGTCTGCCTTTTCGGAAAGAGGCTCTGCGGAGGACAGGCAGCATGAGCTGTTCCGTCTCTGGGAAAGCACCGATCCCCAGTGCTCTTGTGCCTGTGAATAGGCTGCCTAGGAAAGGTAAAGAGCAGCAAGAGCTTTCAGGGCTGGCACCTTGCTTGTGGCAGAAGGAGCACACCTTTGCCTTTTGGGAAACAGGCTATGTCAACAATGAATGCCATGAGCTGTTCGGTCTCTGAGAAAGCACCGATCCCTCGTGCTGCTGAGCCTGCAAATAGTTTGCGAGTGGAAGGTGAAGAGCAGCAAGAGCTTTCAGGGCTGGCACCTTCCTTGTGGGAAAAGGAGGAGGACGATTGCCTTTTCGGAAAGAGGCTCTGCGGAGGACAGGCAGCATGAGCTCTTCCGTCTCTGGGAAAGCACCGATCCCTGGTGCTCTTGTGCCTGTGAATAGGCTGCCTAGGAATGGTAAAGAGCAGCAAGAGCTTTCAGGGCTGGCACCTTCCCTGTGGGATGAGGAGCCGGACGTCTGCCTTTTCGGAAAGAGGCTCTGCGGAGGACAGGCAGCATGAGCTGTTCCGTCTCTGGGGAAACACAGATCCCCAGTGCTCTTGTGCCTCTGAATAGGCTGCCTAGGGAAGGGAAAGAGCAGAAAGAGATTTCAGGGCTGGCACCTTCCCTGTGGGATGGGGAGCCGGAAGTCTGGCTTTTCGGAAAGAGGCTCTGCGGAGGACAGGCAGCATGACCTGTTCCGTCTCTGGGAAAGCACCGATCCCCAGTGCTCTTGTGCCTGTGAATAGGCTGCCTAGGGAAGGTGAAGAGCAGCAAGAGCTTTCAGGGCTAGCACATTCCTTGTGGCAGAAGTAGAGGGACATGTGTCTTTTCCTAAAGAGCTGTACTGAGAATGATTGCGATGAGCTGTTCCGTCTCTGGGGAAGCACAGTTCCCCAGTGCTCTTGTGCCTGTGAATAGGCTGCCTAGGAATGGTAAAGAGCAGCAAGAGCTTTCAGGGCTGGCACCTTGCTTGTGGCAGAAGGAGCTGACGTTTGCCTTTTGGGAAACAGGCTATGCCAATAATCAATGCCAAGAGCTGTTCTGTCTCGGAGAAAGAACAGCTTCCCAGGGCTGCTGCGCCTGAGTATAGGCTGCCAAGGGAAGGTGAAGAGCTTAAAGAGCTTTCAGGGCTGGCACCTTCTTTGTGGGAAAAGGAGGAGGACGATTGCCTGTTCGGAAAGAGGCTCTGCGGAGGACAGGCAGCATGAGCTGTTCCGTCTCTGGGAAAGCACCGATCCCCGGTGCTCTTGTGCCTGTGAATAGGCTGCCTAGGAATGGTAAAGAGCAGCAAGAGCTTTCAGGGCTGGCACCTTCCCTGTGGGATGAGGAGCCGGACGTCTGCCTTTTCGGAAAGAGGCTCTGCGGAGGACAGGCAGCATGAGCTGTTCCGTCTCTGGGATAGCAACGATCCCCAGTGCTCTTGCGCCTGTGAATAGGCTGCCTAGGGAAGGTGAAGAGCAGCAAGAGCTTTCAGGGCTGGCACATTCCTTGTGGCAGAAGTAGAGGGACATGTGTCTTTTCGTAAAGAGCTGTACTGAGAATGATTGTGATGAGCTGTTCCGTCTCTGGGGAAGCACAGTTCCCCAGTGCTCTTCTGCCTCTGAATAGGCTGCCTAGGAATGGTAAAGAGCAGCAAGATCTTTCAGGGCTGGCACCTTCCCTGTGGGATGAGGAGCCGGACGTCTGCCTTTTCGGAAAGAGGCTCTGCGGAGGACAGGCAGCATGAGCTTTTCCGTCTCTGGGAAAGCACCGATCCCCCGTGCCCTTGTGCCTGTGAATAGGCTGCCTAGGAAAGGTAAAGAGCAGCAAGAGCTTTCAGGGCTGGCACCTTGCTTGTGGCAGAAGGAGCAGACGTTTGCCTTTTGGGAAACAGGCTATGCCAATAATCAATGCCATGAGCTGTTCTGTCTCTGAGAAAGAACAGCTTCCCAGGGCTGCTGCGCCTGAGTATAGGCTGCCAAGGGAAAGTGAAGAGCAGCAAGAGCTTTCAGGGCTGGCACCTTCTTTGTGGGAAAAGGAGGAGGACGATTGCCTGTTCGGAAAGAGGCTCTGGGGAGGACAGGCAGCATGACCTCTTCCGTCTCTGGGGAAGCACCGATCCCTGGTGCTCTTGTGCCTGTGAATAGCCTGCCTAGGAATGGTAAAGAGCAGCAAGAGCTTTCAGGGCTAGCACCTTCTGTGTGGGATGAGGAGCCGGACGTCTACATTTTCGGAAAGAGGCTCTGCGGAGGACAGGCAGCATGAGCTGTTCCGTCTCTGGGAAAGCACCGATCCCCAATGCACTTGTGCCTGTGAATAGGCTGCCTAGGAATGGTAAAGAGCAGCAAGAGCTTTCAGGGCTGGCACCTTCCTTGTGGCAGAAGGAGGTGACGTTTGGCTTTTGGGAAACAGGCTATGCCAACAATGAATGCCATGAGCTGTTCGGTCTCTGAGAAAGAACAGCTTCCCAGGGCTGCTGCTCCTGAGTATAGGCTGCCAAGGGAAAGTGAAGAGCAGCAAGAGCTTTCAGGGCTGGCACCTTCTTTGTGGGAAAAGGACTAGGACGATTGCCTGTTCGGAAAGAGGCTCTGCGGAGGACAGGCAGCATGAGCTGTTCCGTCTCTGGGAAAGCACCGATCCCCGGTGCTCTTGTGCCTGTGAATAGGCTGCCTAGGAATGGTAAAGAGCAGCAAGAGCTTTCAGGGCTGGCACCTTCCCTGTGGGATGAGGAGCCGGACGTCTGCCTTTTCGGAAAGAGGCTCTGCGGAGGACAGGCAGCATGAGCTGTTCCGTCTCTGGAAAAGCACCGATCCCTCGTTCTGCTGAGCCTGCAAATAGTTTGCGAGTGGAAGCTGAAGAGTAGCAAGAGCTTTCAGGGCTGGCACCTTCTTTGTGGGAAAAGGAGGAGGAAGATTGCGTGTTCGGAACCAGGCTCTGCGGAGGACAGGCAGCATGAGCTGTTCCGTCTCTGGGATAGCAACGATCCCCAGTGCTCTTGCGCCTGTGAATAGGCTGCCTAGGGAAGGTGAAGAGCAGCAAGAGCTTTCAGGGCTGGCACATTCCTTGTGGCAGAAGTAGAGGGACATGTGTCTTTTCGTAAAGAGCTGTACTGAGAATGATTGTGATGAGCTGTTCCGTCTCTGGGGAAGCACAGTTCCCCAGTGCTCTTCTGCCTCTGAATAGGCTGCCTAGGAATGGTAAAGAGCAGCAAGATCTTTCAGGGCTGGCACCTTCCCTGTGGGATGAGGAGCGGGACGTCTGCCTTTTCGGAAAGAGGCTCTGCGGAGGACAGGCAGCATGAGCTGTTCCGTCTCTGGGAAAGCACCGATCCCCCGTGCCCTTGTGCCTGTGAATAGGCTGCCTAGGAAAGGTAAAGAGCAGCAAGAGCTTTCAGGGCTGGCACCTTGCTTGTGGCAGAAGGAGCAGACGTTTGCCTTTTGGGAAACAGGCTATGCCAATAATCAATGCCATGAGCTGTTCTGTCTCTGAGAAAGAACAGCTTCCCAGGGCTGCTGCGCCTGAGTATAGGCTGCCAAGGGAAAGTGAAGAGCAGCAAGAGCTTTCAGGGCTGGCACCTTCTTTGTGGGAAAAGGAGGAGGACGATTGCCTGTTCGGAAAGAGGCTCTGGGGAGGACAGGCAGCATGACCTCTTCCGTCTCTGGGGAAGCACCGATCCCTGGTGCTCTTGTGCCTGTGAATAGCCTGCCTAGGAATGGTAAAGAGCAGCAAGAGCTTTCAGGGCTAGCACCTTCTGTGTGGGATGAGGAGCCGGACGTCTACATTTTCGGAAAGAGGCTCTGCGGAGGACAGGCAGCATGAGCTGTTCCGTCTCTGGGAAAGCACCGATCCCCAATGCTCTTGTGCCTGTGAATAGGCTGCCTAGGAATGGTAAAGAGCAGCAAGAGCTTTCAGGGCTGGCACCTTCCTTGTGGCAGAAGGAGCTGACGTTTGGCTTTTGGGAAACAGGCTATGCCAACAATGAATGCCATGAGCTGTTCGGTCTCTGAGAAAGAACAGCTTCCCAGGGCTGCTGCGCCTGAGTAAAGGCTGCCAAGGGAAGGTGAAGAGCTTAAAGAGCTTTCAGGGCTGGCACCTTCTTTGTGGGAAAAGGAGGAGGACGATTGCCTGTTCGGAAAGAGGCTCTACGGAGGACAGGCAGCATGAGCTGTTCCGTCTCTGGGGAAGCACCGATCCCCGGTGCTCTTGTGCCTGTGAATAGGCTGCCTAGGAATGGTAAAGAGCAGCAAGAGCTTTCAGGGCTGGCACCTTCCCTGTGGGATGAGGAGCCGGACGTCTGCCTTTTCGGAAAGAGGCTCTGCGGAGGACAGGCAGCATGAGCTGTTCCGTCTCTGGAAAAGCACCGATCCCTCGTTCTGCTGAGCCTGCAAATAGTTTGCGAGTGGAAGCTGAAGAGTAGCAAGAGCTTTCAGGGCTGGCACCTTCTTTGTGGGAAAAGGAGGAGGACGATTGCCTGTTCGGAAAGAGGCTCTGCGGAGGACAGGCAGCATGAGCTGTTCCGTCTCTGGGATAGCAACGATCCCCAGTGCTCTTGCGCCTGTGAATAGGCTGCCTAGGGAAGGTGAAGAGCAGCAAGAGCTTTCAGGGCTGGCACATTCCTTGTGGCAGAAGTAGAGGGACATGTGTCTTTTCGTAAAGAGCTGTACTGAGAATGATTGTGATGAGCTGTTCCGTCTCTGGGGAAGCACAGTTCCCCAGTGCTCTTCTGCCTCTGAATAGGCTGCCTAGGAATGGTAAAGAGCAGCAAGATCTTTCAGGGCTGGCACCTTCCCTGTGGGATGAGGAGCCGGACGTCTGCCTTTTCGGAAAGAGGCTCTGCGGAGGACAGGCAGCATGAGCTTTTCCGTCTCTGGGAAAGCACCGATCCCCCGTGCCCTTGTGCCTGTGAATAGGCTGCCTAGGAAAGGTAAAGAGCAGCAAGAGCTTTCAGGGCTGGCACCTTGCTTGTGGCAGAAGGAGCAGACGTTTGCCTTTTGGGAAACAGGCTATGCCAATAATCAATGCCATGAGCTGTTCTGTCTCTGAGAAAGAACAGCTTCCCAGGGCTGCTGCGCCTGAGTATAGGCTGCCAAGGGAAAGTGAAGAGCAGCAAGAGCTTTCAGGGCTGGCACCTTCTTTGTGGGAAAAGGAGGAGGACGATTGCCTGTTCGGAAAGAGGCTCTGGGGAGGACAGGCAGCATGACCTCTTCCGTCTCTGGGGAAGCACCGATCCCTGGTGCTCTTGTGCCTGTGAATAGCCTGCCTAGGAATGGTAAAGAGCAGCAAGAGCTTTCAGGGCTAGCACCTTCTGTGTGGGATGAGGAGCCGGACGTCTACATTTTCGGAAAGAGGCTCTGCGGAGGACAGGCAGCATGAGCTGTTCCGTCTCTGGGAAAGCACCGATCCCCAATGCTCTTGTGCCTGTGAATAGGCTGCCTAGGAATGGTAAAGAGCAGCAAGAGCTTTCAGGGCTGGCACCTTCCTTGTGGCAGAAGGAGCTGACGTTTGGCTTTTGGGAAACAGGCTATGCCAACAATGAATGCCATGAGCTGTTCGGTCTCTGAGAAAGAACAGCTTCCCAGGGCTGCTGCTCCTGAGTATAGGCTGCCAAGGGAAAGTGAAGAGCAGCAAGAGCTTTCAGGGCTGGCACCTTCTTTGTGGGAAAAGGAGGAGGACGATTGCCTGTTCGGAAAGAGGCTCTACGGAGGACAGGCAGCATGAGCTGTTCCGTCTCTGGGGAAGCACCGATCCCTGGTGCTCTTGTGCCTGTGAATAGGCTGCCTAGGAATGGTAAAGAGCAGCAAGAGCTTTCAGGGCTGGCACCTTCCTTGTGGCAGAAGGAGCACACCTTTGCCTTTTGGGAAACAGGCTATGCCAACAATGAATGCCATGAGCTGTTCGGTCTCTGAGAAAGAACAGCTTCCCAGGGCTGCTGCGCCTGAGTAAAGGCTGCCAAGGGAAGGTGAAGAGCTTAAAGAGCTTTCAGGGCTGGCACCTTCTTTGTGGGAAAAGGACTAGGACGATTGCCTGTTCGGAAAGAGGCTCTGCGGAGGACAGGCAGCATGAGCTGTTCCGTCTCTGGGAAAGCACCGATCCCCGGTGCTCTTGTGCCTGTGAATAGGCTGCCTAGGAATGGTAAAGAGCAGCAAGAGCTTTCAGGGCTGGCACCTTCCCTGTGGGATGAGGAGCCGGACGTCTGCCTTTTCGGAAAGAGGCTCTGCGGAGGACAGGCAGCATGAGCTGTTCCGTCTCTGGAAAAGCACCGATCCCTCGTTCTGCTGAGCCTGCAAATAGTTTGCGAGTGGAAGCTGAAGAGTAGCAAGAGCTTTCAGGGCTGGCACCTTCTTTGTGGGAAAAGGAGGAGGAAGATTGCGTGTTCGGAACCAGGCTCTGCGGAGGACAGGCAGCATGAGCTGTTCCGTCTCTGGGATAGCAACGATCCCCAGTGCTCTTGCGCCTGTGAATAGGCTGCCTAGGGAAGGTGAAGAGCAGCAAGAGCTTTCAGGGCTGGCACATTCCTTGTGGCAGAAGTAGAGGGACATGTGTCTTTTCGTAAAGAGCTGTACTGAGAATGATTGTGATGAGCTGTTCCGTCTCTGGGGAAGCACAGTTCCCCAGTGCTCTTCTGCCTCTGAATAGGCTGCCTAGGAATGGTAAAGAGCAGCAAGATCTTTCAGGGCTGGCACCTTCCCTGTGGGATGAGGAGCGGGACGTCTGCCTTTTCGGAAAGAGGCTCTGCGGAGGACAGGCAGCATGAGCTGTTCCGTCTCTGGGAAAGCACCGATCCCCCGTGCCCTTGTGCCTGTGAATAGGCTGCCTAGGAAAGGTAAAGAGCAGCAAGAGCTTTCAGGGCTGGCACCTTGCTTGTGGCAGAAGGAGCAGACGTTTGCCTTTTGGGAAACAGGCTATGCCAATAATCAATGCCATGAGCTGTTCTGTCTCTGAGAAAGAACAGCTTCCCAGGGCTGCTGCGCCTGAGTATAGGCTGCCAAGGGAAAGTGAAGAGCAGCAAGAGCTTTCAGGGCTGGCACCTTCTTTGTGGGAAAAGGAGGAGGACGATTGCCTGTTCGGAAAGAGGCTCTGGGGAGGACAGGCAGCATGACCTCTTCCGTCTCTGGGGAAGCACCGATCCCTGGTGCTCTTGTGCCTGTGAATAGCCTGCCTAGGAATGGTAAAGAGCAGCAAGAGCTTTCAGGGCTAGCACCTTCTGTGTGGGATGAGGAGCCGGACGTCTACATTTTCGGAAAGAGGCTCTGCGGAGGACAGGCAGCATGAGCTGTTCCGTCTCTGGGAAAGCACCGATCCCCAATGCTCTTGTGCCTGTGAATAGGCTGCCTAGGAATGGTAAAGAGCAGCAAGAGCTTTCAGGGCTGGCACCTTCCTTGTGGCAGAAGGAGCTGACGTTTGGCTTTTGGGAAACAGGCTATGCCAACAATGAATGCCATGAGCTGTTCGGTCTCTGAGAAAGAACAGCTTCCCAGGGCTGCTGCGCCTGAGTAAAGGCTGCCAAGGGAAGGTGAAGAGCTTAAAGAGCTTTCAGGGCTGGCACCTTCTTTGTGGGAAAAGGAGGAGGACGATTGCCTGTTCGGAAAGAGGCTCTGCGGAGGACAGGCAGCATGAGCTGTTCCGTCTCTGGGAAAGCACCGATCCCCGGTGCTCTTGTGCCTGTGAATAGGCTGCCTAGGAATGGTAAAGAGCAGCAAGAGCTTTCAGGGCTGGCACCTTCCCTGTGGGATGAGGAGCCGGACGTCTGCCTTTTCGGAAAGAGGCTCTGCGGAGGACAGGCAGCATGAGCTGTTCCGTCTCTGGAAAAGCACCGATCCCTCGTTCTGCTGAGCCTGCAAATAGTTTGCGAGTGGAAGCTGAAGAGTAGCAAGAGCTTTCAGGGCTGGCACCTTCTTTGTGGGAAAAGGAGGAGGACGATTGCCTGTTCGGAAAGAGGCTCTGCGGAGGACAGGCAGCATGAGCTGTTCCGTCTCTGGGATAGCAACGATCCCCAGTGCTCTTGCGCCTGTGAATAGGCTGCCTAGGGAAGGTGAAGAGCAGCAAGAGCTTTCAGGGCTGGCACATTCCTTGTGGCAGAAGTAGAGGGACATGTGTCTTTTCGTAAAGAGCTGTACTGAGAATGATTGTGATGAGCTGTTCCGTCTCTGGGGAAGCACAGTTCCCCAGTGCTCTTCTGCCTCTGAATAGGCTGCCTAGGAATGGTAAAGAGCAGCAAGATCTTTCAGGGCTGGCACCTTCCCTGTGGGATGAGGAGCCGGACGTCTGCCTTTTCGGAAAGAGGCTCTGCGGAGGACAGGCAGCATGAGCTTTTCCGTCTCTGGGAAAGCACCGATCCCCCGTGCCCTTGTGCCTGTGAATAGGCTGCCTAGGAAAGGTAAAGAGCAGCAAGAGCTTTCAGGGCTGGCACCTTGCTTGTGGCAGAAGGAGCAGACGTTTGCCTTTTGGGAAACAGGCTATGCCAATAATCAATGCCATGAGCTGTTCTGTCTCTGAGAAAGAACAGCTTCCCAGGGCTGCTGCGCCTGAGTATAGGCTGCCAAGGGAAAGTGAAGAGCAGCAAGAGCTTTCAGGGCTGGCACCTTCCTTGTGGGAAAAGGAGGAGGACGATTGCCTTTTCGGAAACAGGCTCTGCGGAGGACAGGCAGCATGAGCTGTTCCGTCTCTGGGGAAACACAGATCCCTGGTGCTCTTGTGCCTGTGAATAGGCTGCCTAGGAATGGTAAAGAGCAGCAAGAGCTTTCAGGGCTGGCACCTTCCCTGTGGGATGAGGAGCCGGACGTCTGCCTTTTCGGAAAGAGGCTCTGCGGAGGACAGGCAGCATGAGCTGTTCCGTCTCTGGGGAAACACAGATCCCCAGTGCTCTTGTGCCTCTGAATAGGCTGCCTAGGG
Source organism: Necrosyrtes monachus (assembly GCA_037953605.1). NCBI lineage: Eukaryota > Metazoa > Chordata > Aves > Accipitriformes > Accipitridae > Necrosyrtes > Necrosyrtes monachus. Next base: position 158,838 of record JAZGTQ010000553.1, on the reverse strand, counting down.
AAGGGAAAGAGCAGCAAGAGCTTTCAGGGCTGGCACCTTCCTTGTGGCAGAAGGAGCTGACGTTTGGCTTTTGGGAAACAGGCTATGCCAACAATGAATGCCATGAGCTGTTCGGTCTCTGAGAAAGAACAGCTTCCCAGGGCTGCTGCTCCTGAGTATAGGCTGCCAAGGGAAAGTGAAGAGCAGCAAGAGCTTTCAGGGCTGGCACCTTCTTTGTGGGAAAAGGAGGAGGACGATTGCCTGTTCGGAAAGAGGCTCTGCGGAGGACAGGCAGCATGAGCTGTTCCGTCTCTGGGGAAGCACCGATCCCTGGTGCTCTTGTGCCTGTGAATAGGCTGCCTAGGAATGGTAAAGAGCAGCAAGAGCTTTCAGGGCTGGCACCTTCCTTGTGGCAGAAGGAGCACACCTTTGCCTTTTGGGAAACAGGCTATGTCAACAATGAATGCCATGACCTGTTCGGTCTCTGAGAAAGCACCGATCCCTCGTGCTGCTGAGCCTGCAAATAGTTTGCGAGTGGAAGGTGAAGAGCAGCAAGAGCTTTCAGGGCTGGCACCTTCCTTGTGGGAAAAGGAGGAGGACGATTGCCTTTTCGGAAAGAGGCTCTGCGGAGGACAGGCAGCATGAGCTGTTCCGTCTCTGGGAAAGCACCGATCCCTGGTGCTCTTGTGCCTGTGAATAGGCTGCCTAGGAATGGTAAAGAGCAGCAAGAGCTTTCAGGGCTGGCACCTTGCTTGTGGCAGAAGGAGCACACCTTTGCCTTTTGGGAAACAGGCTATGTCAACAATGAATGCCATGACCTGTTCGGTCTCTGAGAAAGCACCGATCCCTCGTGCTGCTGAGCCTGCAAATAGTTTGCGAGTGGAAGGTGAAGAGCAGCAAGAGCTTTCAGGGCTGGCACCTTCTTTGTGGGAAAAGGAGGAGGACGATTGCCTGTTCGGAAAGAGGCTCTGGGGAGGACAGGGAGCATGAGCTGTTCCGTCTCTGGGAAAGCACCGATCCCCAGTGCTCTTGTGCCTGTGAATAGGCTGCCTAGGAAAGGTGAAGAGCAGCAAGAGCTTTCAGGGCTAGCACATTCCTTGTGGCAGAAGTAGAGGGACATGTGTCTTTTCGTAAAGAGCTGTACTGAGAATGATTGTGATGAGCTGTTCCGTCTCTGGGGAAGCACAGTTCCCCAGTGCTCTTCTGCCTCTGAATAGGCTGCCTAGGAATGGTAAAGAGCAGCAAGAGCTTTCAGGGCTGGCACCTTCCCTGTGGGATGAGGGGCCGGACGTCTGCCTTTTCGGAAAGAGGCTCTGCGGAGGACAGGCAGCATGAGCTGTTCTGTCTCTGGGAAAGCACCGATCCCCAGTGCTCTTGTGCCTGTGAATAGGCTGCCTAGGAATAGTAAAGAGCAGCAAGAGCTTTCAGGGCTGGCACCTTGCTTGTGGCAGAAGGAGCACACCTTTGCCTTTTGGGAAACAGGCTATGTCAACAATGAATGCCATGACCTGTTCGGTCTCTGGGAAAGCACCGATCCCTCGTGCTGCTGAGCCTGCAAACAGTTTGCGAGTGGAAGGTGAAGAGCAGCAAGAGCTTTCAGGGCTGGCACCTTCCTTGTGGGAAAAGGAGGAGGAAGATTGCCTGTTCGGAAACAGGCTCTGCGGAGGACAGGCAGCATGAGCTGTTCCGTCTCTGGGATAGCAACGATACCCAGTGCTCTTCTGCCTGTGAATAGGCTGCCTAGGAAAGGTGAAGAGCAGCAAGAGCTTTCAGGGCTAGCACATTCCTTGTGGCAGAAGTAGAGGGACATGTGTCTTTTCGTAAAGAGCTGTACTGAGAATGATTGTGATGAGCTGTTCCGTCTCTGGGGAAGCACAGATCCCTGGTGCTCTTGTGCCTGTTAACAGGCTGTCTAGGAAGGGTGAAGAGCAGGAAGAGCTTTCAGGGCTGGCACCTTCTTTGTGGGAAAAGGAGGAGGACGATTGCCTTTTGGGAACCAGGCTCTGCGGAGGACAGGCAGCATGAGCTGTTCCGTCTCTGGGGAAGCACAGATCCCCAGTGCTCTTGTGACTGTGAATAGGCTGCCTAAGAAAGGTAAAGAGCAGCAAGAGCTTTCAGGGCTGGCACCTTCTTTGTGGGAAAAGGAGGAGGACGATTGCCTTTTGGGAAACAGGCTCTGCGGAGGACAGGGAGCATGAGCTGTTCCGTCTCTGGGAAAGCAACGATCCCCAGTGCTCTTGTGCCTGTGAATAGGCTGCCTAGGAAAGGTAAAGAGCAGCAAGAGCTTTCAGGGCTGGCACCTTGCTTGTGGCAGAAGGAGCACACCTTTGCCTTTTGGGAAACAGGCTATGTCAACAATGAATGCCATGCGCTGTTCGGTCTCTGAGAAAGCACCGATCCCCCGTGCTGCTGAGCCTGCAAATAGTTTGCGAGTGGAAGGTGAAGAGCAGCAAGAGCTTTCAGGGCTGGCACCTTCCTTGTGGGAAAAGGAGGAGGAAGATTGCCTGTTCGGAAACAGGCTCTGCGGAGGACAGGCAGCATGAGCTGTTCCATCTCTGGGGAAGCACAGATACCCAGTGCTCTTGTGCCTGAGAATAGGCTGCCTAGGAAAAGTAAAGAGCAGCAAGAGCTTTCAGGGCTGGCACCTTCCCTGTGGGATGAGGAGCCGGACGTCTGCCTTTTCGGAAAGAGGCTCTGCGGAGGACAGGCAGCATGAGCTGTTCCGTCTCTGGGAAAGCACCGATCCCTCGTTCTGCTGAGCCTGCAAATAGTTTGCCAGGGGAAGGTGAAGAGCAGCAAGAGCTTTCAGGGCTGGCACCTTCTTTGCGGGAAAAGGAGGAGGAAGATTGCGTGTTCGGAACCAGGCTCTGCGGAAGACAGGCAGCATGAGCTGTTCCGTCTCTGGGATAGCAACGATCCCCAGTGCTCTTGTGCCTGTGAATAGGCTGCCTAGGAAAGGTGAAGAGCAGCAAGAGCTTTCAGGGCTAGCACATTCCTTGTGGCAGAAGTAGAGGGACATGTGTCTTTTCGTAAAGAGCTGTACTGAGAATGATTGTGATGAGCTGTTCCGTCTCTGGGGAAGCACAGTTCCCCAGTGCTCTTGTGACTCTGAATAGGCTGCCTAGGAATGGTAAAGAGCAGCAAGAGCTTTCAGGGCTGGCACCTTCCCTGTGGGATGAGGAGCCGGACGTCTGCCTTTTCGGAAAGAGGCTCTGCGGAGGACAGGCAGCATGAGCTGTTCCGTCTCTGGGAAAGCACCGATCCCTCGTGCTGCTGAGTCTGCAAATAGTTTGCGAGTGGAAGGTGAAGAGCAGCAAGAGCTTTCAGGGCTAGCACCTTCCTTGTGGGAAAAGGAGGAGGAAGATTGCCTGTTCGGAAACAGGCTCTGCGGAGAACAGGCAGCATGAGCTGTTCCGTCTCTGGGGAAGCACCGATCCCCAATGCTCTTGTGCCTGTGAATAGGCTGCCTAGGAATGGTAAAGAGCAGCAAGAGCTTTAAGGGCTGGCACCTTCCTTGTGGCAGAAGTAGCAGACGTTTGCCTTTTGGGAAACAGGCTATGTCAACAATGAATGCCATGAGCTATTCGGTCTCTGAGAAAGCACCGATCCCTCCTGCTGCTGAGCCTGCAAATATTTTGCCAGGGGAAGGTGAGGAGCAGCAAGAGCTTTCAGGGCTGGCACCTTCCTTGTGGCAGAAGGAGCAGACGTTTGCCTTTTGGGAAACAGGCTATGCCAATAATCAATCCCATGAGCTGTTCTGTCTCTGAGAAAGAACAGCTTCCCAGGGCTGCTGCTCCTGAGTATAGGCTGCCAAGGGAAAGTGAAGAGCAGCAAGAGCTTTCAGGGCTGGCACCTTCTTTGTGGGAAAAGGAGGAGGACGATTGCCTTTTGGGAAACAGGCTCTGCGGAGGACAGGCAGCATGAGCTGTTCCGTCTCTGGGGAAGCACAGATACCCAGTGCTCTTGTGCCTCTGAATAGGCTGCCTAGGAAAGGTAAAGAGCAGCAAGAGCTTTCAGGGGTAGCACCTTCCCTGTGGGATGAGGAGCCGGAAGTCTGCCTTTTCGGAAAGAGGCTCTGCGGAGGACAGGCAGCATCAGCTGTTCCGTCTCTGGGAAAGCATCGATCCCCAGTGCTCTTGTGCCTCTGAATAGGCTGCCTAGGAAAGGTAAAGAGCAGCAAGAGCTTTCAGGCCTGGCACCTTCCTTGTGGCAGAAGGAGCTGATGTTTGCCTTTTGGGAAACAGGCTATGCCAACAATGAATGCCATGAGCTGTTCTGTCTCTGAGAAAGAACAGCTTCCCAGGGCTGCTGCGCCTGAGTATAGGCTGCCAAGGGAAAGTGAAGAGCAGCAAGAGCTTTCAGGGCTGGCACCTTCTTTGTGGGAAAAGGAGGAGGACGATTGCCTGTTCGGAAAGAGGCTCTGGGGAGGACAGGGAGCATGAGCTGTTCCGTCTCTGGGAAAGCACCGATCCCCAGTGCTCTTGTGCCTGTGAATAGGCTGCCTAGGAAAGGTAAAGAGCAGCAAGAGCTTTCAGGGCTGGCACCTTGCTTGTGGCAGAAGGAGCACACCTTTGCCTTTTGGGAAACAGGCTATGCCAACAATGAATGCCATGAGCTGTTCGGTCTCTGAGAAAGCACCGATCCCCCGTGCTGCTGAGCCTGCAAATAGTTTGCGAGTGGAAGGTGAAGAGCAGCAAGAGCTTTCAGGGCTGGCACCTTCCTTGTGGGAAAAGGAGGAGGAAGATTGCCTGTTCGGAAACAGGCTCTGCGGAGGACAGGCAGCATGAGCTGTTCCATCTCTGGGGAAGCACAGATACCCAGTGCTCTTGTGCCTCTGAATAGGCTGCCTAGGAAAAGTAAAGAGCAGCAAGAGCTTTCAGGGCTGGCACCTTCCTTGTCGGATGGGGAGCCGGACGTTTTCCTTTTCGGAACCAGGCTCTGCGGAGGACAGGCAGCATGAGCTGTTCCGTCTCTGGGATAGCACCGATCCCCAGTGCTCTTGCGCCTGTGAATAGGCTGCCTAGGGAAGGTGAAGAGCAGCAAGAGCTTTCAGGGCTAGCACATTCCTTGTGGCAGAAGTAGAGGGACATGTGTCTTTTCGTATAGAGCTGTACTGAGAATGATTGTGATGAGCTGTTCCGTCTCTGGGGAAGCACAGTTCCCCAGTGCTCTTCTGCCTCTGAATAGGCTGCCTAGGAAAGGTAAAGAGCAGCAAGAGCTTTCAGAGCTGGCACCTTGCTTGTGGCAGAAGGAGCAGACGTTTGCCTTTTGGGAAACAGGCTATGTCAACAATGAATGCCATGAGCTGTTCGGTCTCTGAGAAAGCACCGATCCCTCGTGCTGCTGAGCCTGCAAATATTTTGCCAGGGGAAGGTGAGGAGCAGCAAGAGCTTTCAGGGCTGGCACCTTCATTGTGGCAGAAGGAGCAGACGTTTGCCTTTTGGGAAACAGGCTATGCCAATAATCAATCCCATGAGCTGTTCTGTCTCTGAGAAGGAACAGCTTCCCAGAGCTGCTGCGCCTGAGTAAAGGCTGCCAAGGGAAAGTGAAGAGCAGCAAGAGCTTTCAGGGCTGGCACCTTCTTTGTGGGAAAAGGAGGAGGACGATTGCCTTTTGGGAAACAGGCTCTGCGGAGGACAGGCAGCATGAGCTGTTCCGTCTCTGGGGAAGCACAGATACCCAGTGCTCTTGTGCCTCTGAATAGGCTGCCTAGGAAAGGTAAAGAGCAGCAAGAGCTTTCAGGGCTGGCACCTTCTTTGTGGGAAAAGGAGGAGGACGATTGCCTTTTGGGAAACAGGCTCTGCGGAGGACAGGCAGCATGAGCTGTTCCGTCTCTGGGAAAGCACCGATCCCCAGTGCTCTTGTGCCTGTGAATAGGCTGCCTAGGAAAGGTAAAGAGCAGCAAGAGCTTTCAGGGCTGGCACCTTGCTTGTGGCAGAAGGAGCACACCTTTGCCTTTTGGGAAACAGGCTATGTCAACAATGAATGCCATGCGCTGTTCGGTCTCTGAGAAAGCACCGATCCCCCGTGCTGCTGAGCCTGCAAATAGTTTGCGAGTGGAAGGTGAAGAGCAGCAAGAGCTTTCAGGGCTGGCACCTTCCTTGTGGGAAAAGGAGGAGGAAGATTGCCTGTTCGGAAACAGGCTCTGCGGAGGACAGGCAGCATGAGCTGTTCCATCTCTGGGGAAGCACAGATACCCAGTGCTCTTGTGCCTGAGAATAGGCTGCCTAGGAAAAGTAAAGAGCAGCAAGAGCTTTCAGGGCTGGCACCTTCCCTGTGGGATGAGGAGCCGGACGTCTGCCTTTTCGGAAAGAGGCTCTGCGGAGGACAGGCAGCATGAGCTGTTCCGTCTCTGGGAAAGCACCGATCCCTCGTTCTGCTGAGCCTGCAAATAGTTTGCCAGGGGAAGGTGAAGAGCAGCAAGAGCTTTCAGGGCTGGCACCTTCTTTGTGGGAAAAGGAGGAGGAAGATTGCGTGTTCGGAACCAGGCTCTGCGGAAGACAGGCAGCATGAGCTGTTCCGTCTCTGGGATAGCAACGATCCCCAGTGCTCTTGTGCCTGTGAATAGGCTGCCTAGGAAAGGTGAAGAGCAGCAAGAGCTTTCAGGGCTAGCACATTCCTTGTGGCAGAAGTAGAGGGACATGTGTCTTTTCGTAAAGAGCTGTACTGAGAATGATTGTGATGAGCTGTTCCGTCTCTGGGGAAGCACAGTTCCCCAGTGCTCTTGTGACTCTGAATAGGCTGCCTAGGAATGGTAAAGAGCAGCAAGAGCTTTCAGGGCTGGCACCTTCCCTGTGGGATGAGGAGCCGGAAGTCTGCCTTTTCGGAAAGAGGCTCTGCGGAGGACAGGCAGCATGAGCTGTTCCGTCTCTGGGAAAGCACCGATCCCTCGTGCTGCTGAGTCTGCAAATAGTTTGCGAGTGGAAGGTGAAGAGCAGCAAGAGCTTTCAGGGCTGGCACCTTCTTTGTGGGAAAAGGAGGAGGACGATTTCCTTTTGGGAAACAGGCTCTGCGGAGGACAGGCAGCATGAGCTGTTCCGTCTCTGGGGAAGCACCGATCCCCAATGCTCTTGTGCCTGTGAATAGGCTGCCTAGGAATGGTAAAGAGCAGCAAGAGCTTTCAGGGCTGGCACCTTCCTTGTGGCAGAAGGAGCTGAAGTTTGCCTTTTGGGAAACAGGCTATGCCAATAATCAATCCCATGAGCTGTTCTGTCTCTGAGAAAGAACAGCTTCCCAGGGCTGCTGCTCCTGAGTATAGGCTGCCAAGGGAAAGTGAAGAGCAGCAAGAGCTTTCAGGTCTAGCACCTTCTGTGTGGGAAAAGGAGGAGGACGATTGCCTGTTCGGAAAGAGGCTCTGCGGAGGACAGGCAGCATGAGCTGTTCCGTCTCTGGGAAAGCACCGATCCCCAATGCTCTTGTGCCTGTGAATAGGCTGCCTAGGAATGGTAAAGAGCAGCAAGAGCTTTCAGGGCTGGCACCTTCCTTGTGGCAGAAGGAGCTGACGTTTGCCTTTTGGGAAACAGGCTATGTCAACAATGAATGCCATGAGCTGTTCGGTCTCTGAGAAAGCACCGATCCCTCGTGCTGCTGAGCCTGCAAATATTTTGCCAGGGGAAGGTGAGGAGCAGCAAGAGCTTTAAGGGCTGGCACCTTCCTTGTGGCAGAAGGAGCTGACGTTTGGCTTTTGGGAAACAGGCTATGCCAACAATGAATGCCATGAGCTGTTCGGTCTCTGAGAAAGAACAGCTTCCCAGGGCTGCTGCTCCTGAGTATAGGCTGCCAAGGGAAAGTGAAGAGCAGCAAGAGCTTTCAGGGCTGGCACCTTCCCTGTGGGATGAGGAGCCGGAAGTCTGCCTTTTCGGAAAGAGGCTCTGCGGAGGACAGGCAGCATGAGCTGTTCCGTCTCTGGGAAAGCATCGATCCCCAGTGCTCTTGTGCCTCTGAATAGGCTGCCTAGGAAAGGTAAAGAGCAGCAAGAGCTTTCAGGCCTGGCACCTTCCTTGTGGCAGAAGGAGCTGATGTTTGCCTTTTGGGAAACAGGCTATGCCAACAATGAATGCCATGAGCTGTTCTGTCTCTGAGAAAGAACAGCTTCCCAGGGCTGCTGCGCCTGAGTATAGGCTGCCAAGGGAAAGTGAAGAGCAGCAAGAGCTTTCAGGGCTGGCACCTTCTTTGTGGGAAAAAGAGGAGGACGATTGCCTTTTGGGAAACAGGCTCTGCGGAGGACAGGGAGCATGAGCTCTTCCGTCTCTGGGGAAGCACAGATCCCTCGTGCTGCTGCACGTGCAAATATTTTGACAGGGGAGGTGAAGAGCAGCAAGAGCTTTCAGGGCTGGCACCTTCTTTGTGGGAAAAGGAGGAGGACGATTGCCTTTTGGGAAACAGGCTCTGCGGAGGACAGGGAGCATGAGCTGTTCCGTCTCTGGGAAAGCACCGATCCCCAGTGCTCTTGTGCCTGTGAATAGGCTGCCGAGGAAAGGTAAAGAGCAGCAAGAGCTTTCACTGCTGGCACCTTGCTTGTGGCAGAAGGAGCACACCTTTGCCTTTTGGGAAACAGGCTATGTCAACAATGAATGCCATGAGCTGTTCGGTCTCTGAGAAAGCACCGATCCCTCGTGCTGCTGAGCCTGCAAATAGTTTGCGAGTGGAAGTTGAAGAGCAGCAAGAGCTTTCAGGGCTGGCACCTTCCTTGTGGGAAAAGGAGGAGGAAGATTGCCTGTTCGGAAACAGGCTCTGCGGAGGACAGGCAGCATGAGCTGTTCGGTCTCTGAGAAAGCACCGATCCCTCGTGCTGCTGAGCCTGCAAATAGTTTGCGAGTGGAAGGTGAAGAGCAGCAAGAGCTTTCAGGGCTGGCACCTTCCCTGTGGGATGAGGAGCCGGACGTCTGCCTTTTCGGAAAGAGGCTCTGCGGAGGACAGGCAGCATGAGCTGTTCCGTCTCTGGGAAAGCACCGATCCCTCGTGCTGCTGAGTCTGCAAATAGTTTGCGAGTGGAAGGTGAAGAGCAGCAAGAGCTTTCAGGGCTAGCACCTTCCTTGTGGGAAAAGGAGGAGGAAGATTGCCTGTTCGGAAACAGGCTCTGCGGAGGACAGGCAGCATGAGCTGTTCCGTCTCTGGGGAAGCACAGTTCCCCAGTGCTCTTCTGCCTCTGAATAGGCTGCCTAGGAATGGTAAAGAGCAGCAAGAGCTTTCAGGGCTGGCACCTTCCTTGTGGCAGAAGGAGCAGACGTTTGCCTTTTGCGAAACAGGCTATGCCAATAATCAATGCCATGAGCTGTTCTGTCTCTGAGAAAGAACAGCTTCCCAGGGCTGCTGCGCCTGAGTATAGGCTGCCAAGGGAAAGTGAAGAGCAGCAAGAGCTTTCAGGGCTGGCACCTTCTTTGTGGGAAAAGGAGGAGGACGATTGCCTATTCGGAAACAGGCTCTGCGGAGGACAGGCAGCATGAGCTGTTCCGTTTCTGGGAAAGCACCGATCCCTGGTGCTCTTGTGCCTGTGAATAGGCTGCCTAGGAAAGGTAAAGAGCAGCAAGAGCTTTCAGGGCTGGCACCTTCCTTGTGGCAGAAGGAGCAGACGTTTGCCTTTTGGGAAACAGGCTATGTCAACAATGAATTCCATGAGCTGTTCGGTCTCTGAGAAAGAACAGCTTCCCAGAGCTGCTGCGCCTGAGTAAAGGCTGCCAAGGGAAGGTGAAGAGCTTAAAGAGCTTTCAGGGCTGGCACCTTCTTTGTGGGAAAAGGAGGAGGACGATTGCCTTTTCGGAAAGAGGCTCTGCGGAGGACAGGCAGCATGAGCTGTTCCGTCTCTGGGAAAGCACCGATCCCCAATGCTCTTGTGCCTGTGAATAGGCTGCCTAGGAATGGTAAAGAGCAGCAAGAGCTTTCAGGGCTGGCACCTTCCTTGTGGCAGAAGGAGCTGACGTTTGCCTTTTGGGAAACAGGCTATGTCAACAATGAATGCCATGAGCTGTTCGGTCTCTGAGAAAGCACCGATCCCTCGTGCTGCTGAGCCTGCAAATATTTTGCCAGGGGAAGGTGAGGAGCAGCAAGAGCTTTCAGGGCTGGCACCTTCCTTGTGGCAGAAGGAGCAGACGTTTGCCTTTTGGGAAACAGGCTATGCCAATAATCAATCCCATGAGCTGTTCTGTCTCTGAGAAAGAACAGCTTCCCAGGGCTGCTGCTCCTGAGTATAGGCTGCCAAGGGAAAGTGAAGAGCAGCAAGAGCTTTCAGGGCTGGCACCTTCCCTGTGGGATGAGGAGCCGGAAGTCTGCCTTTTCGGAAAGAGGCTCTGCGGAGGACAGGCAGCATGAGCTGTTCCGTCTCTGGGAAAGCATCGATCCCCAGTGCTCTTGTGCCTCTGAATAGGCTGCCTAGGAAAGGTAAAGAGCAGCAAGAGCTTTCAGGCCTGGCACCTTCCTTGTGGCAGAAGGAGCTGATGTTTGCCTTTTGGGAAACAGGCTATGCCAACAATGAATGCCATGAGCTGTTCTGTCTCTGAGAAAGAACAGCTTCCCAGGGCTGCTGCGCCTGAGTATAGGCTGCCAAGGGAAAGTGAAGAGCAGCAAGAGCTTTCAGGGCTGGCACCTTCTTTGTGGGAAAAAGAGGAGGACGATTGCCTTTTGGGAAACAGGCTCTGCGGAGGACAGGGAGCATGAGCTCTTCCGTCTCTGGGGAAGCACAGATCCCTCGTGCTGCTGCACGTGCAAATATTTTGACAGGGGAGGTGAAGAGCAGCAAGAGCTTTCAGGGCTGGCACCTTCTTTGTGGGAAAAGGAGGAGGACGATTGCCTTTTGGGAAACAGGCTCTGCGGAGGACAGGGAGCATGAGCTGTTCCGTCTCTGGGAAAGCACCGATCCCCAGTGCTCTTGTGCCTGTGAATAGGCTGCCGAGGAAAGGTAAAGAGCAGCAAGAGCTTTCACTGCTGGCACCTTGCTTGTGGCAGAAGGAGCACACCTTTGCCTTTTGGGAAACAGGCTATGTCAACAATGAATGCCATGAGCTGTTCGGTCTCTGAGAAAGCACCGATCCCTCGTGCTGCTGAGCCTGCAAATAGTTTGCGAGTGGAAGTTGAAGAGCAGCAAGAGCTTTCAGGGCTGGCACCTTCCTTGTGGGAAAAGGAGGAGGAAGATTGCCTGTTCGGAAACAGGCTCTGCGGAGGACAGGCAGCATGAGCTGTTCGGTCTCTGAGAAAGCACCGATCCCTCGTGCTGCTGAGCCTGCAAATAGTTTGCGAGTGGAAGGTGAAGAGCAGCAAGAGCTTTCAGGGCTGGCACCTTCCCTGTGGGATGAGGAGCCGGACGTCTGCCTTTTCGGAAAGAGGCTCTGCGGAGGACAGGCAGCATGAGCTGTTCCGTCTCTGGGAAAGCACCGATCCCTCGTGCTGCTGAGTCTGCAAATAGTTTGCGAGTGGAAGGTGAAGAGCAGCAAGAGCTTTCAGGGCTAGCACCTTCCTTGTGGGAAAAGGAGGAGGAAGATTGCCTGTTCGGAAACAGGCTCTGCGGAGGACAGGCAGCATGAGCTGTTCCGTCTCTGGGGAAGCACAGTTCCCCAGTGCTCTTCTGCCTCTGAATAGGCTGCCTAGGAATGGTAAAGAGCAGCAAGAGCTTTCAGGGCTGGCACCTTCCTTGTGGCAGAAGGAGCAGACGTTTGCCTTTTGCGAAACAGGCTATGCCAATAATCAATGCCATGAGCTGTTCTGTCTCTGAGAAAGAACAGCTTCCCAGGGCTGCTGCGCCTGAGTATAGGCTGCCAAGGGAAAGTGAAGAGCAGCAAGAGCTTTCAGGGCTGGCACCTTCTTTGTGGGAAAAGGAGGAGGACGATTGCCTATTCGGAAACAGGCTCTGCGGAGGACAGGCAGCATGAGCTGTTCCGTTTCTGGGAAAGCACCGATCCCTGGTGCTCTTGTGCCTGTGAATAGGCTGCCTAGGAAAGGTAAAGAGCAGCAAGAGCTTTCAGGGCTGGCACCTTCCTTGTGGCAGAAGGAGCAGACGTTTGCCTTTTGGGAAACAGGCTATGTCAACAATGAATTCCATGAGCTGTTCGGTCTCTGAGAAAGAACAGCTTCCCAGAGCTGCTGCGCCTGAGTAAAGGCTGCCAAGGGAAGGTGAAGAGCTTAAAGAGCTTTCAGGGCTGGCACCTTCTTTGTGGGAAAAGGAGGAGGACGATTGCCTTTTCGGAAAGAGGCTCTGCGGAGGACAGGCAGCATGAGCTGTTCCGTCTCTGGGAAAGCACCGATCCCCAATGCTCTTGTGCCTGTGAATAGGCTGCCTAGGAATGGTAAAGAGCAGCAAGAGCTTTCAGGGCTGGCACCTTCCTTGTGGCAGAAGGAGCTGACGTTTGCCTTTTGGGAAACAGGCTATGTCAACAATGAATGCCATGAGCTGTTCGGTCTCTGAGAAAGCACCGATCCCTCGTGCTGCTGAGCCTGCAAATATTTTGCCAGGGGAAGGTGAGGAGCAGCAAGAGCTTTCAGGGCTGGCACCTTCCTTGTGGCAGAAGGAGCAGACGTTTGCCTTTTGGGAAACAGGCTATGCCAATAATCAATCCCATGAGCTGTTCTGTCTCTGAGAAAGAACAGCTTCCCAGGGCTGCTGCTCCTGAGTATAGGCTGCCAAGGGAAAGTGAAGAGCAGCAAGAGCTTTCAGGGCTGGCACCTTCTTTGTGGGAAAAGGAGGAGGACGATTGCCTTTTGGGAAACAGGCTCTGCGGAGGACAGGCAGCATGAGCTGTTCCGTCTCTGGGGAAGCACAGATACACAGTGCTCTTGTGCCTCTGAATAGGCTGCCTAGGAAAGGTAAAGAGCAGCAAGAGCTTTCAGGGGTAGCACCTTCCCTGTGGGATGAGGAGCCGGAAGTCTGCCTTTTCGGAAAGAGGCTCTGCGGAGGACAGGCAGCATGAGCTGTTCCGTCTCTGGGAAAGCATCGATCCCCAGTGCTCTTGTGCCTCTGAATAGGCTGCCTAGGAAAGGTAAAGAGCAGCAAGAGCTTTCAGGCCTGGCACCTTACTTGTGGCAGAAGGAGCTGATGTTTGCCTTTTGGGAAACAGGCTATGCCAACAATGAATGCCATGAGGTGTTCTGTCTCTGAGAAAGAACAGCTTCCCAGGGCTGCTGCGCCTGAGTATAGGCTGCCAAGGGAAAGTGAAGAGCAGCAAGAGCTTTCAGGGCTGGCACCTTCTTTGTGGGAAAAGGAGGAGGACGATTGCCTTTTGGGAAACAGGCTCTGCGGAGGACAGGGAGCATGAGCTCTTCCGTCTCTGGGGAAGCACAGATCCCTCGTGCTGCTGCACGTGCAAATATTTTGACAGGGGAGGTGAAGAGCAGCAAGAGCTTTCAGGGCTGGCACCTTCTTTGTGGGAAAAGGAGGAGGACGATTGCCTTTTGGGAAACAGGCTCTGCGGAGGACAGGCAGCATGAGCTGTTCCGTCTCTGGGGAAGCACAGTTCCCCAGTGCTCTTGTGACTCTGAATAGGCTGCCTAGGAAAGGTAAAGAGCAGCAAGAGCTTTCAGGGCTGGCACCTTCTTTGTGGGAAAAGGAGGAGGACGATTGCCTTTTGGGAAACAGGCTCTGCGCAGGACAGGGAGCATGAGCTGTTCCGTCTCTGGGAAAGCACCGATCCCCAGTGCTCTTGTGCCTGTGAATAGGCTGCCTAGGAAAGGTAAAGAGCAGCAAGAGCTTTCAGGGCTGGCACCTTGCTTGTGGCAGAAGGAGCACACCTTTGCCTTTTGGGAAACAGGCTATGTCAACAATGAATGCCATGAGCTGTTCGGTCTCTGAGAAAGCACCGATCCCTCGTGCTGCTGAGCCTGCAAATAGTTTGCGAGTGGAAGGTGAAGAGCAGCAAGAGCTTTCAGGGCTGGCACCTTCTTTGTGGGAAAAGGAGGAGGACGATTGCCTTTTCGGAAAGAGGCTCTGCGGAGGACAGGCAGCATGAGCTGTTCCGTCTGTGGGAAAGCACCGATCCCTCGTTCTGCTGAGCCTGCAAATAGTTTGCCAGGGGAAGGTGAAGAGCAGCAAGAGCTTTCAGGGCTGGCACCTCCTTTGTGGGAAAAGGAGGAGGAAGATTGCGTGTTCGGAAAGAGGCTCTGGGGAGGACAGGGAGCATGAGCTGTTCCGTCTCTGGGAAAGCACCGATCCCCAGTGCTCTTGTGCCTGTGAATAGGCTGCCTAGGAAAGGTAAAGAGCAGCAAGAGCTTTCAGGGCTGGCACCTTGCTTGTGGCAGAAGGAGCACACCTTTGCCTTTTGGGAAACAGGCTATGTCAACAATGAATGCCATGAGCTGTTCGGTCTCTGAGAAAGCACCGATCCCCCGTGCTGCTGAGCCTGCAAATAGTTTGCGAGTGGAAGGTGAAGAGCAGCAAGAGCTTTCAGGGCTGGCACCTTCCTTGTGGGAAAAGGAGGAGGAAGATTGCCTGTTCGGAAACAGGCTCTGCGGAGGACAGGCAGCATGAGCTGTTCCATCTCTGGGGAAGCACAGATACCCAGTGCTCTTGTGCCTCTGAATAGGCTGCCTAGGAAAAGTAAAGAGCAGCAAGAGCTTTCAGGGCTTCCACCTTCCTTGTCGGATGGGGAGCCGGACGTTTTCCTTTTCGGAACCAGGCTCTGCGGAGGACAGGCAGCATGAGCTGTTCCGTCTCTGGGATAGCACCGATCCCCAGTGCTCTTGCGCCTGTGAATAGGCTGCCTAGGGAAGGTGAAGAGCAGCAAGAGCTTTCAGGGCTAGCACATTCCTTGTGGCAGAAGTAGAGGGACATGTGTCTTTTCGTATAGAGCTGTACTGAGAATGATTGTGATGAGCTGTTCCGTCTCTGGGGAAGCACAGTTCCCCAGTGCTCTTCTGCCTCTGAATAGGCTGCCTAGGAAAGGTAAAGAGCAGCAAGAGCTTTCAGAGCTGGCACCTTGCTTGTGGCAGAAGGAGCACACCTTTGCCTTTTGGGAAACAGGCTATGTCAACAATGAATGCCATGAGCTGTTCGGTCTCTGAGAAAGCACCGATCCCTCGTGCTGCTGAGCCTGCAAATATTTTGCCAGGGGAAGGTGAGGAGCAGCAAGAGCTTTCAGGGCTGGCACCTTCATTGTGGCAGAAGGAGCAGACGTTTGCCTTTTGGGAAACAGGCTATGCCAATAATCAATCCCATGAGCTGTTCTGTCTCTGAGAAGGAACAGCTTCCCAGGGCTGCTGCGCCTGAGTAAAGGCTGCCAAGGGAAAGTGAAGAGCAGCAAGAGCTTTCAGGGCTGGCACCTTCTTTGTGGGAAAAGGAGGAGGACGATTGCCTATTCGGAAACAGGCTCTGCGGAGGACAGGCAGCATGAGCTGTTCCGTCTCTGGGGAAGCACAGTTCCCCAGTGCTCTTGTGCCTCTGAATAGGCTGCCTAGGAAAGGTAAAGAGCAGCAAGAGCTTTCAGGGCTGGCACCTTCCCTGTGGGATGAGGAGCCGGACGATTGCCTTTTCGGAAACAGGCTCTGCGGAGGACAGGCAGCATGAGCTGTTCCGTCTCTGGGAAAGCACCGATCCCCAGTGCTCTTGTGCCTGTGAATAGGCTGCCTAGGAAAGGTAAAGAGCAGCAAGAGCTTTCAGGGCTGGCACCTTCCTTGTGGCAGAAGGAGCACACCTTTGCCTTTTGGGAAACAGGCTATGTCAACAATGAATGCCATGAGCTGTTCGGTCTCTGAGAAAGCACCGATCCCCCGTGCTGCTGAGCCTGCAAATAGTTTGCAAGTGGAAGGTGAAGAGCAGCAAGAGCTTTCAGGGCTGGCACCTTCCTTGTGGGAAAAGGAGGAGGAAGATTGCCTATTCGGAAACAGGCTCTGCGGAGGACAGGCAGCATGAGCTGTTCCATCTCTGGGGAAGCACAGATACCCAGTGCTCTTGCGCCTCTGAATAGGCTGCCTAGGAAAGGTGAAGAGCAGCAAGAGCTTTCAGGGCTGGCACATTCCTTGTGGCAGAAGTAGAGGGACATGTGTCTTTTCGTAAAGAGCTGTACTGAGAATGATTGTGATGAGCTGTTCCGTCTCTGGGGAAGCACAGTTCCCCAGTGCTCTTCTGCCTCTGAATAGGCTGCCTAGGAATGGTAAAGAGCAGCAAGAGCTTTCAGGGCTGGCACCTTCCCTGTGGGATGAGGAGCCGGACGTCTGCCTTTTCGGAAAGAGGCTCTGCGGAGGACAGGCAGCATGAGCTGTTCCGTCTCTGGGAAAGCACCGATCCCCAGTGCTCTTGTGCCTGTGAATAGGCTGCCTAGGAATAGTAAAGAGCAGCAAGAGCTTTCAGGGCTGGCACCTTGTTGTGGCAGAAGGTGCAGACTTTTGCATTTTGCGAAACAGGCTATGCCAATAATCAATCCCATGAGCTGTTCTGTCTCTGAGAAAGAACAGCTTCCCAGGGCTGCTGCGCCTGAGTATAGGCTGCCAAGGGAAAGTGAAGAGCAGCAAGAGCTTTCAGGGCTGGCACCTTCTTTGTGGGAAAAGGAGGTGGACGATTGCCTGTTCGGAAACAGGCTCTGCGGAGGACAGGCAGCATGAGCTCTTCCGTCTCTGGGGAAGCACAGTTCCCCAGTGCTCTTGTGACTCTGAATAGGCTGCCTAGGAAAGGTAAAGAGCAGCAAGAGCTTTCAGGGCTGGCACCTTCTTTGTGGGAAAAGGAGGAGGACGATTGCCTTTTGGGAAACAGGCTCTGCGGAGGACAAGGAGCATGAGCTGTTCCGTCTCTGGGAAAGCACCGATCCCCAGTGCTCTTGTGCCTGTGAATAGGCTGCCTAGGAAAGGTAAAGAGCAGCAAGAGCTTTCAGGGCTGGCACCTTGCTTGTGGCAGAAGGAGCACACCTTTGCCTTTTGGGAAACAGGCTATGTCAACAATGAATGCCATGAGCTGTTCGGTCTCTGAGAAAGCACCGATCCCTCGTGCTGCTGAGCCTGCAAATATTTTGCGAGTGGAAGGTGAAGAGCAGCAAGAGCTTTCAGGGCTGGCACCTTCCCTGTGGGATGAGGAGCCGGACGTCTGCCTTTTCGGAAAGAGGCTCTGCGGAGGACAGGCAGCATGAGCTGTTCCGTCTCTGGGAAAGCACCGATCCCTCGTTCTGCTGAGCCTGCAAATAGTTTGCCAGGGGAAGGTGAAGAGCAGCAAGAGCTTTCAGGGCTGGCACCTTCTTTGCGGGAAAAGGAGGAGGAAGATTGCGTGTTCGGAACCAGGCTCTGCGGAAGACAGGCAGCATGAGCTGTTCCGTCTCTGGGATAGCAACGATCCCCAGTGCTCTTGTGCCTGTGAATAGGCTGCCTAGGAAAGGTGAAGAGCAGCAAGAGCTTTCAGGGCTAGCACATTCCTTGTGGCAGAAGTAGAGGGACATGTGTCTTTTCGTAAAGAGCTGTACTGAGAATGATTGTGATGAGCTGTTCTGTCTCTGGGGAAGCACAGTTCCCCAGTGCTCTTGTGACTCTGAATAGGCTGCCAAGGAATGGTAAAGAGCAGCAAGAGCTTTCAGGGCTGGCACCTTCCCTGTGGGATGAGGAGCCGGACGTCTGCCTTTTCGGAAAGAGGCTCTGCGGAGGACAGGCAGCATGAGCTGTTCCGTCTCTGGGAAAGCACCGATCCCTCGTGCTGCTGAGTCTGCAAATAGTTTGCGAGTGGAAGGTGAAGAGCAGCAAGAGCTTTCAGGGCTGGCACCTCCTTTGTGGGAAAAGGAGGAGGAAGATTGCGTGTTCGGAAAGAGGCTCTGGGGAGGACAGGGAGCATGAGCTGTTCCGTCTCTGGGAAAGCACCGATCCCCAGTGCTCTTGTGCCTGTGAATAGGCTGCCTAGGAAAGGTAAAGAGCAGCAAGAGCTTTCAGGGCTGGCACCTTGCTTGTGGCAGAAGGAGCACACCTTTGCCTTTTGGGAAACAGGCTATGTCAACAATGAATGCCATGAGCTGTTCGGTCTCTGAGAAAGCACCGATCCCCCGTGCTGCTGAGCCTGCAAATAGTTTGCGAGTGGAAGGTGAAGAGCAGCAAGAGCTTTCAGGGCTGGCACCTTCCTTGTGGGAAAAGGAGGAGGAAGATTGCCTGTTCGGAAACAGGCTCTGCGGAGGACAGGCAGCATGAGCTGTTCCATCTCTGGGGAAGCACAGATACCCAGTGCTCTTGTGCCTCTGAATAGGCTGCCTAGGAAAAGTAAAGAGCAGCAAGAGCTTTCAGGGCTTCCACCTTCCTTGTCGGATGGGGAGCCGGACGTTTTCCTTTTCGGAACCAGGCTCTGCGGAGGACAGGCAGCATGAGCTGTTCCGTCTCTGGGATAGCACCGATCCCCAGTGCTCTTGCGCCTGTGAATAGGCTGCCTAGGGAAGGTGAAGAGCAGCAAGAGCTTTCAGGGCTAGCACATTCCTTGTGGCAGAAGTAGAGGGACATGTGTCTTTTCGTATAGAGCTGTACTGAGAATGATTGTGATGAGCTGTTCCGTCTCTGGGGAAGCACAGTTCCCCAGTGCTCTTCTGCCTCTGAATAGGCTGCCTAGGAAAGGTAAAGAGCAGCAAGAGCTTTCAGAGCTGGCACCTTGCTTGTGGCAGAAGGAGCACACCTTTGCCTTTTGGGAAACAGGCTATGTCAACAATGAATGCCATGAGCTGTTCGGTCTCTGAGAAAGCACCGATCCCTCGTGCTGCTGAGCCTGCAAATATTTTGCCAGGGGAAGGTGAGGAGCAGCAAGAGCTTTCAGGGCTGGCACCTTCATTGTGGCAGAAGGAGCAGACGTTTGCCTTTTGGGAAACAGGCTATGCCAATAATCAATCCCATGAGCTGTTCTGTCTCTGAGAAGGAACAGCTTCCCAGGGCTGCTGCGCCTGAGTAAAGGCTGCCAAGGGAAAGTGAAGAGCAGCAAGAGCTTTCAGGGCTGGCACCTTCTTTGTGGGAAAAGGAGGAGGACGATTGCCTATTCGGAAACAGGCTCTGCGGAGGACAGGCAGCATGAGCTGTTCCGTCTCTGGGGAAGCACAGTTCCCCAGTGCTCTTGTGCCTCTGAATAGGCTGCCTAGGAAAGGTAAAGAGCAGCAAGAGCTTTCAGGGCTGGCACCTTCCCTGTGGGATGAGGAGCCGGACGATTGCCTTTTCGGAAACAGGCTCTGCGGAGGACAGGCAGCATGAGCTGTTCCGTCTCTGGGAAAGCACCGATCCCCAGTGCTCTTGTGCCTGTGAATAGGCTGCCTAGGAAAGGTAAAGAGCAGCAAGAGCTTTCAGGGCTGGCACCTTCCTTGTGGCAGAAGGAGCACACCTTTGCCTTTTGGGAAACAGGCTATGTCAACAATGAATGCCATGAGCTGTTCGGTCTCTGAGAAAGCACCGATCCCCCGTGCTGCTGAGCCTGCAAATAGTTTGCAAGTGGAAGGTGAAGAGCAGCAAGAGCTTTCAGGGCTGGCACCTTCCTTGTGGGAAAAGGAGGAGGAAGATTGCCTATTCGGAAACAGGCTCTGCGGAGGACAGGCAGCATGAGCTGTTCCATCTCTGGGGAAGCACAGATACCCAGTGCTCTTGCGCCTCTGAATAGGCTGCCTAGGAAAGGTGAAGAGCAGCAAGAGCTTTCAGGGCTAACACATTCCTTGTGGCAGAAGTAGAGGGACATGTGTCTTTTCGTAAAGAGCTGTACTGAGAATGATTGTGATGAGCTGTTCCGTCTCTGGGGAAGCACAGTTCCCCAGTGCTCTTCTGCCTCTGAATAGGCTGCCTAGGAATGGTAAAGAGCAGCAAGAGCTTTCAGGGCTGGCACCTTCCCTGTGGGATGAGGAGCCGGACGTCTGCCTTTTCGGAAAGAGGCTCTGCGGAGGACAGGCAGCATGAGCTGTTCCGTCTCTGGGAAAGCACCGATCCCCAGTGCTCTTGTGCCTGTGAATAGGCTGCCTAGGAATAGTAAAGAGCAGCAAGAGCTTTCAGGGCTGGCACCTTGTTGTGGCAGAAGGTGCAGACTTTTGCATTTTGCGAAACAGGCTATGCCAATAATCAATCCCATGAGCTGTTCTGTCTCTGAGAAAGAACAGCTTCCCAGGGCTGCTGCGCCTGAGTATAGGCTGCCAAGGGAAAGTGAAGAGCAGCAAGAGCTTTCAGGGCTGGCACCTTCTTTGTGGGAAAAGGAGGTGGACGATTGCCTGTTCGGAAACAGGCTCTGCGGAGGACAGGCAGCATGAGCTCTTCCGTCTCTGGGGAAGCACAGTTCCCCAGTGCTCTTGTGACTCTGAATAGGCTGCCTAGGAAAGGTAAAGAGCAGCAAGAGCTTTCAGGGCTGGCACCTTCTTTGTGGGAAAAGGAGGAGGACGATTGCCTTTTGGGAAACAGGCTCTGCGGAGGACAAGGAGCATGAGCTGTTCCGTCTCTGGGAAAGCACCGATCCCCAGTGCTCTTGTGCCTGTGAATAGGCTGCCTAGGAAAGGTAAAGAGCAGCAAGAGCTTTCAGGGCTGGCACCTTGCTTGTGGCAGAAGGAGCACACCTTTGCCTTTTGGGAAACAGGCTATGTCAACAATGAATGCCATGAGCTGTTCGGTCTCTGAGAAAGCACCGATCCCTCGTGCTGCTGAGCCTGCAAATATTTTGCGAGTGGAAGGTGAAGAGCAGCAAGAGCTTTCAGGGCTGGCACCTTCCCTGTGGGATGAGGAGCCGGACGTCTGCCTTTTCGGAAAGAGGCTCTGCGGAGGACAGGCAGCATGAGCTGTTCCGTCTCTGGGAAAGCACCGATCCCTCGTTCTGCTGAGCCTGCAAATAGTTTGCCAGGGGAAGGTGAAGAGCAGCAAGAGCTTTCAGGGCTGGCACCTTCTTTGCGGGAAAAGGAGGAGGAAGATTGCGTGTTCGGAACCAGGCTCTGCGGAAGACAGGCAGCATGAGCTGTTCCGTCTCTGGGATAGCAACGATCCCCAGTGCTCTTGTGCCTGTGAATAGGCTGCCTAGGAAAGGTGAAGAGCAGCAAGAGCTTTCAGGGCTAGCACATTCCTTGTGGCAGAAGTAGAGGGACATGTGTCTTTTCGTAAAGAGCTGTACTGAGAATGATTGTGATGAGCTGTTCTGTCTCTGGGGAAGCACAGTTCCCCAGTGCTCTTGTGACTCTGAATAGGCTGCCAAGGAATGGTAAAGAGCAGCAAGAGCTTTCAGGGCTGGCACCTTCCCTGTGGGATGAGGAGCCGGACGTCTGCCTTTTCGGAAAGAGGCTCTGCGGAGGACAGGCAGCATGAGCTGTTCCGTCTCTGGGAAAGCACCGATCCCTCGTGCTGCTGAGTCTGCAAATAGTTTGCGAGTGGAAGGTGAAGAGCAGCAAGAGCTTTCAGGGCTGGCACCTTCCTTGTGGCAGAAGGAGCAGACGTTTGCCTTTTGGGAAACAGGCTATGCCAACAATGAATGCCATGAGCTGTTCTGTCTCTGAGAAAGACCAGCTTCCCAGGGCTGCTGCGCCTGAGTATAGGCTGCCAAGGGAAAGTGAAGAGCAGCAAGAGCTTTCAGGGCTGGCACCTTCTTTGTGGGAAAAGGAGGAGGACGATTGACTTTTGGGAAACAGGCTCTGCGGAGGACAGGCAGCATGAGCTGTTCCGTCTCTGGGGAAGCACAGTTCCCCAGTGCTCTTCTGCCTCTGAATAGGCTGCCTAGGAATGGTAAAGAGCAGCAAGAGCTTTCAGGGCTGGCACCTTCCTTGTGGCAGAAGGAGCAGACGTTTGCCTTTTGGGAAACAGGCTATGCCAATAATCAATGCCATGAGCTGTTCTGTCTCTGAGAAAGAACAGCTTCCCAGGGCTGCTGCGCCTGAGTATAGGCTGCCAAGGGAAAGTGAAGAGCAGCAAGAGCTTTCAGGGCTGGCACCTTCTTTGTGGGAAAAGGAGGAGGAAGGTTGCCTTTTCGGAAACAGGCTGTGCGGAGGACAGGCAGCATGAGCTGTTCCGTCTCTGGGAAAGCACCGATCCCTCGTTCTGCTGCGCGTGCTAATACTTTGCCAGGGGAAGGTGAAGAGCAGCAAAAGCTTTCAGGGCTGGCACCTTCCCTGTGGCATGAGGAGCAGGACGTCTGCCTTTTCGGAAAAACGCTCTGCGGAGGACAGGCAGCATGAGCTGTTCCGTCTCTGGGGAAGCACAGATCCCCAGTGCTCTTGTGCCTGTGAAGAGGCTGCCTAGGAAAGGTAAAGAGCAGCAAGAGCTTTCAGGGGTAGCACCTTCCGTGTGGGATGAGGAGCCGGACGTCTGCCTTTTCGGAAAGAGGCTCTGCGGAGGACAGGCAGCATGAGCTGTTCCGACTCTGGGGAAGCACAGATCGCCAGTGCTCTTGTGCCTCTGAATAGGCTGCCTAGGAATGGTAAAGAGCAGCAAGAGCTTTCAGGGCTGGCACCTTGCTTGTGGCAGAAGGAGCAGACGTTTGCCTTTTGGGAAACAGGCTATGCCAACAATGAATGCCATGAGCTGTTCGGTCTCTGAGAAAGAACAGCTTCCCAGGGCTGCTGCGCCTGAGTATAGGCTGCCAAGGGAAAGTGAAGAGCAGCAAGTGCTTTCAGGGCTGGCACCTTCCCTGTGGCAGAAGGAGCAGACGTTTGCCTTTTGGGAAACAGGCAATTATAACAATAAATGCCATGAGCTGTTCGCTCTCTGAAAAAAAACAGCTTCCCAGGGCTGCTGCCCCTGAGTATAGGCTGCCAAGGGAAAGTGAAGAGCAGCAAGAGCTTTCAGTGCTTGCACCTTCCTTGTGGGAAAAGGAGGAGGACTATTGCCTTTTCGGAAAGAGGCTCTGCGGAGGACAGGCAGCATGAGCTGTTCCGTCTCTGGGGAAGCACAGATCCCCAGTGCTCTTGTGCCTGTGAAGAGGCTGTCTAGGAAATGTAAAGAGCAGCAAGAGCTTTCAGGGCTGGCACCTTCTTTGTGGGAAAAGGAGGAGGAAGATTGCCTGTTCGGAAACAGGCTCTGCGGAGGACAGGCAGCATAAGCTGTTCCGTCTCTGGGAAAGCACAGATCCCTCGTTCTTCTGCGCGTGCAAATAGTTTGCCAGGGGAAGGTGAAGAGCAGCAAGAGCTTTCAGGGCTGGCACCTTCCTTGTGGGAAAAGGAGAAGGAAGATTGCCTTTTCGGAAAGAGGCTCTGCGGAGGACAGGCAGCATGAGCTGTTCCGTCTCTGCGAAGCAGAGATCCCTGCTGCTGCGCGTGTGATAAGTTTGCCAGGGGAAGGTGAAGAGCAGCAAGAGCTTTCAGGGCTGGCACCTTCCCTGTGGGAAAAGGAGGAGAAAGATTGCCTATTCGAAAAAAGGCTCTGCGGAGGACAGGCAGCATGAGCTGTTCCGTCTCTGGGAAAGCACCGATCCCTCGTGCTGCTGAGCCTGCAAAAAGTTTGCCAGGGGGATGTGAAGAGCAGCAAAAGCTTACAGGGCTGGCACCTTCCCTGTGGGAAAAGGAGGAGGAAGATTGCCTGTTCGGAAACAGGCTCTGCTGAGGACAGGCAGCATGACCTGTTCCGTCTCTGGGGAAGCAGAGATCCCCAGTGCTCTTGTGCCTGTGAACAGGCTGCCCTAGAAAGGTAAAGAGCAGCAAGAGCTTTCAGGGCTAGCACCTTCCCTGTGGCATGAGGAGCCGGACGTCTGCCTTTTCGGAAAGACGCTCTGCGGAGGACAGGCAGCATGAGCTGTTCCGTCTCTGGGGAAGCACAGATCCACAGTGCTCTTGTGCCTCTGAATACGCTGCCTAGGAAAGGTAAAGAGCAGCAAGAGCTTTCAGGGGTAGCACCTTCCGTGTCGGATGAGGAGCCGGACGTCTACCTTTTCAGAAACAGGCTCTGCGGAGGACAGGCAGCATGAGCTGTTCCATCTCTGCGAAGCAGGGGTCCCTGCTGCTGCACGTGTGATAAGTTTGCCAGGGGAGGTGAAGAGCAGCAAGAGCTTTCAGGGCTGGCACCTTCCTTGTGGGAAAAGGAGGAGGAAGATTGCCTGTTCGGAAACAGGCTCTGTGGAGGACAGGCAGCATGAGCTCTTCCGTCTCTGGGAAAGCACCGATCCCTCGTGCTGCTGAGCCTGCAAAAAGTTTGCCAGGGGGATGTGAAGAGCAGCAAAAGCTTTCAGGGCTGGCACCTTCTTTGTGGGAAAAGGAGGAGGACGATTTCCTGTTCGGAAACAGGCTGTGCGGAGGACAGGCAGCATGAGCTGTTCCGTCTCTGGGAAAGCACCGATCCCTCGTTCTGCTGCGCGTGCAAATAGTTTGCCAGGGGAAGGTGAAGAGCAGCAAGAGCTTTTAGGGCTGGCACCTTCCCTGTGGGAAAAGGAGAAGGAAGATTGCCTTTTTGGAAAGAGGCTCTGCGGAGGACAGGCAGCATGAGCTGTTCCGTCTCTGCGAAGCAGAGATCCCTGCTGCTGCGCGTGTGATAAGTTTGCCAGGGGAAGGTGAAGAGCAGCAAGAGCTTTCAGGGCTGGCACCTTCCCTGTGGGAAAAGGAGGAGAAAGATTGCCTATTCGAAAAAAGGCTCTGCGGAGGACAGGCAGCATGAGCTGTTCCGTCTCTGGGAAAGCACCGATCCCTCGTGCTGCTGAGCCTGCAAAAAGTTTGCCAGGGGGATGTGAAGAGCAGCAAAAGCTTTCAGGGCTGGCACCTTCCCTGTGGGAAAAGGAGGAGGAAGATTGCCTGTTCGGAAACAGGCTCTGCTGAGAACAGGCAGCATGACCCGTTCCGTCTCTGGGGAAGCACAGATCCCTCGTGCTGCTGAGCCTGCAAAAAGTTTGCCAGGGGGATGTGAAGAGCAGCAAAAGCTTTCAGGGCTGGCACCTTCTTTGTGGGAAAAGGAGGAGGAAGATTGCCTGTTCGGAAACAGGCTCTGTGGAGGACAGGCATCATGACCTGTTCCGTCTCTGGGAAAGCACCGATCCCCAGTGCTCTTGCGCCTGTGAATAGGCTGCCTAGGGAAGGTGAAGAGCAGCAAGAGCTTTCAGGGCTAGCACCGTCTTTGTGGCATAAGTAGAGATACATGTGTCTTTTCGTAAAGAGCTGTACTGAGAATGATTGCAATGAGCTCTTCCGTCTCTGGGGAAGCACAGATCCCCAGTTCTCTTACGCCTGTGAATAGGCTGCCTTAGGAAGGTGAAGAGTAGCAAGAGCTTTCAGGGCTAGCACCGTCTTTGTGGCAGAAGTAGAGATACATGTGTCTTTTCGTAAAGAGCTGTACTGAGAATGATTGCAATGAGCTCTTCCGTCTCTGGGGAAGCACAGATCCCCAGTGCTCTTGTGCCTGTGAATAGGCTGCCTAGGAAACGTCAGGAGAAGCAAGAGCTTTCAGGGCTGGCACCTTCTTTGTGGGAAAAAGAGGAGGAAGGTTGCCTTTTCGGAAAGAGGCTCTGCGGAGGACAGGTAGCATGAGCTGTTCCGTCTCTGGGAAAGCACCGATCCCTCGTTCTGCTGCGCGTTCAAATACTTTGCCAGGGGAAGGTGAAGAACAGCAAGAGCTTTCAGGGCTGGCACCTTCCATGTGGGAAAAGGAGGAGGAAGATTGCCTGTTCGGAAACAGGCTCTGCTGAGGAGAGGCAGCATGAGTTGTTCCGTCTCTGGGGAAGCACAGATCCCCAGTGCTCTTGTCCCTCTGAATACGGTGCCTAGGAAAGGTAAAGAGCAGCAAGAGCTTTCAGGGCTGGCACCTTCTTTGTGAGAAAAGGAGGAGGAAGATTGCCTTTTCGGAAACAGGCTCTGCGGAGGACAGGCAGCATGAGCTGTTCCGTCTCTGGGAAAGCACAGATCCCTCGTTCTTCTGCGCGTGCAAATAGTTTGCCAGGGGAAGGTGAAGAGCAGCAAGAGCTTTCAGGGCTGGCACCTTCCTTGTGGGAAAAGGAGAAGGAAGATTGCCTTTTCGGAAAGAGGCTCTGCGGAGGACAGGCAGCATGAGCTCTTCCTTCTCTGCGAAGCAGAGGTCCCTGCTGCTGCGCGTGTGATAAGTTTGCCAGGGGAGGTGAAGAGCAGCAAGAGCTTTCAGGGCTGGCACCTTCCCTGTGAGAAAAGGAGGAGGAAGATTGCCTGTTCGGAAACAGGCTCTGTGGAGGACAGGCAGCATGAGCTCTTCCGTCTCTGGGAAAGCACCGATCCCTCGTGCTGCTGAGCCTGCAAAAAGTTTGCCAGGCGGATGTGAAGAGCAGCAAGAGCTTTCAGGGCTGGCACCTTCCCTGTGGGATGAGGAGCCGGACGTCTTCCTTTTCGGAAAGAGGCTCTGCGGAGAACAGGCAGCATGACCTTTTCCGTCTCTGGGAAAGCACCGATCCCTCGTGCTCTTGTGCCTCTGAATAGGCTGCTTAGGAAAGGTGAAGAGCAGCAAGAGCTTTCAGGGCTGGCACCTTCCCTGTGGCAAAAGGAGGAGGACGATTGCGTGTTCGGAAACAGGCTCTGGGGAGGACAGGCAGCATGACGTGTTCCGTCTCTGGGGAAGCACAGATCCCCAGTGCTCTTGTGCCTGTGAATAGGCTGCCTAGGAAAGGTAAAGAGCAGCAAGAGCTTTCAGGGCTGGCACCTTGCTTGTGGCAGAAGGAGCAGACGTTTGCCTTTTGGGAAACAGGCTATGCCAATAATCAATGCCATGAGCTGTTCTGTCTCTGAGAAAGAACAGCTTCCCAGGGCTGCTGCGCCTGAGTATAGGCTGCCAAGGGAAAGTGAAGAGCAGCAAGAGCTTTCAGGGCTGGCACCTTCTTTGTGGGAAAAGGAGGAGGACGATTGCCTGTTCGGAAAGAGGCTCTGGGGAGGACAGGCAGCATGACCTCTTCCGTCTCTGGGGAAGCACCGATCCCTGGTGCTCTTGTGCCTGTGAATAGGCTGCCTAGGAATGGTAAAGAGCAGCAAGAGCTTTCAGGGCTAGCACCTTCTGTGAGGGATGAGGAGCCGGACGTCTGCCTTTTCGGAAAGAGGCTCTGCGGAGGACAGGCAGCATGAGCTGTTCCGTCTCTGGGAAAGCACCGATCCCCAATGCTCTTGTGCCTGTGAATAGGCTGCCTAGGAATGGTAAAGAGCAGCAAGAGCTTTCAGGGCTGGCACCTTCTTTGTGGGAAAAGGAGGAGGACGATTGCCTTTTGGGAAACAGGCTCTGCGGAGGACAGGGAGCATGAGCTGTTCCGTCTCTGGGAAAGCACCGATCCCCAGTGCTCTTGTGCCTGTGAATAGGCTGCCTAGGAAAGGTAAAGAGCAGCAAGAGCTTTCAGGGCTGGCACCTTCCTTGTGGCAGAAGGAGCACACCTTTGCCTTTTGGGAAACAGGCTATGCCAACAATGAATGCCATGCGCTGTTCGGTCTCTGAGAAAGCACCCATCCCTCGTGCTGCTGAGCCTGCAAATAGTTTGCGAGTGGAAGGTGAAGAGCAGCAAGAGCTTTCAGGGCTGGCACCTTCCTTGTGGGATGAGGAGGAGGAAGATTGCCTTTTCGGAAAGAGGCTCTGCGGAGGACAGGCAGCATGAGCTGTTCCGTCTCTGGGAAAGCACCGATCCCTCGTTCTGCTGAGCCTGCAAATAGTTTGCGAGTGGAAGGTGAAGAGCAGCAAGAGCTTTCAGGGCTGGCACCTTCCTTGTGGGATGAGGAGGAGGACGATTACCTTTTCGGAAAGAGGCTCTGCGGAGGACAGGCAGCATGAGCTGTTCTGTCTCTGGGAAAGCACCGATCCCCAGTGCTCTTGTGCCTCTGAATAGGCTGCCTAGGAAAGGTAAAGAGCAGCAAGAGCTTTCAGGGCTGGCACCTTCTTTGTGGGAAAAGGAGGAGGACGATTTCCTTTTGGGAAACAGGCTCTGCGGAGGACAGGCAGCATGAGCTGTTCCGTCTCTGGGAAAGCACCGATCCCCAGTGCTCTTGTGCCTGTGAATAGGCTGCCTAGGAAAGGTAAAGAGCAGCAAGAGCTTTCAGGGCTGGCACCTTCCTTGTGGCAGAAGGAGCTGATGTTTGCCTTTTGGGAAACAGGCTATGCCAACAATGAATGCCATGAGCTGTTCTGTCTCTGAGAAAGAACAGCTTCCCAGGGCTGCTGCGCCTGAGTATAGGCTGCCAAGGGAAAGTGAAGAGCAGCAAGAGCTTTCAGGGCTGGCACCTTCTTTGTGGGAAAAGGAGGAGGACGATTGCCTGTTCGGAAAGAGGCTCTGGGGAGGACAGGGAGCATGAGCTGTTCCGTCTCTGGGAAAGCACCGATCCCCAGTGCTCTTGTGCCTGTGAATAGGCTGCCTAGGAAAGGTAAAGAGCAGCAAGAGCTTTCAGGGCTGGCACCTTGCTTGTGGCAGAAGGAGCACACCTTTGCCTTTTGGGAAACAGGCTATGTCAACAATGAATGCCATGAGCTGTTCGGTCTCTGAGAAAGCACCGATCCCCCGTGCTGCTGAGCCTGCAAATAGTTTGCGAGTGGAAGGTGAAGAGCAGCAAGAGCTTTCAGGGCTGGCACCTTCCTTGTGGGAAAAGGAGGAGGAAGATTGCCTGTTCGGAACCAGGCTCTGCGGAGGACAGGCAGCATGAGCTGTTCCCTATCTGGGGAAGCACAGATACCCAGTGCTCTTGCGCCTGTGAATAGGCTGCCTAGGGAAGGTGAAGAGCAGCAAGAGCTTTCAGGGCTAGCACATTCCTTGTGGCAGAAGTAGAGGGACATGTGTCTTTTCGTAAAGAGCTGTACTGAGAATGATTGTGATGAGCTGTTCCGTCTCTGGGGAAGCACAGTTCCCCAGTGCTCTTCTGCCTCTGAATAGGCTGCCTAGGAATGGTAAAGAGCAGCAAGAGCTTTCAGGGCTGGCACCTTCCCTGTGGGATGAGGAGCCGGACGTCTGCCTTTTCGGAAAGAGGCTCTGCGGAGGACAGGCAGCATGAGCTGTTCCGTCTCTGGGAAAGCACCGATCCCCAATGCTCTTGTGCCTGTGAATAGGCTGCCTAGGAATGGTAAAGAGCAGCAAGAGCTTTCAGGGCTGGCACCTTCCTTGTGGCAGAATGAGCTGACGTTTGGCTTTTGGGAAACAGGCTATGCCAACAATGAATGCCATGAGCTGTTCGGTCTCTGAGAAAGAACAGCTTCCCAGGGCTGCTGCGCCTGAGTAAAGGCTGCCAAGGGAAGGTGAAGAGCTTAAAGAGCTTTCAGGGCTGGCACCTTCTTTGTGGGAAAAGGAGGAGGACGATTGCCTTTTGGGAACCAGGCTCTGCGGAGGACAGGGAGCATGAGCTGTTCCGTCTCTGGGGAAGCACACTTCCCCAGTGCTCTTGTGACTCTGAATAGGCTGCCTAGGAAAGGTAAAGAGCAGCAAGAGCTTTCAGGGCTGGCACCTTCTTTGTGGGAAAAGGAGGAGGACGATTGCCTTTTGGGAAACAGGCTCTGCGGAGGACAGGGAGCATGAGCTGTTCCGTCTCTGGGAAAGCACCGATCCCCAGTGCTCTTGTGCCTGTGAATAGGCTGCCTAGGAAAGGTAAAGAGCAGCAAGAGCTTTCAGGGCTGGCACCTTCCTTGTGGCAGAAGGAGCACACCTTTGCCTTTTGGGAAACAGGCTATGCCAACAATGAATGCCATGCGCTGTTCGGTCTCTGAGAAAGCACCGATCCCTCGTGCTGCTGAGCCTGCAAATAGTTTGCGAGTGGAAGGTGAAGAGCAGCAAGAGCTTTCAGGGCTGGCACCTTCGTTGTGGGAAAAGGAGGTGGAAGATTGCCTTTTCGGAAAGAGGCTCTGCGGAGGACAGGCAGCATGAGCTGTTCCGTCTCTGGGAAAGCACCGATCCCTCGTTCTGCTGAGCCTGCAAATAGTTTGCCAGGGGAAGGTGAAGAGCAGCAAGAGCTTTCAGGGCTGGCACCTTCTTTGTGGGAAAAGGAGGAGGAAGATTGCCTTTTCGGAAAGAGGCTCTGCGGAAGACAGGCAGCATGAGCTGTTCCGTCTCTGGGGAAGCACAGTTCCCCAGTGCTCTTGTGACTCTGAATAGGCTGCCTAGGAATGGTAAAGAGCAGCAAGAGCTTTCAGGGCTGGCACCTTCCCTGTGGGATGAGGAGCCGGACGTCTGCCTTTTCGGAAA
Organism: Necrosyrtes monachus; assembly: GCA_037953605.1. NCBI lineage: Eukaryota > Metazoa > Chordata > Aves > Accipitriformes > Accipitridae > Necrosyrtes > Necrosyrtes monachus. Next base: position 128,918 of record JAZGTQ010000553.1, on the reverse strand, counting down.
GAGGCTCTGCGGAGGACAGGCAGCATGAGCTGTTCCGTCTCTGGGAAAGCACCGATCCCCAGTGCTCTTGTGCCTGTGAATAGGCTGCCTAGGAATATTAAAGAGCAGCAAGAGCTTTCAGGGCTGGCACCTTGCTTGTGGCAGAAGGTGCAGACTTTTGCATTTTGCGAAACAGGCTATGCCAATAATCAATCCCATGAGCTGTTCTGTCTCTGAGAAAGACCAGCTTCCCAGGGCTGCTGCGCCTGAGTATAGGCTGCCAAGGGAAAGTGAAGAGCAGCAAGAGCTTTCAGGGCTGGCACCTTCTTTGTGGGAAAAGGAGGAGGACGATTGCCTGTTCGGAAACAGGCTCTGCGGAGGACAGGCAGCATGAGCTCTTCCGTCTCTGGGGAAGCACAGATCCCTCGTGCTGCTGCACGTGCAAATATTTTGACAGGGGAGGTGAAGAGCAGCAAGAGCTTTCAGGGCTGGCACCTTCTTTGTGGGATGAGGAGGAGGACGATTGCCTTTTGGGAAACAGGCTCTGCGGAGGACAGGCAGCATGAGCTGTTCCGTCTCTGGGGAAGCACAGTTCCCCAGTGCTCTTGTGACTCTGAATAGGCTGCGTAGGAAATGTAAAGAGCAGCAAGAGCTTTCAGGGCTAGCACATTCTTTGTGGGAAAAGGAGGAGGACGATTGCCTTTTGGGAAACAGGCTCTGCGGAGGACAGGGAGCATGAGCTGTTCCGTCTCTGGGAAAGCACCGATCCCCAGTGCTCTTGTGCCTGTGAATAGGCTGCCTAGGAAAGGTAAAGAGCAGCAAGAGCTTTCAGGGCTGGCACCTTGCTTGTGGCAGAAGGAGCACACCTTTGCCTTTTGGGAAACAGGCTATGTCAACAATGAATGCCATGAGCTCTTCGGTCTCTGAGAAAGCACCGATCCCTCGTGCTGCTGAGCCTGCAAATAGTTTGCGAGTGGAAGGTGAAGAGCAGCAAGAGCTTTCAGGGCTGGCACCTTCCCTGTGGGATGAGGAGCCGGACGTCTGCCTTTTCGGAAAGAGGCTCTGCGGAGGACAGGCAGCATGAGCTGTTCCGTCTCTGGGAAAGCACCGATCCCTCGTTCTGCTGAACCTGCAAATAGTTTGCCAGGGGAAGGTGAAGAGCAGCAAGAGCTTTCAGGGCTGGCACCTCCTTTGTGGGAAAAGGAGGAGGAAGATTGCGTGTTCGGAACCAGGCTCTGCGGAAGACAGGCAGCATGAGCTGTTCCGTCTCTGGGATAGCAACGATCCCCAGTGCTCTTGTGCCTGTGAATAGGCTGCCTAGGAAAGGTGAAGAGCAGCAAGAGCTTTCAGGGCTAGCACATTCCTTGTGGCAGAAGTAGAGGGACATGTGTCTTTTCGTAAAGAGCTGTACTGAGAATGATTGTGATGAGCTGTTCCGTCTCTGGGGAAGCACAGTTCCCCAGTGCTCTTGTGACTCTGAATAGGCTGCCTAGGAATGGTAAAGAGCAGCAAGAGCTTTCAGGGCTGGCACCTTCCCTGTGGGATGAGGAGCCGGACGTCTGCCTTTTCGGAAAGAGGCTCTGCGGAGGACAGGCAGCATGAGCTGTTCCGTCTCTGGGAAAGCACCGATCCCCAGTGCTCTTGTGCCTGTGAATAGGCTGCCTAGGAATAGTAAAGAGCAGCAAGAGCTTTCAGGCCTGGCACCTTGCTTGTGGCAGAAGGAGCACACCTTTGCCTTTTGGGAAACAGGCTATGCCAACAATGAATGCCATGAGCTGTTCGGTCTCTGAGAAAGAACAGCTTCCCAGGGCTGCTGCGCCTGAGTAAAGGCTGCCAAGGGAAAGTGAAGAGCAGCAAGAGCTTTCAGGGCTGGCACCTTCTTTGTGGGAAAAGGAGGAGGACGATTGCCTTTTGGGAAACAGGCTCTGCGGAGGACAGGCAGCATGAGCTGTTCCGTCTCTGGGGAAGCACAGATCCCTGGTGCTCTTGTGCCTGTTAACAGGCTGCCTAGGAAAGGTAAAGAGCAGCAAGAGCTTTCAGGGCTGGCACCTTCCTTGTGGCAGAAGGAGCTGATGTGTTCCTTTTGGGAAACAGGCTATGCCAACAATGTATGCCATGAGCTGTTCTGTCTCTGAGAAAGAACAGCTTCCCAGGGCTGCTGCGCCTGAGTATAGGCTGCCAAGAGAAAGTGAAGAGCAGCAAGAGCTTTCAGGGCTGGCACCTTCTTTGTGGGAAAAGGAGGAGGACGATTGCCTGTTCGGAAAGAGGATCTGGGGAGGACAGGGAGCATGAGCTGTTCCGTCTCTGGGAAAGCACCGATCCCCAGTGCTCTTGTGGCTGTGAATAGGCTGCCTAGGAAAGGTGAAGAGCAGCAAGAGCTTTCAGGGCTAGCACATTCCTTGTGGCAGAAGTAGAGGGACATGTGTCTTTTCGTAAAGAGCTGTACTGAGAATGATTGTGATGAGCTGTTCCGTCTCTGGGGAAGCACAGTTCCCCAGTCCTCTTCTGCCTCTGAATAGGCTGCCTAGGAATGGTAAAGAGCAGCAAGAGCTTTCAGGGCTGGCACCTTCCCTGTGGGATGAGGAGCCGGACGTCTGCCTTTTCGGAAAGAGGCTCTGCGGAGGACAGGAAGCATGAGCTGTTCCGTCTCTGGGAAAGCACCGATCCCTCGTTCTGCTGAGCCTGCAAATAGTTTGCCAGGGGAAGGTGAAGAGCAGCAAGAGCTTTCAGGGCTGGCACCTTCTTTGTGGGAAAAGGAGGAGGAAGATTGCGTGTTCGGTACCAGGCTCTGCGGAAGACAGGCAGCATGAGCTGTTCCGTCTCTGGGATAGCAACGATCCCCAGTGCTCTTGTGCCTGTGAATAGGCTGCCTAGGAAAGGTGAAGAGCAGCAAGAGCTTTCAGGGCTAGCACATTCCTTGTGGCAGAAGTAGAGGGACATGTGTCTTTTCGTAAAGAGCTGTACTGAGAATGATTGTGATGAGCTGTTCCGTCTCTGGGGAAGCACAGATCCCTGGTGCTCTTGTGCCTGTTAACAGGCTGTCTAGGAAGGGTGAAGAGCAGGAAGAGCTTTCAGGGCTGGCACCTTCTTTGTGGGAAAAGGAGGAGGACGATTGCCTTTTGGGAACCAGGCTCTGCGGAGGACAGGCAGCATGAGCTGTTCCGTCTCTGGGGAAGCACAGTTCCCCAGTGCTCTTGTGACTCTGAATAGGCTGCCTAGGAAAGGTAAAGAGCAGCAAGAGCTTTCAGGGCTGGCACCTTCTTTGTGGGAAAAGGAGGAGGACGATTGCCTTTTGGGAAACAGGCTCTGCGGAGGACAGGGAGCATGAGCTGTTCCGTCTCTGGGAAAGCACCGATCCCCAGTGCTCTTGTGCCTGTGAATAGGCTGCCTAGGAAAGGTAAAGAGCAGCAAGAGCTTTCAGGGCTGGCACCTTGCTTGTGGCAGAAGGAGCAGACGTTTGCCTTTTGGGAAACAGGCTATGTCAACAATGAATGCCATGCGCTGTTCGGTCTCTGAGAAAGCACCGATCCCCCATGCTGCTGAGCCTGCAAATAGTTTGCGAGTGGAAGGTGAAGAGCAGCAAGAGCTTTCAGGGCTGGCACCTTCCTTGTGGGAAAAGGAGGAGGAAGATTGCCTGTTCGGAAACAGGCTCTGCGGAGGACAGGCAGCATGAGCTGTTCCATCTCTGGGGAAGCACAGATACCCAGTGCTCTTGTGCCTGAGAATAGGCTGCCTAGGAAAAGTAAAGAGCAGCAAGAGCTTTCAGGGCTGGCACCTTCCCTGTGGGATGAGGAGCCGGACGTCTGCCTTTTCGGAAAGAGGCTCTGCGGAGGACAGGCAGCATGAGCTGTTCCGTCTCTGGGATAGCAACGATCCCCAGTGCTCTTGTGCCTGTGAATAGGCTGCCTAGGAAAGGTGAAGAGCAGCAAGAGCTTTCAGGGCTAGCACATTCCTTGTGGCAGAAGTAGAGGGACATGTGTCTTTTCGTAAAGAGCTGTACTGAGAATGATTGTGATGAGCTGTTCCGTCTCTGGGGAAGCACAGTTCCCCAGTGCTCTTGTGACTCTGAATAGGCTGCCTAGGAATGGTAAAGAGCAGCAAGAGCTTTCAGGGCTGGCACCTTCCCTGTGGGATGAGGAGCCGGAAGTCTGCCTTTTCGGAAAGAGGCTCTGCGGAGGACAGGCAGCATGAGCTGTTCCGTCTCTGGGAAAGCACCGAGCCCTCGTGCTGCTGAGTCTGCAAATAGTTTGCGAGTGGAAGGTGAAGAGCAGCAAGAGCTTTCAGGGCTGGCACCTTCCTTGTGGGAAAAGGAGGAGGAAGATTGCCTGTTCGGAAACAGGCTCTGCGGAGGACAGGCAGCATGAGCTGTTCCGTCTCTGGGGAAGCACAGTTCCCCAGTGCTCTTCTGCCTCTGAATAGGCTGCCTAGGAATGGTAAAGAGCAGCAAGAGCTTTCAGGGCTGGCACCTTCCTTGTGGCAGAAGGAGCTGACGTTTGCCTTTTGGGAAACAGGCTATGCCAATAATCAATCCCATGAGCTGTTCGGTCTCTCAGAAAGAACAGCTTCCCAGGGCTGCTGCTCCTGAGTATAGGCTGCCAAGGGAAAGTGAAGAGCAGCAAGAGCTTTCAGGTCTAGCACCTTCTGTGTGGGAAAAGGAGGAGGACGATTGCCTGTTCGGAAAGAGGCTCTGCGGAGGACAGGCAGCATGAGCTGTTCCGTCTCTGGGAAAGCACCGATCCCCAATGCTCTTGTGACTGTGAATAGGCTGCCTAGGAATGGTAAAGAGCAGCAAGAGCTTTCAGGGCTGGCACCTTCCTTGTGGCAGAAGGAGCTGACGTTTGCCTTTTGGGAAACAGGCTATGTCAACAATGAATGCCATGAGCTGTTCGGTCTCTGAGAAAGCACCGATCCCTCGTTCTTCTGCGCGTGCAAATAGTTTGCCAGGGGAAGGTGAAGAGCAGCAAGAGCTTTCAGGGCTGGCACCTTCCTTGTGGGAAAAGGAGAAGGAAGACTGCCTTTCCGGAAAGAGGCTCTGCGGAGGACAGGCAGCATGAGCTGTTCCGTCTCTGCGAAGCAGAGATCCCTGCTGCTGTGCGTGTGATAAGTTTGCCAGGGGAGGTGAAGAGCAGCAAGAGCTTTCAGGGCTGGCACCTTCCCTGTGGGAAAAGGAGGAGGAAGATTGCCTGTTCGGAAACAGGCTCTGTGGAGGACAGGCAGCATGAGCTCTTCCGTCTCTGGGAAAGCACCGATCCCTCGTGCTGCTGAGCCTGCAAAAAGTTTGCCAGGCGGATGTGAAGAGCAGCAAGAGCTTTCAGGGCTGGCACCTTCCATGTGGCATGAGGAGCCGGACGTCTGCCTTTTCGGAAAGAGGCTCTGCGGAGGACAGGCAGCATGACCTGTTCCGTCTCTGGGAGAGCACAGATCCCTCGTTCTGCTGAGCCTGCAAATAGTTTGCCAGGGGAAGGTGAAGAGCAGCAAGAGCTTTCAGGGCTGGCACCTTCTTTGTGGGAAAAGGAGGAGGACGATTGCCTGTTCGGAAACAGGCTCTGCGGAGGACAGGCAGCGTGAGCTGTTCCGTCTCTGGGGAAACACAGATCCCCAGTGCTCTTGTGCCTCTGAATAGGCTGTCTAGGGAGGGAAAGAGCAGCAAGAGCTTTCAGGGCTAGCACATTCCTTGTGGCAGAAGTAGAGGGACATGTGTCTTTTCCTAAAGAGCTGTACTGAGAATGATTGCGATGAGCTGTTCCGTCTCTGGGGAAGCACAGTTCCCCAGTGCTCTTGTGCCTGTGAATAGGCTGCCTAGGAATGGTAAAGAGCAGCAAGAGCTTTCAGGGCTGGCACCTTGCTTGTGGCAGAAGGAGCTGACGTTTGCATTTTGGGAAACAGGCTATGCCAACAATGAATGCCATGAGCTGTTCTGTCTCTGAGAAAGAACAGCTTCCCAGGGCTGCTGCGCCTGAGTATAGGCTGCCAAGGGAAAGTGAAGAGCAGCAAGAGCTTTCAGGGCTGGCACCTTCTTTGTGGGAAAAGGAGGAGGACGATTGCCTGTTCGGAAAGAGGCTCTGGGGAGGACAGGCAGCATGACCTCTTCCGTCTCTGGGGAAGCACCGATCCCTGGTGCTCTTGTGCCTGTGAATAGGCTGCCTAGGAATGGTAAAGAGCAGCAAGAGCTTTCAGGGCTAGCACCTTCTGTGAGGGATGAGGAGCCGGACGTCTGCCTTTTCGGAAAGAGGCTCTGCGGAGGACAGGCAGCATGAGCTGTTCCGTCTCTGGGAAAGCACCGATCCCCAATGCTCTTGTGCCTGTGAATAGGCTGCCTAGGAATGGTAAAGAGCAGCAAGAGCTTTCAGGGCTGGCACCTTCTTTGTGGGAAAAGGAGGAGGACGATTGCCTTTTGGGAAACAGGCTCTGCGGAGGACAGGGAGCATGAGCTGTTCCGTCTCTGGGAAAGCACCGATCCCCAGTGCTCTTGTGCCTGTGAATAGGCTGCCTAGGAAAGGTAAAGAGCAGCAAGAGCTTTCAGGGCTGGCACCTTCCTTGTGGCAGAAGGAGCACACCTTTGCCTTTTGGGAAACAGGCTATGCCAACAATGAATGCCATGCGCTGTTCGGTCTCTGAGAAAGCACCCATCCCTCGTGCTGCTGAGCCTGCAAATAGTTTGCGAGTGGAAGGTGAAGAGCAGCAAGAGCTTTCAGGGCTGGCACCTTCCTTGTGGGATGAGGAGGAGGAAGATTGCCTTTTCGGAAAGAGGCTCTGCGGAGGACAGGCAGCATGAGCTGTTCCGTCTCTGGGAAAGCACCGATCCCTCGTTCTGCTGAGCCTGCAAATAGTTTGCGAGTGGAAGGTGAAGAGCAGCAAGAGCTTTCAGGGCTGGCACCTTCCTTGTGGGATGAGGAGGAGGACGATTACCTTTTCGGAAAGAGGCTCTGCGGAGGACAGGCAGCATGAGCTGTTCTGTCTCTGGGAAAGCACCGATCCCCAGTGCTCTTGTGCCTCTGAATAGGCTGCCTAGGAAAGGTAAAGAGCAGCAAGAGCTTTCAGGGCTGGCACCTTCTTTGTGGGAAAAGGAGGAGGACGATTTCCTTTTGGGAAACAGGCTCTGCGGAGGACAGGCAGCATGAGCTGTTCCGTCTCTGGGAAAGCACCGATCCCCAGTGCTCTTGTGCCTGTGAATAGGCTGCCTAGGAAAGGTAAAGAGCAGCAAGAGCTTTCAGGGCTGGCACCTTCCTTGTGGCAGAAGGAGCTGATGTTTGCCTTTTGGGAAACAGGCTATGCCAACAATGAATGCCATGAGCTGTTCTGTCTCTGAGAAAGAACAGCTTCCCAGGGCTGCTGCGCCTGAGTATAGGCTGCCAAGGGAAAGTGAAGAGCAGCAAGAGCTTTCAGGGCTGGCACCTTCTTTGTGGGAAAAGGAGGAGGACGATTGCCTGTTCGGAAAGAGGCTCTGGGGAGGACAGGGAGCATGAGCTGTTCCGTCTCTGGGAAAGCACCGATCCCCAGTGCTCTTGTGCCTGTGAATAGGCTGCCTAGGAAAGGTAAAGAGCAGCAAGAGCTTTCAGGGCTGGCACCTTGCTTGTGGCAGAAGGAGCACACCTTTGCCTTTTGGGAAACAGGCTATGTCAACAATGAATGCCATGAGCTGTTCGGTCTCTGAGAAAGCACCGATCCCCCGTGCTGCTGAGCCTGCAAATAGTTTGCGAGTGGAAGGTGAAGAGCAGCAAGAGCTTTCAGGGCTGGCACCTTCCTTGTGGGAAAAGGAGGAGGAAGATTGCCTGTTCGGAACCAGGCTCTGCGGAGGACAGGCAGCATGAGCTGTTCCCTATCTGGGGAAGCACAGATACCCAGTGCTCTTGCGCCTGTGAATAGGCTGCCTAGGGAAGGTGAAGAGCAGCAAGAGCTTTCAGGGCTAGCACATTCCTTGTGGCAGAAGTAGAGGGACATGTGTCTTTTCGTAAAGAGCTGTACTGAGAATGATTGTGATGAGCTGTTCCGTCTCTGGGGAAGCACAGTTCCCCAGTGCTCTTCTGCCTCTGAATAGGCTGCCTAGGAATGGTAAAGAGCAGCAAGAGCTTTCAGGGCTGGCACCTTCCCTGTGGGATGAGGAGCCGGACGTCTGCCTTTTCGGAAAGAGGCTCTGCGGAGGACAGGCAGCATGAGCTGTTCCGTCTCTGGGAAAGCACCGATCCCCAATGCTCTTGTGCCTGTGAATAGGCTGCCTAGGAATGGTAAAGAGCAGCAAGAGCTTTCAGGGCTGGCACCTTCCTTGTGGCAGAATGAGCTGACGTTTGGCTTTTGGGAAACAGGCTATGCCAACAATGAATGCCATGAGCTGTTCGGTCTCTGAGAAAGAACAGCTTCCCAGGGCTGCTGCGCCTGAGTAAAGGCTGCCAAGGGAAGGTGAAGAGCTTAAAGAGCTTTCAGGGCTGGCACCTTCTTTGTGGGAAAAGGAGGAGGACGATTGCCTTTTGGGAACCAGGCTCTGCGGAGGACAGGGAGCATGAGCTGTTCCGTCTCTGGGGAAGCACACTTCCCCAGTGCTCTTGTGACTCTGAATAGGCTGCCTAGGAAAGGTAAAGAGCAGCAAGAGCTTTCAGGGCTGGCACCTTCTTTGTGGGAAAAGGAGGAGGACGATTGCCTTTTGGGAAACAGGCTCTGCGGAGGACAGGGAGCATGAGCTGTTCCGTCTCTGGGAAAGCACCGATCCCCAGTGCTCTTGTGCCTGTGAATAGGCTGCCTAGGAAAGGTAAAGAGCAGCAAGAGCTTTCAGGGCTGGCACCTTCCTTGTGGCAGAAGGAGCACACCTTTGCCTTTTGGGAAACAGGCTATGCCAACAATGAATGCCATGCGCTGTTCGGTCTCTGAGAAAGCACCGATCCCTCGTGCTGCTGAGCCTGCAAATAGTTTGCGAGTGGAAGGTGAAGAGCAGCAAGAGCTTTCAGGGCTGGCACCTTCGTTGTGGGAAAAGGAGGTGGAAGATTGCCTTTTCGGAAAGAGGCTCTGCGGAGGACAGGCAGCATGAGCTGTTCCGTCTCTGGGAAAGCACCGATCCCTCGTTCTGCTGAGCCTGCAAATAGTTTGCCAGGGGAAGGTGAAGAGCAGCAAGAGCTTTCAGGGCTGGCACCTTCTTTGTGGGAAAAGGAGGAGGAAGATTGCCTTTTCGGAAAGAGGCTCTGCGGAAGACAGGCAGCATGAGCTGTTCCGTCTCTGGGGAAGCACAGTTCCCCAGTGCTCTTGTGACTCTGAATAGGCTGCCTAGGAATGGTAAAGAGCAGCAAGAGCTTTCAGGGCTGGCACCTTCCCTGTGGGATGAGGAGCCGGACGTCTGCCTTTTCGGAAAGAGGCTCTGCGGAGGACAGGCAGCATGAGCTGTTCCGTCTCTGGGAAAGCACCGATCCCCAGTGCTCTTGTGCCTGTGAATAGGCTGCCTAGGAATATTAAAGAGCAGCAAGAGCTTTCAGGGCTGGCACCTTGCTTGTGGCAGAAGGTGCAGACTTTTGCATTTTGCGAAACAGGCTATGCCAATAATCAATCCCATGAGCTGTTCTGTCTCTGAGAAAGACCAGCTTCCCAGGGCTGCTGCGCCTGAGTATAGGCTGCCAAGGGAAAGTGAAGAGCAGCAAGAGCTTTCAGGGCTGGCACCTTCTTTGTGGGAAAAGGAGGAGGACGATTGCCTGTTCGGAAACAGGCTCTGCGGAGGACAGGCAGCATGAGCTCTTCCGTCTCTGGGGAAGCACAGATCCCTCGTGCTGCTGCACGTGCAAATATTTTGACAGGGGAGGTGAAGAGCAGCAAGAGCTTTCAGGGCTGGCACCTTCTTTGTGGGATGAGGAGGAGGACGATTGCCTTTTGGGAAACAGGCTCTGCGGAGGACAGGCAGCATGAGCTGTTCCGTCTCTGGGGAAGCACAGTTCCCCAGTGCTCTTGTGACTCTGAATAGGCTGCGTAGGAAATGTAAAGAGCAGCAAGAGCTTTCAGGGCTAGCACATTCTTTGTGGGAAAAGGAGGAGGACGATTGCCTTTTGGGAAACAGGCTCTGCGGAGGACAGGGAGCATGAGCTGTTCCGTCTCTGGGAAAGCACCGATCCCCAGTGCTCTTGTGCCTGTGAATAGGCTGCCTAGGAAAGGTAAAGAGCAGCAAGAGCTTTCAGGGCTGGCACCTTGCTTGTGGCAGAAGGAGCACACCTTTGCCTTTTGGGAAACAGGCTATGTCAACAATGAATGCCATGAGCTCTTCGGTCTCTGAGAAAGCACCGATCCCTCGTGCTGCTGAGCCTGCAAATAGTTTGCGAGTGGAAGGTGAAGAGCAGCAAGAGCTTTCAGGGCTGGCACCTTCCCTGTGGGATGAGGAGCCGGACGTCTGCCTTTTCGGAAAGAGGCTCTGCGGAGGACAGGCAGCATGAGCTGTTCCGTCTCTGGGAAAGCACCGATCCCTCGTTCTGCTGAACCTGCAAATAGTTTGCCAGGGGAAGGTGAAGAGCAGCAAGAGCTTTCAGGGCTGGCACCTCCTTTGTGGGAAAAGGAGGAGGAAGATTGCGTGTTCGGAACCAGGCTCTGCGGAAGACAGGCAGCATGAGCTGTTCCGTCTCTGGGATAGCAACGATCCCCAGTGCTCTTGTGCCTGTGAATAGGCTGCCTAGGAAAGGTGAAGAGCAGCAAGAGCTTTCAGGGCTAGCACATTCCTTGTGGCAGAAGTAGAGGGACATGTGTCTTTTCGTAAAGAGCTGTACTGAGAATGATTGTGATGAGCTGTTCCGTCTCTGGGGAAGCACAGTTCCCCAGTGCTCTTGTGACTCTGAATAGGCTGCCTAGGAATGGTAAAGAGCAGCAAGAGCTTTCAGGGCTGGCACCTTCCCTGTGGGATGAGGAGCCGGACGTCTGCCTTTTCGGAAAGAGGCTCTGCGGAGGACAGGCAGCATGAGCTGTTCCGTCTCTGGGAAAGCACCGATCCCCAGTGCTCTTGTGCCTGTGAATAGGCTGCCTAGGAATAGTAAAGAGCAGCAAGAGCTTTCAGGCCTGGCACCTTGCTTGTGGCAGAAGGAGCACACCTTTGCCTTTTGGGAAACAGGCTATGCCAACAATGAATGCCATGAGCTGTTCGGTCTCTGAGAAAGAACAGCTTCCCAGGGCTGCTGCGCCTGAGTAAAGGCTGCCAAGGGAAAGTGAAGAGCAGCAAGAGCTTTCAGGGCTGGCACCTTCTTTGTGGGAAAAGGAGGAGGACGATTGCCTTTTGGGAAACAGGCTCTGCGGAGGACAGGCAGCATGAGCTGTTCCGTCTCTGGGGAAGCACAGATCCCTGGTGCTCTTGTGCCTGTTAACAGGCTGCCTAGGAAAGGTAAAGAGCAGCAAGAGCTTTCAGGGCTGGCACCTTCCTTGTGGCAGAAGGAGCTGATGTGTTCCTTTTGGGAAACAGGCTATGCCAACAATGTATGCCATGAGCTGTTCTGTCTCTGAGAAAGAACAGCTTCCCAGGGCTGCTGCGCCTGAGTATAGGCTGCCAAGAGAAAGTGAAGAGCAGCAAGAGCTTTCAGGGCTGGCACCTTCTTTGTGGGAAAAGGAGGAGGACGATTGCCTGTTCGGAAAGAGGATCTGGGGAGGACAGGGAGCATGAGCTGTTCCGTCTCTGGGAAAGCACCGATCCCCAGTGCTCTTGTGGCTGTGAATAGGCTGCCTAGGAAAGGTGAAGAGCAGCAAGAGCTTTCAGGGCTAGCACATTCCTTGTGGCAGAAGTAGAGGGACATGTGTCTTTTCGTAAAGAGCTGTACTGAGAATGATTGTGATGAGCTGTTCCGTCTCTGGGGAAGCACAGTTCCCCAGTCCTCTTCTGCCTCTGAATAGGCTGCCTAGGAATGGTAAAGAGCAGCAAGAGCTTTCAGGGCTGGCACCTTCCCTGTGGGATGAGGAGCCGGACGTCTGCCTTTTCGGAAAGAGGCTCTGCGGAGGACAGGAAGCATGAGCTGTTCCGTCTCTGGGAAAGCACCGATCCCTCGTTCTGCTGAGCCTGCAAATAGTTTGCCAGGGGAAGGTGAAGAGCAGCAAGAGCTTTCAGGGCTGGCACCTTCTTTGTGGGAAAAGGAGGAGGAAGATTGCGTGTTCGGTACCAGGCTCTGCGGAAGACAGGCAGCATGAGCTGTTCCGTCTCTGGGATAGCAACGATCCCCAGTGCTCTTGTGCCTGTGAATAGGCTGCCTAGGAAAGGTGAAGAGCAGCAAGAGCTTTCAGGGCTAGCACATTCCTTGTGGCAGAAGTAGAGGGACATGTGTCTTTTCGTAAAGAGCTGTACTGAGAATGATTGTGATGAGCTGTTCCGTCTCTGGGGAAGCACAGATCCCTGGTGCTCTTGTGCCTGTTAACAGGCTGTCTAGGAAGGGTGAAGAGCAGGAAGAGCTTTCAGGGCTGGCACCTTCTTTGTGGGAAAAGGAGGAGGACGATTGCCTTTTGGGAACCAGGCTCTGCGGAGGACAGGCAGCATGAGCTGTTCCGTCTCTGGGGAAGCACAGTTCCCCAGTGCTCTTGTGACTCTGAATAGGCTGCCTAGGAAAGGTAAAGAGCAGCAAGAGCTTTCAGGGCTGGCACCTTCTTTGTGGGAAAAGGAGGAGGACGATTGCCTTTTGGGAAACAGGCTCTGCGGAGGACAGGGAGCATGAGCTGTTCCGTCTCTGGGAAAGCACCGATCCCCAGTGCTCTTGTGCCTGTGAATAGGCTGCCTAGGAAAGGTAAAGAGCAGCAAGAGCTTTCAGGGCTGGCACCTTGCTTGTGGCAGAAGGAGCAGACGTTTGCCTTTTGGGAAACAGGCTATGTCAACAATGAATGCCATGCGCTGTTCGGTCTCTGAGAAAGCACCGATCCCCCATGCTGCTGAGCCTGCAAATAGTTTGCGAGTGGAAGGTGAAGAGCAGCAAGAGCTTTCAGGGCTGGCACCTTCCTTGTGGGAAAAGGAGGAGGAAGATTGCCTGTTCGGAAACAGGCTCTGCGGAGGACAGGCAGCATGAGCTGTTCCATCTCTGGGGAAGCACAGATACCCAGTGCTCTTGTGCCTGAGAATAGGCTGCCTAGGAAAAGTAAAGAGCAGCAAGAGCTTTCAGGGCTGGCACCTTCCCTGTGGGATGAGGAGCCGGACGTCTGCCTTTTCGGAAAGAGGCTCTGCGGAGGACAGGCAGCATGAGCTGTTCCGTCTCTGGGATAGCAACGATCCCCAGTGCTCTTGTGCCTGTGAATAGGCTGCCTAGGAAAGGTGAAGAGCAGCAAGAGCTTTCAGGGCTAGCACATTCCTTGTGGCAGAAGTAGAGGGACATGTGTCTTTTCGTAAAGAGCTGTACTGAGAATGATTGTGATGAGCTGTTCCGTCTCTGGGGAAGCACAGTTCCCCAGTGCTCTTGTGACTCTGAATAGGCTGCCTAGGAATGGTAAAGAGCAGCAAGAGCTTTCAGGGCTGGCACCTTCCCTGTGGGATGAGGAGCCGGAAGTCTGCCTTTTCGGAAAGAGGCTCTGCGGAGGACAGGCAGCATGAGCTGTTCCGTCTCTGGGAAAGCACCGAGCCCTCGTGCTGCTGAGTCTGCAAATAGTTTGCGAGTGGAAGGTGAAGAGCAGCAAGAGCTTTCAGGGCTGGCACCTTCCTTGTGGGAAAAGGAGGAGGAAGATTGCCTGTTCGGAAACAGGCTCTGCGGAGGACAGGCAGCATGAGCTGTTCCGTCTCTGGGGAAGCACAGTTCCCCAGTGCTCTTCTGCCTCTGAATAGGCTGCCTAGGAATGGTAAAGAGCAGCAAGAGCTTTCAGGGCTGGCACCTTCCTTGTGGCAGAAGGAGCTGACGTTTGCCTTTTGGGAAACAGGCTATGCCAATAATCAATCCCATGAGCTGTTCGGTCTCTCAGAAAGAACAGCTTCCCAGGGCTGCTGCTCCTGAGTATAGGCTGCCAAGGGAAAGTGAAGAGCAGCAAGAGCTTTCAGGTCTAGCACCTTCTGTGTGGGAAAAGGAGGAGGACGATTGCCTGTTCGGAAAGAGGCTCTGCGGAGGACAGGCAGCATGAGCTGTTCCGTCTCTGGGAAAGCACCGATCCCCAATGCTCTTGTGACTGTGAATAGGCTGCCTAGGAATGGTAAAGAGCAGCAAGAGCTTTCAGGGCTGGCACCTTCCTTGTGGCAGAAGGAGCTGACGTTTGCCTTTTGGGAAACAGGCTATGTCAACAATGAATGCCATGAGCTGTTCGGTCTCTGAGAAAGCACCGATCCCTCGTTCTTCTGCGCGTGCAAATAGTTTGCCAGGGGAAGGTGAAGAGCAGCAAGAGCTTTCAGGGCTGGCACCTTCCTTGTGGGAAAAGGAGAAGGAAGACTGCCTTTCCGGAAAGAGGCTCTGCGGAGGACAGGCAGCATGAGCTGTTCCGTCTCTGCGAAGCAGAGATCCCTGCTGCTGTGCGTGTGATAAGTTTGCCAGGGGAGGTGAAGAGCAGCAAGAGCTTTCAGGGCTGGCACCTTCCCTGTGGGAAAAGGAGGAGGAAGATTGCCTGTTCGGAAACAGGCTCTGTGGAGGACAGGCAGCATGAGCTCTTCCGTCTCTGGGAAAGCACCGATCCCTCGTGCTGCTGAGCCTGCAAAAAGTTTGCCAGGCGGATGTGAAGAGCAGCAAGAGCTTTCAGGGCTGGCACCTTCCATGTGGCATGAGGAGCCGGACGTCTGCCTTTTCGGAAAGAGGCTCTGCGGAGGACAGGCAGCATGACCTGTTCCGTCTCTGGGAGAGCACAGATCCCTCGTTCTGCTGAGCCTGCAAATAGTTTGCCAGGGGAAGGTGAAGAGCAGCAAGAGCTTTCAGGGCTGGCACCTTCTTTGTGGGAAAAGGAGGAGGACGATTGCCTGTTCGGAAACAGGCTCTGCGGAGGACAGGCAGCGTGAGCTGTTCCGTCTCTGGGGAAACACAGATCCCCAGTGCTCTTGTGCCTCTGAATAGGCTGTCTAGGGAGGGAAAGAGCAGCAAGAGCTTTCAGGGCTAGCACATTCCTTGTGGCAGAAGTAGAGGGACATGTGTCTTTTCCTAAAGAGCTGTACTGAGAATGATTGCGATGAGCTGTTCCGTCTCTGGGGAAGCACAGTTCCCCAGTGCTCTTGTGCCTGTGAATAGGCTGCCTAGGAATGGTAAAGAGCAGCAAGAGCTTTCAGGGCTGGCACCTTGCTTGTGGCAGAAGGAGCTGACGTTTGCATTTTGGGAAACAGGCTATGCCAACAATGAATGCCATGAGCTGTTCGGTCTCTGAGAAAGAAAAGCTTCCCAGGGCTGCTGCGCCTGAGTATAAGCTGCCAAAGGAAAGTGAAGAGCAGCAAGAGCTTTCAGGGCTGGCACCTTCTTTGTGGGAAAAGGAGGAGGACGATTGCCTGTTCGGAAAGAGGCTCTGCGGAGGACAGGCAGCATGAGCTGTTCCGTCTCTGGGGAAGAACAGATCCCTCGTGCTGCTGCACGTGCAAATATTTTGACAGGGGAGGTGAAGAGCAGCAAGAGCTTTCAGGGCTGGCACATTCCCTGTGGGAAAAGGAGGAGGAAGATTGCCTGTTCGGAAACAGGCTCTGCGGAGGACAGGCAGCATGAGCTGTTCCGTCTCTGGGAAAGCACCGATCCCCAGTGCTCTTGTGCCTCTGAATAGGCTGCCTAGGGAAGGTGAAGAGCCGCAAGAGCTTTCAGGGCTGGCACCTTCCTTGTGGCAGAAGGAGCTGATGTTTCCTTTTGGGAAACAGGCTATGTCAACAATGAATGCCATGAGCTGTTCGGTCTCTGAGAAAGCACCGATCCCTCGTGCTGCTGAGCCTGCAAATAGTTTGCGAGTGGAAGGTGAAGAGCAGCAAGAGCTTTCAGGGCTGGCACCTTCCTTGTGGGAAAAGGAGGAGGAAGATTGCCTGTTCGGAACCAGGCTCTGCGGAGGACAGGCAGCATGAGCTGTTCCATCTCTGGGGAAGCACAGATACCCAGTGCTCTTCTGCGTCTGAATAGGCTGCCTAGGGAAGGTGAAGAGCCGCAAGAGCTTTCAGGGCTGGCACCTTCCCTGTGGGATGAGGAGCCGGACGTCTGCCTTTTCGGAAAGAGGCTCTGCGGAGGACAGGCAGCATGACCTGTTCCGTCTCTGGGAAAGCACCGATCCCCAGTGCTCTTGTGCCTGTGAATAGGCTGCCTAGGAAAGGTAAAGAGCAGCAAGAGCTTTCAGGGCTGGCACCTTGCTTGTGGCAGAAGGAGCAGACGTTTGCCTTTTGGGAAACAGGCTATGCCAACAATGAATGCCATGAGCTGTTCGGTCTCTGAGAAAGCACTGATCCCTCGTTCTGCTGAACCTGCAAATAGTTTGCCAGGGGAAGGTGAAGAGCAGCAAGAGCTTTCAGGGCTAGCACCTTCCTTGTGGGAAAATGAGGAGGAAGATTGCCTGTTCGGAAACAGGCTCTGTGGAGGACAGGCAGCATGAGCTGTTCCGTCTCTGGGAAAGCACCGATCCCTCGTGCTGCTGAGCCTGCAAAAAGTTTGCCAGGCGGATGTGAAGAGCAGCAAAAGCTTTCAGGGCTGGCACCTTCCCTGTGGCATGAGGAGCCGGACGTCTGCCTTTTCGGAAAGAGGCTCTGAGGAGGACAGGTAGCATGAGCTGTTCCGTCTCTGGGAAAGCACCGATCCCCAGTGCTCTTGCGGCTGTGAATAGGCTGCCTAGGGAAGGTGAAGAGCAGCAAGAGCTTTCAGGGCTAGCACCTTCCTTGTGGCAGAAGTAGAGGGACATGTGTCTTTTCGTAAAGATCTGTACTGAGAATGATTGCGATGAGCTGTTCCGTCTCTGGGGAAGCACAGTTCCCCAGTGCTCTTGTGCCTGTGAATAGGCTGCCTAGGAAAGGTAAAGAGCAGCAAGAGCTTTCAGGTCTGGCACCATCCTTGTGGCAGAAGGAGCCTGTAATTTGTTTTTTCTGAAAGAGTCTGTGCTCAGAATGAGATCCATGAGCTGTTCCGTCTCTGGGGAAGCACAGATCCCTCGTGCTGCTGCGCGTGCAAATAGTTTGCCAGGGGAAGGTGAAGAGCAGCAAGAGCTTTCAGGGCTGGCACATTCCTTGTGGGAAAAGGAGGAGGACGATTGCGTCTTCGGAAAGAGGCTCTGCGGAGGACAGGCAGCATGAGCTGTTCCGTCTCTGGGGAAGCACAGATCCCTGGTGCTCTTGTGCCTGTGAATGGGCTGCCTAGGAAAGGTAAAGAGCAGCAAGAGCTTTCAGGGCTGGCACCTTCCCTGTGGGATGAGGAGCCGGACTTCTGCCTTTTCGGAAACAGGCTCTGCGGAGGACAGGCAGCATGACCTGTTCCGTCTCTGGGGAAGCACAGATCCCCAGTGCTCTTGTGCCTGTGAATAGGCCAGCAAGGAAAGGTAAAGAGCAGCAAGAGCTTTCAGGGCTGGCACCTTCCTTGTGGGAAAAGGAGGAGGAAGATTGCCTTTTCGGAAAGAGGCTGTGCGGAGGACAGGCAACATGAGCTGTTCCGTCTCTGGGAAAGCACCGATCCCCAGTGCTCTTCCGCCTGTGAATAGGCTGCCAAGGGATAGTGAAGAGCAGCAAGAGCTTTCAGGGCTGGCACCTTCCTTGTGGGAAAAGGAGGAGGAAGATTGCCTTTTCGGAAAGAGGCTCTGCGGAGGACAGGCAGCATGAGCTGTTCCGTCTCTGCGAAGCAGAGGTCCCTGCTGCTGCGCGTGTGATAAGTTTCCCAGGGGAAGGTTAGGAGCAGCAAGAGCTTTCAGGGCTGGCACCTTCTTTGTTGGAAAAGGAGGAGGACGATTGCCTTTTGGGAAACAGGCTCTGCGGAGGACAGGCAGCATGAGCTGTTCCGTCTCTGGGGAAGCACAGATACCCAGTGCTCTTGTGCCTCTGAATAGGCTGCCTAGGGAAGGGAAAGAGCAGCAAGAGCTTTCAGGGCTGGCACCTTCCCTGTGGAATGGGGAGCCGGAAGTCTGGCTTTTCTAAAGAGGCTCTGCGGAGGACAGGCAGCATGAGCTGTTCCGTCTCTGGGAAAGCACCGATCCCTCGTGCTGCTGAGCCTGCAAATAGTTTGCGAAGGGAACGTAAAGAGCAGCAAGAGCTTTCAGGGCTGGCACCTTTCCTGTCGGATGGGGAGCCGGACGTTTTCCTTTTGGGAAACAGGCTCTGCGGAGGACAGGCAGCATGAGCTGTTCCGTCTCTGAGAAAGCACTGATCCCCAGTGCTCTTGTGCCTGTGAATAGGCTGCCTAGGGAAGGTAAAGAGCAGCAAGAGCTTTCAGGGCTGGCACCTTGCTTGTGGCAGAAGGAGCAGACGTTTTCCTTTTGGGAAACAGGCTATGTCAACAATGAATGCCATGACCTGTTCGGTCTCTGAGAAAGCACCGATCCCTCGTGCTGCTGAGCCTGCAAATAGTTTGCGAGGGGAAGGTGAAGAGCAGCAAGAGCTTTCAGGGCTGGCACCTTCCTTGTGGGATGGGGAGCCAGACGTTTTCCTTTTCGGAAACAGGCTCTGCGGAGGACAGGCAGCATGAGCTGTTCCGTCTCTGGGAAAGCACCGATCCCCAGTGCTCTTGTGCCTGTGAATAGGCTGCCTAGGAATGGTAAAGAGCAGCAAGAGCTTTCAGGGCTGGCACCTTGCTTGTGGCAGAAGGAGCAGACGTTTGCCTTTTGGGAAACAGGCTATGCAAATAATCAATGCCATGAGCTGTTCTGTCTCTGAGAAAGAACAGCTTCCCAGGGCTGCTGCGCCTGAGTATAGGCTGCCAAGGGAAAGTGAAGAGCAGCAAGAGCTTTCAGGGCTGGCACCTTCTTTGTGGGAAAAGGAGGAGGACGATTGCCTTTTGGGAAACAGGCTCTGCGGAGGACAGGCAGCACGAGCTGTTCCGTCTCTGGGGAAGCACAGTTCCCCAGTGCTCTTGTGACTCTGAATAAGCTGCCTAGGAAAGGTAAAGAGCAGCAAGAGCTTTCAGGGCTGGCACCTTGCTTGTGGCAGAAGGAGCACACCTTTGCCTTTTGGGAAACAGGCTATGTCAACAATGAATGCCATGAGCTGTTCGGTCTCTGAGAAAGCACCGATCCCTCGTGCTGCTGAGCCTGCAAATAGTTTGCGAGTGGAAGGTGAAGAGCAGCAAGAGCTTTCAGGGCTGGCACCTTCCTTGTGGGAAAAGGAGGAGGACGATTGCCTTTTCGGAAAGAGGCTCTGCGGAGGACAGGCAGCATGAGCTCTTCCGTCTCTGGGAAAGCACCGATCCCTGGTGCTCTTGTGCCTGTGAATAGGCTGCCTAGGAATGGTAAAGAGCAGCAAGAGCTTTCAGGGCTGGCACCTTCCCTGTGGGATGAGGAGCCGGACGTCTGCCTTTTCGGAAAGAGGCTCTGCGGAGGACAGGCAGCATGAGCTGTTCCGTCTCTGGGGAAACACAGATCCCCAGTGCTCTTGTGCCTCTGAATAGGCTGCCTAGGGAAGGGAAAGAGCAGAAAGAGATTTCAGGGCTGGCACCTTCCCTGTGGGATGGGGAGCCGGAAGTCTGGCTTTTCGGAAAGAGGCTCTGCGGAGGACAGGCAGCATGACCTGTTCCGTCTCTGGGAAAGCACCGATCCCCAGTGCTCTTGTGCCTGTGAATAGGCTGCCTAGGGAAGGTGAAGAGCAGCAAGAGCTTTCAGGGCTAGCACATTCCTTGTGGCAGAAGTAGAGGGACATGTGTCTTTTCCTAAAGAGCTGTACTGAGAATGATTGCGATGAGCTGTTCCGTCTCTGGGGAAGCACAGTTCCCCAGTGCTCTTGTGCCTGTGAATAGGCTGCCTAGGAATGGTAAAGAGCAGCAAGAGCTTTCAGGGCTGGCACCTTGCTTGTGGCAGAAGGAGCTGACGTTTGCCTTTTGGGAAACAGGCTATGCCAATAATCAATGCCAAGAGCTGTTCTGTCTCGGAGAAAGAACAGCTTCCCAGGGCTGCTGCGCCTGAGTATAGGCTGCCAAGGGAAAGTGAAGAGCAGCAAGAGCTTTCAGGGCTGGCACCTTCTTTTTGGGAAAAGGAGGAGGACGATTGCCTGTTCGGAAACAGGCTCTGCGGAGGACAGGCAGCATGAGCTGTTCCGTCTCTGGGGAAGCACAGATCGCCAGTGCTCTTGTGCCTGTGAATAGGCTGCCTAGGAAAGGTAAAGAGCAGCAAGAGCTTTCAGGGCTGGCACCTTGCTTGTGGCAGAAGGAGCCTGTACTTTGATTTTTCTGAAAGAGTCTGTGCTCAGAATGAGCTCCATGAGCTGTTCCGTCTCCGGGAAAGCACAGATCCCTGGTGCTCTTGTGCCTGTGAATAGGCTGCCAAGGCAAGGTGAACAGCAGGAAGAGCTTTCAATGCTGGCACCTTGCTTGTGGCAGAAGGAGCAGACGTTTGCCTTTTGGGAAAGAGGCTCTGAGGATGACAGGCAGCATGAGCTGTTCCGTCTCTGGGAAAGCACCGATCCCTCGTGCTGCTGAGCCTGCAAAAAGTTTGCCAGGGGGACGTGAAGAGCAGCAAAAGCTTTCAGGGCTGGCACCTTCCCTGTGGCAAAAGGAGGAGGACGATTGCGTGTTCGGAAAGAGGCTCTGCGGAGGACAGGCAGCATGAGCTGTTCCGTCTCTGGGGAAGCACAGATCCCCAGTGCTCTTGTGCCTCTGAATACGCTGCCTAGGAAAGGTAAAGAGCAGCAAGAGCTTTCAGGGCTGGCACCTTCCCTGTGGGAAAAGGAGGAGAAAGATTGCCTATTCGAAAAAAGGCTCTGTAGAGGACAGGCAACATTAGCTGTTCCGTCTCTTGCGAAGCAGAGATCCCTGCTGCTGCGCGTGTGATAAGTTTGCCAGGGGAAGTTGAAGAGCAGCAAAAGCTTTCAGGGCTGGCACCTTTCCTGTGGGAAAAGGAGGAGGACGATTGCCTCTTCGGAAACAGGCTCTGCGGAGGACAGGCAGCATGAGCTGTTCCGTCTCTGGGAAAGCACCGATCCCCAGTGCTCTTGTGCCTCTGAATAGGCTGCCTAGGGAAGGTAAAGAGCAGCAAGAGCTTTCAGGGCTGGCACCTTGCTTGTGGCAGAAGGAGCAGACGTTTTCCCTTTGGGAAACAGGCTATGTCAACAATGAATGCCATGAGCTGTTCGGTCTCTGAGAAAGCACCGATCCCTCGTGCTGCTGAGTCTGCAAATACTTTGCGAGTGGAAGGTGAAAAGCAGCAAGAGCTTTCAGGGCTGGCACCTTCTTTGTGGGATGAGGAGCCGGACGTCTGCCTTTTCGGAAAGAGGCTCTGCGGAGGACAGGCAGCATGAGCTGTTCCGTCTCTGGGAAAGCACCGATCCCCAATGCTCTTGTGCCTGTGAATAGGCTGCCTAGGAATGGTAAAGAGCAGCAAGAGCTTTCAGGGCTGGCACCTTCCTTGTGGCAGAAGGAGCTGACGTTTGGCTTTTGGGAAACAGGCTATGCCAACAATGAATGCCATGAGCTGTTCGGTCTCTGAGAAAGAACAGCTTCCCAGGGCTGCTGCTCCTGAGTATAGGCTGCCAAGGGAAAGTGAAGAGCAGCAAGAGCTTTCAGGGCTGGCACCTTCTTTGTGGGAAAAGGAGGAGGAAGATTGCGTGTTCGGAACCAGGCTCTGCGGAGGACAGGCAGCATGAGCTGTTCCGTCTCTGGGATAGCAACGATCCCCAGTGCTCTTGCGCCTGTGAATAGGCTGCCTAGGGAAGGTGAAGAGCAGCAAGAGCTTTCAGGGCTGGCACATTCCTTGTGGCAGAAGTAGAGGGACATGTGTCTTTTCGTAAAGAGCTGTACTGAGAATGATTGTGATGAGCTGTTCCGTCTCTGGGGAAGCACAGTTCCCCAGTGCTCTTCTGCCTCTGAATAGGCTGCCTAGGAATGGTAAAGAGCAGCAAGAGCTTTCAGGGCTGGCACCTTCCCTGTGGGATGAGGAGCCGGACGTCTGCCTTTTCGGAAAGAGGCTCTGCGGAGGACAGGCAGCATGAGCTGTTCCGTCTCTGGGAAAGCACCGATCCCCCGTGCCCTTGTGCCTGTGAATAGGCTGCCTAGGAAAGGTAAAGAGCAGCAAGAGCTTTCAGGGCTGGCACCTTGCTTGTGGCAGAAGGAGCAGACGTTTGCCTTTTGGGAAACAGGCTATGCCAATAATCAATGCCATGAGCTGTTCTGTCTCTGAGAAAGAACAGCTTCCCAGGGCTGCTGCGCCTGAGTATAGGCTGCCAAGGGAAAGTGAAGAGCAGCAAGAGCTTTCAGGGCTGGCACCTTCTTTGTGGGAAAAGGAGGAGGACGATTGCCTGTTCGGAAAGAGGCTCTGGGGAGGACAGGCAGCATGACCTCTTCCGTCTCTGGGGAAGCACCGATCCCTGGTGCTCTTGTGCCTGTGAATAGCCTGCCTAGGAATGGTAAAGAGCAGCAAGAGCTTTCAGGGCTAGCACCTTCTGTGTGGGATGAGGAGCCGGACGTCTACATTTTCGGAAAGAGGCTCTGCGGAGGACAGGCAGCATGAGCTGTTCCGTCTCTGGGAAAGCACCGATCCCCAATGCTCTTGTGCCTGTGAATAGGCTGCCTAGGAATGGTAAAGAGCAGCAAGAGCTTTCAGGGCTGGCACCTTCCTTGTGGCAGAAGGAGCTGACGTTTGGCTTTTGGGAAACAGGCTATGCCAACAATGAATGCCATGAGCTGTTCGGTCTCTGAGAAAGAACAGCTTCCCAGGGCTGCTGCGCCTGAGTAAAGGCTGCCAAGGGAAGGTGAAGAGCTTAAAGAGCTTTCAGGGCTGGCACCTTCTTTGTGGGAAAAGGAGGAGGACGATTGCCTGTTCGGAAAGAGGCTCTGCGGAGGACAGGCAGCATGAGCTGTTCCGTCTCTGGGAAAGCACCGATCCCCGGTGCTCTTGTGCCTGTGAATAGGCTGCCTAGGAATGGTAAAGAGCAGCAAGAGCTTTCAGGGCTGGCACCTTCCCTGTGGGATGAGGAGCCGGACGTCTGCCTTTTCGGAAAGAGGCTCTGCGGAGGACAGGCAGCATGAGCTGTTCCGTCTCTGGAAAAGCACCGATCCCTCGTTCTGCTGAGCCTGCAAATAGTTTGCGAGTGGAAGCTGAAGAGTAGCAAGAGCTTTCAGGGCTGGCACCTTCTTTGTGGGAAAAGGAGGAGAACGATTGCCTGTTCGGAAAGAGGCTCTGCGGAGGACAGGCAGCATGAGCTGTTCCGTCTCTGGGATAGCAACGATCCCCAGTGCTCTTGCGCCTGTGAATAGGCTGCCTAGGGAAGGTGAAGAGCAGCAAGAGCTTTCAGGGCTGGCACATTCCTTGTGGCAGAAGTAGAGGGACATGTGTCTTTTCGTAAAGAGCTGTACTGAGAATGATTGTGATGAGCTGTTCCGTCTCTGGGGAAGCACAGTTCCCCAGTGCTCTTCTGCCTCTGAATAGGCTGCCTAGGAATGGTAAAGAGCAGCAAGATCTTTCAGGGCTGGCACCTTCCCTGTGGGATGAGGAGCCGGACGTCTGCCTTTTCGGAAAGAGGCTCTGCGGAGGACAGGCAGCATGAGCTTTTCCGTCTCTGGGAAAGCACCGATCCCCCGTGCCCTTGTGCCTGTGAATAGGCTGCCTAGGAAAGGTAAAGAGCAGCAAGAGCTTTCAGGGCTGGCACCTTGCTTGTGGCAGAAGGAGCAGACGTTTGCCTTTTGGGAAACAGGCTATGCCAATAATCAATGCCATGAGCTGTTCTGTCTCTGAGAAAGAACAGCTTCCCAGGGCTGCTGCGCCTGAGTATAGGCTGCCAAGGGAAAGTGAAGAGCAGCAAGAGCTTTCAGGGCTGGCACCTTCTTTGTGGGAAAAGGAGGAGGACGATTGCCTGTTCGGAAAGAGGCTCTGGGGAGGACAGGCAGCATGACCTCTTCCGTCTCTGGGGAAGCACCGATCCCTGGTGCTCTTGTGCCTGTGAATAGGCTGCCTAGGAATGGTAAAGAGCAGCAAGAGCTTTCAGGGCTAGCACCTTCTGTGTGGGATGAGGAGCCGCACGTCTACATTTTCGGAAAGAGGCTCTGCGGAGGACAGGCAGCATGAGCTGTTCCGTCTCTGGGAAAGCACCGATCCCCAATGCTCTTGTGCCTGTGAATAGGCTGCCTAGGAATGGTAAAGAGCAGCAAGAGCTTTCAGGGCTGGCACCTTCCTTGTGGCAGAAGGAGCTGACGTTTGGCTTTTGGGAAACAGGCTATGCCAACAATGAATGCCATGAGCTGTTCGGTCTCTGAGAAAGAACAGCTTCCCAGGGCTGCTGCTCCTGAGTATAGGCTGCCAAGGGAAAGTGAAGAGCAGCAAGAGCTTTCAGGGCTGGCACCTTCTTTGTGGGAAAAGGAGGAGGACGATTGCCTGTTCGGAAAGAGGCTCTGCGGAGGACAGGCAGCATGAGCTGTTCCGTCTCTGGGAAAGCACCGATCCCCGGTGCTCTTGTGCCTGTGAATAGGCTGCCTAGGAATGGTAAAGAGTAGCAAGAGCTTTCAGGGCTGGCACCTTCTTTGTGGGAAAAGGAGGAGGAAGATTGCGTGTTCGGAACCAGGCTCTGCGGAGGACAGGCAGCATGAGCTGTTCCGTCTCTGGGATAGCAACGATCCCCAGTGCTCTTGCGCCAGTGAATAGGCTGCCTAGGGAAGGTGAAGAGCAGCAAGAGCTTTCAGGGCTGGCACATTCCTTGTGGCAGAAGTAGAGGGACATGTGTCTTTTCGTAAAGAGCTGTACTGAGAATGATTGTGATGAGCTGTTCCGTCTCTGGGGAAGCACAGTTCCCCAGTGCTCTTCTGCCTCTGAATAGGCTGCCTAGGAATGGTAAAGAGCAGCAAGATCTTTCAGGGCTGGCACCTTGCTTGTGGCAGAAGGAGCAGACGTTTGCCTTTTGGGAAACAGGCTATGCCAATAATCAAGCCATGAGCTGTTCTGTCTCTGAGAAAGAACAGCTTCCCAGGGCTGCTGCGCCTGAGTATAGGTTGCCAAGGGAAAGTGAAGAGCAGCAAGAGCTTTCAGGGCTGGCACCTTCTTTGGGGGAAAAGGAGGACGACGATTGCCTTTTCGGAAAGAGGCTCTGCGGAGGACAGGCAGCATGACCTCTTCCGTCTCTGGGGAAGCACCGATCCCTGGTGCTCTTGTGCCTGTGAATAGGCTGCCTAGGAATGGTAAAGAGCAGCAAGAGCTTTCAGGGCTAGCACCTTCTGTGTGGGATGAGGAGCCGGACGTCTACATTTTCGGAAAGAGGCTCTGCGGAGGACAGGCAGCATGAGCTGTTCCGTCTCTGGGGAAGCACAGTTCCCCAGTGCTCTTCTGCCTCTGAATAGGCTGCCTAGGAATGGTAAAGAGCAGCAAGAGCTTTCAGGGCTGGCACCTTCCCTGTGGGATGAGGAGCCGGACGTCTGCCTTTTCGGAAAGAGGCTCTACGGAGGACAGGCAGCATGAGCTGTTCCGTCTCTGGGAAAGCACCGATCCCCAGTGCTCTTGTGCCTGTGAATAGGCTGCCTAGGAAAGGTAAAGAGCAGCAAGAGCTTTCAGGGCTGGCACCTTGCTTGTGGCAGAAGGAGCACACCTTTGCCTTTTGGGAAACAGGCTATGTCAACAATGAATGCCATGACCTGTTCGGTCTCTGAGAAAGCACCGATCCCTCGTGCTGCTGAGCCTGCAAATAGTTTGCGAGTGGAAGGTGAAGAGCAGCAAGAGCTTTCAGGGCTGGCACCTTCCTTGTGGGAAAAGGAGGAGGACGATTGCCTTTTCGGAAAGAGGCTCTGCGGAGGACAGGCAGCATGAGCTGTTCCGTCTCTGGGAAAGCACCGATCCCTGGTGCTCTTGTGCCTGTGAATAGGCTGCCTAGGAATGGTAAAGAGCAGCAAGAGCTTTCAGGGCTGGCACCTTGCTTGTGGCAGAAGGAGCACACCTTTGCCTTTTGGGAAACAGGCTATGTCAACAATGAATGCCATGACCTGTTCGGTCTCTGAGAAAGCACCGATCCCTCGTGCTGCTGAGCCTGCAAATAGTTTGCGAGTGGAAGGTGAAGAGCAGCAAGAGCTTTCAGGGCTGGCACCTTCTTTGAGGGAAAAGGAGGAGGACGATTGCCTGTTCGGAAAGAGGCTCTGGGGAGGACAGGGAGCATGAGCTGTTCCGTCTCTGGGAAAGCACCGATCCCCAGTGCTCTTGTGCCTGTGAATAGGCTGCCTAGGAAAGGTGAAGAGCAGCAAGAGCTTTCAGGGCTAGCACATTCCTTGTGGCAGAAGTAGAGGGACATGTGTCTTTTCGTAAAGAGCTGTACTGAGAATGATTGTGATGAGCTGTTCCGTCTCTGGGGAAGCACAGTTCCCCAGTGCTCTTCTGCCTCTGAATAGGCTGCCTAGGAATGGTAAAGAGCAGCAAGAGCTTTCAGGGCTGGCACCTTCCCTGTGGGATGAGGAGCCGGACGTCTGCCTTTTCGGAAAGAGGCTCTGCGGAGGACAGGCAGCATGAGCTGTTCCGTCTCTGGGAAAGCACCGATCCCCAGTGCTCTTGTGCCTGTGAATAGGCTGCCTAGGAATAGTAAAGAGCAGCAAGAGCTTTCAGGGCTGGCACCTTGCTTGTGGCAGAAGGAGCACACCTTTGCCTTTTGGGAAACAGGCTATGTCAACAATGAATGCCATGACCTGTTCGGTCTCTGAGAAAGCACCGATCCCTCGTGCTGCTGAGCCTGCAAACAGTTTGCGAGTGGAAGCTGAAGAGCAGCAAGAGCTTTCAGGGCTGGCACCTTCCTTGTGGGAAAAGGAGGAGGAAGATTGCCTGTTCGGAAACAGGCTCTGCGGAGGACAGGCAGCATGAGCTGTTCCATCTCTGGGGAAGCACAGATACCCAGTGCTCTTGTGCCTCTGAATAGGCTGCCTAGGAAAATTAAAGAGCAGCAAGAGCTTTCAGGGCTGGCACCTTCCCTGTGGGATGAGGAGCCGGACGTCTGCCTTTTCGGAAAGAGGCTCTGCGGAGGACAGGAAGCATGAGCTGTTCCGTCTCTGGGAAAGCACCGATCCCTCGTTCTGCTGAGCCTGCAAATAGTTTGCCAGGGGAAGGTGAAGAGCAGCAAGAGCTTTCAGGGCTGGCACCTTCTTTGAGGGAAAAGGAGGAGGACGATTGCCTGTTCGGAAAGAGGCTCTGCGGAAGACAGGCAGCATGAGCTGTTCCGTCTCTGGGATAGCAACGATCCCCAGTGCTCTTCTGCCTGTGAATAGGCTGCCTAGGAAAGGTGAAGAGCAGCAAGAGCTTTCAGGGCTAGCACATTCCTTGTGGCAGAAGTAGAGGGACATGTGTCTTTTCGTAAAGAGCTGTACTGAGAATGATTGTGATGAGCTGTTCCGTCTCTGGGGAAGCACAGATCCCTGGTGCTCTTGTGCCTGTTAACAGGCTGTCTAGGAAGGGTGAAGAGCAGGAAGAGCTTTCAGGGCTGGCACCTTCTTTGTGGGAAAAGGAGGAGGACGATTGCCTTTTGGGAACCAGGCTCTGCGGAGGACAGGCAGCATGAACTGTTCCGTCTCTGGGGAAGCACAGTTCCCCAGTGCTCTTGTGACTCTGAATAGGCTGCCTAGGAAAGGTAAAGAGCAGCAAGAGCTTTCAGGGCTGGCACCTTCTTTGTGGCAGAAGGAGCAGACGTTTGCCTTTTGGGAAACAGGCTCTGCGGAGGACAGGGAGCATGAGCTGTTCCGTCTCTGGGAAAGCACCGAACCCCAGTGCTCTTGTGCCTGTGAATAGGCTGCCTAGGAAAGGTAAAGAGCAGCAAGAGCTTTCAGGGCTGGCACCTTGCTTGTGGCAGAAGGAGCACACCTTTGCCTTTTGGGAAACAGGCTATGTCAACAATGAATGCCATGAGCTGTTCGGTCTCTGAGAAAGCACCGATCCCTCGTGCTGCTGAGCCTGCAAATAGTTTGCGAGTGGAAGGTGAAGAGCAGCAAGAGCTTTCAGGGCTGGCACCTTCCCTGTGGGATGAGGAGCCGGACGTCTGCCTTTTCGGAAAGAGGCTCTGCGGAGGACAGGCAGCATGAGCTGTTCCGTCTCTGGGAAAGCACCGATCCCTGGTGCTCTTGTGCCTGTGAATAGGCTGCCTAGGAAAGGTGAAGAGCAGCAAGAGCTTTCAGGGCTAGCACATTCCTTGTGGCAGAAGTAGAGGGACATGTGTCTTTTCGTAAAGAGCTGTACTGAGAATGATTGTGATGAGCTGTTCCGTCTCTGGGGAAGCACAGTTCCCCAGTGCTCTTCTGCCTCTGAATAGGCTGCCTAGGAATGGTAAAGAGCAGCAAGAGCTTTCAGGGCTGGCACCTTCCTTGTGGCAGAAGGAGCTGACGTTTGCCTTTTGGGAAACAGGCTATGCCAATAATCAATCCCATGAGCTGTTCCGTCTCTGGGATAGCAACGATCCCCAGTGCTCTTGTGCCTGTGAATAGGCTGCCTAGGAAAGGTGAAGAGCAGCAAGAGCTTTCAGGGCTAGCACATTCCTTGTGGCAGAAGTAGAGGGACATGTGTCTTTTCGTAAAGAGCTGTACTGAGAATGATTGTGATGAGCTGTTCCGTCTCTGGGGAAGCACAGTTCCCCAGTGCTCTTCTGCCTCTGAATAGGCTGCCTAGGAATGGTAAAGAGCAGCAAGAGCTTTCAGGGCTGGCACCTTCCCTGTGGGATGAGGAGCCGGACGTCTGCCTTTTCGGAAAGAGGCTCTGCGGAGGACAGGCAGCATGAGCTGTTCCGTCTCTGGGAAAGCACCGATCCCTCGTTCTGCTGAGCCTGCAAATAGTTTGCCAGGGGAAGGTGAAGAGCAGCAAGAGCTTTCAGGGCTGGCACCTTCTTTGTGGGAAAAGGAGGAGGAAGATTGCGTGTTCGGTACCAGGCTCTGCGGAAGACAGGCAGCATGAGCTGTTCCGTCTCTGGGATAGCAACGATCCCCAGTGCTCTTCTGCCTGTGAATAGGCTGCCTAGGAAAGGTGAAGAGCAGCAAGAGCTTTCAGGGCTAGCACATTCCTTGTGGCAGAAGTAGAGGGACATGTGTCTTTTCGTAAAGAGCTGTACTGAGAATGATTGTGATGAGCTGTTCCGTCTCTGGGGAAGCACAGATCCCTGGTGCTCTTGTGCCTGTTAACAGGCTGTCTAGGAAGGGTGAAGAGCAGGAAGAGCTTTCAGGGCTGGCACCTTCTTTGTGGGAAAAGGAGGAGGACGATTGCCTTTTGGGAACCAGGCTCTGCGGAGGACAGGCAGCATGAGCTGTTCCGTCTCTGGGGAAGCACAGTTCCCCAGTGCTCTTGTGACTCTGAATAGGCTGCCTAGGAATGGTAAAGAGCAGCAAGAGCTTTCAGGGCTGGCACCTTCTTTTTGGGAAAAGGAGGAGGACGATTGCCTTTTGGGAAACAGGCTCTGCGGAGGACAGGGAGCATGAGCTGTTCCGTCTCTGGGAAAGCAC
The DNA here is from genome assembly GCA_037953605.1 of Necrosyrtes monachus. Lineage (NCBI taxonomy): Eukaryota > Metazoa > Chordata > Aves > Accipitriformes > Accipitridae > Necrosyrtes > Necrosyrtes monachus. The sequence goes on along the minus strand of JAZGTQ010000553.1, from coordinate 99,543 downwards.
CGATCCCCAGTGCTCTTGTGCCTGTGAATAGGCTGCCTAGGAAAGGTAAAGAGCAGCAAGAGCTTTCACTGCTGGCACCTTGCTTGTGGCAGAAGGAGCACACCTTTGCCTTTTGGGAAACAGGCTATGCCAACAATGAATGCCATGACCTGTTCGGTCTCTGAGAAAGCACCGATCCCTCGTGCTGCTGAGCCTGCATATAGTTTGCGAGTGGAAGGTGAAGAGCAGCAAGAGCTTTCAGGGCTGGCACCTTCCTTGTGGGAAAAGGAGGAGGACGATTGCCTTTTCGGAAAGAGGCTCTGCGGAGGACAGGCAGCATGAGCTGTTCCGTCTCTGGGGAAACACAGATCCCTGGTGCTCTTGTGCCTGTGAATAGGCTGCCTAGGAATGGTAAAGAGCAGCAAGAGCTTTCAGGGCTGGCACCTTCCCTGTGGGATGAGGAGCCGGACGTCTGCCTTTTCGGAAAGAGGCTCTGCGGAGGACAGGCAGCATGAGCTGTTCCGTCTCTGGGGAAACACAGATCCCCAGTGCTCTTGTGCCTCTGAATAGGCTGCCTAGGGAAGGGAAAGAGCAGCAAGAGCTTTCAGGGCTGGCACCTTCCTTGTGGCAGAAGGAGCTGACGTTTGGCTTTTGGGAAACAGGCTATGCCAACAATGAATGCCATGAGCTGTTCGGTCTCTGAGAAAGAACAGCTTCCCAGGGCTGCTGCTCCTGAGTATAGGCTGCCAAGGGAAAGTGAAGAGCAGCAAGAGCTTTCAGGGCTGGCACCTTCTTTGTGGGAAAAGGAGGAGGACGATTGCCTGTTCGGAAAGAGGCTCTGGGGAGGACAGGGAGCATGAGCTGTTCCGTCTCTGGGAAAGCACCGATCCCCAGTGCTCTTGTGCCTGTGAATAGGCTGCCTAGGAAAGGTGAAGAGCAGCAAGAGCTTTCAGGGCTAGCACCTTCCTTGTGGGAAAATGAGGAGGAAGATTGCCTGTTCGGAAACAGGCTCTGTGGAGGACAGGCAGCATGAGCTGTTCCGTCTCTGGGAAAGCACCGATCCCTCGTGCTGCTGAGCCTGCAAAAAGTTTGCCAGGCGGATGTGAAGAGCAGCAAAAGCTTTCAGGGCTGGCACCTTCCCTGTGGCAGAAGTAGAGGGACATGTGTCTTTTCGTAAAGAGCTGTACTGAGAATGATTGCGATGAGCTGTTCCGTCTCTGGGGAAGCACAGTTCCCCAGTGCTCTTGTGCCTGTGAATAGGCTGCCTAGGAAAGGTAAAGAGCAGCAAGAGCTTTCAGGTCTGGCACCATCCTTGTGGCAGAAGGAGCCTGTAATTTGTTTTTTCTGAAAGAGTCTGTGCTCAGAATGAGATCCATGAGCTGTTCCGTCTCTGGGGAAGCACAGATCCCTCGTGCTGCTGCGCGTGCAAATAGTTTGCCAGGGGAAGGTGAAGAGCAGCAAGAGCTTTCAGGGCTGGCACATTCCTTGTGGGAAAAGGAGGAGGACGATTGCGTCTTCGGAAAGAGGCTCTGCGGAGGACAGGCAGCATGAGCTGTTCCGTCTCTGGGGAAGCACAGATCCCTGGTGCTCTTGTGCCTGTGAATGGGCTGCCTAGGAAAGGTAAAGAGCAGCAAGAGCTTTCAGGGCTGGCACCTTCCCTGTGGGATGAGGAGCCGGACTTCTGCCTTTTCGGAAACAGGCTCTGCGGAGGACAGGCAGCATGACCTGTTCCGTCTCTGGGGAAGCACAGATCCCCAGTGGTCTTGTGCCTGTGAATAGGCCAGCAAGGAAAGGTAAAGAGCAGCAAGAGCTTTCAGGGCTGGCACCTTCCTTGTGGGAAAAGGAGGAGGAAGATTGCCTTTTCGGAAAGAGGCTGTGCGGAGGACAGGCAACATGAGCTGTTCCGTCTCTGGGAAAGCACCGATCCCCAGTGCTCTTCCGCCTGTGAATAGGCTGCCAAGGGATAGTGAAGAGCAGCAAGAGCTTTCAGGGCTGGCACCTTCCTTGTGGGAAAAGGAGGAGGAAGATTGCCTTTTCGGAAAGAGGCTCTGCGGAGGACAGGCAGCATGAGCTGTTCCGTCTCTGCGAAGCAGAGGTCCCTGCTGCTGCGCGTGTGATAAGTTTCCCAGGGGAAGGTGAGGAGCAGCAAGAGCTTTCAGGGCTGGCACCTTCTTTGTTGGAAAAGGAGGAGGACGATTGCCTTTTGGGAAACAGGCTCTGCGGAGGACAGGCAGCATGAGCTGTTCCGTCTCTGGGGAAGCACAGATACCCAGTGCTCTTGTGCCTCTGAATAGGCTGCCTAGGGAAGGGAAAGAGCAGCAAGAGCTTTCAGGGCTGGCACCTTCCCTGTGGAATGGGGAGCCGGAAGTCTGGCTTTTCTAAAGAGGCTCTGCGGAGGACAGGCAGCATGAGCTGTTCCGTCTCTGGGAAAGCACCGATCCCTCGTGCTGCTGAGCCTGCAAATAGTTTGCGAAGGGAACGTAAAGAGCAGCAAGAGCTTTCAGGGCTGTCACCTTTCCTGTCGGATGGGGAGCCGGACGTTTTCCTTTTGGGAAACAGGCTCTGCGGAGGACAGGCAGCATGAGCTGTTCCGTCTCTGGGGAAGCACCGATCCCTGGGGCTCTTGTGAAGCACCGTTCCCTCCTGCTGCTGAGCCTGCAGCTAGTTTGCGATTGGAGGGTGACGAGCTGCATGAGCTTTCAGGACTGGCACCTTCCTTGTGGGATGGGGAGCCAGACGTTTTCCTTTTCGGAAACAGGCTCTGCGGAGGACAGGCAGCATGAGCTGTTCCGTCTCTGGGAAAGCACCGATCCCCAGTGCTCTTGTGCCTGTGAATAGGCTGCCTAGGAATGGTAAAGAGCAGCAAGAGCTTTCAGGGCTGGCACCTTGCTTGTGGCAGAAGGAGCAGACGTTTGCCTTTTGGGAAACAGGCTATGCCAATAATCAATGCCATGAGCTGTTCTGTCTCTGAGAAAGAACAGCTTCCCAGGGCTGCTGCGCCTGAGTATAGGCTGCCAAGGGAAAGTGAAGAGCAGAAAGAGATTTCAGGGCTGGCACCTTCTTTGTGGGAAAAGGAGGAGGACGATTGCCTTTTGGGAAACAGGCTCTGCGGAGGACAGGCAGCACGAGCTGTTCCGTCTCTGGGGAAGCACAGTTCCCCAGTGCTCTTGTGACTCTGAATAAGCTGCCTAGGAAAGGTAAAGAGCAGCAAGAGCTTTCAGGGGTAGCACCTTCCGTGTGGGATGAGGAGCCGGAAGTCTGCCTTTTCGGAAAGAGGCTCTGCGGAGGACAGGCAGCATGAGCTGTTCCGTCTCTGGGAAAGCACCGATCCCCAGTGCTCTTGTGCCTGTGAATAGGCTGCCTAGGAAAGGTAAAGAGCAGCAAGAGCTTTCAGGGCTGGCACCTTGCTTGTGGCAGAAGGAGCACACCTTTGCCTTTTGGGAAACAGGCTATGTCAACAATGAATGCCATGAGCTGTTCGGTCTCTGAGAAAGCACCGATCCCTCGTGCTGCTGAGCCTGCAAATAGTTTGCGAGTGGAAGGTGAAGAGCAGCAAGAGCTTTCAGGGCTGGCACCTTCCTTGTGGGAAAAGGAGGAGGACGATTGCCTTTTCGGAAAGAGGCTCTGCGGAGGACAGGCAGCATGAGCTCTTCCGTCTCTGGGAAAGCACCGATCCCTGGTGCTCTTGTGCCTGTGAATAGGCTGCCTAGGAATGGTAAAGAGCAGCAAGAGCTTTCAGGGCTGGCACCTTCCCTGTGGGATGAGGAGCCGGACGTCTGCCTTTTCGGAAAGAGGCTCTGCGGAGGACAGGCAGCATGAGCTGTTCCGTCTCTGGGGAAACACAGATCCCCAGTGCTCTTGTGCCTCTGAATAGGCTGCCTAGGGAAGGGAAAGAGCAGAAAGAGATTTCAGGGCTGGCACCTTCCCTGTGGGATGGGGAGCCGGAAGTCTGGCTTTTCGGAAAGAGGCTCTGCGGAGGACAGGCAGCATGACCTGTTCCGTCTCTGGGAAAGCACCGATCCCCAGTGCTCTTGTGCCTGTGAATAGGCTGCCTAGGGAAGGTGAAGAGCAGCAAGAGCTTTCAGGGCTAGCACATTCCTTGTGGCAGAAGTAGAGGGACATGTGTCTTTTCCTAAAGAGCTGTACTGAGAATGATTGCGATGAGCTGTTCCGTCTCTGGGGAAGCACAGTTCCCCAGTGCTCTTGTGCCTGTGAATAGGCTGCCTAGGAATGGTAAAGAGCAGCAAGAGCTTTCAGGGCTGGCACCTTGCTTGTGGCAGAAGGAGCTGACGTTTGCCTTTTGGGAAACAGGCTATGCCAATAATCAATGCCAAGAGCTGTTCTGTCTCGGAGAAAGAACAGCTTCCCAGGGCTGCTGCGCCTGAGTATAGGCTGCCAAGGGAAGGTGAAGAGCTTAAAGAGCTTTCAGGGCTGGCACCTTCTTTGTGGGAAAAGGAGGAGGACGATTGCCTGTTCGGAAAGAGGCTCTGCGGAGGACAGGCAGCATGAGCTGTTCCGTCTCTGGGAAAGCACCGATCCCCGGTGCTCTTGTGCCTGTGAATAGGCTGCCTAGGAATGGTAAAGAGCAGCAAGAGCTTTCAGGGCTGGCACCTTCCCTGTGGGATGAGGAGCCGGACGTCTGCCTTTTCGGAAAGAGGCTCTGCGGAGGACAGGCAGCATGAGCTGTTCCGTCTCTGGGATAGCAACGATCCCCAGTGCTCTTGCGCCTGTGAATAGGCTGCCTAGGGAAGGTGAAGAGCAGCAAGAGCTTTCAGGGCTGGCACATTCCTTGTGGCAGAAGTAGAGGGACATGTGTCTTTTCGTAAAGAGCTGTACTGAGAATGATTGTGATGAGCTGTTCCGTCTCTGGGGAAGCACAGTTCCCCAGTGCTCTTCTGCCTCTGAATAGGCTGCCTAGGAATGGTAAAGAGCAGCAAGATCTTTCAGGGCTGGCACCTTCCCTGTGGGATGAGGAGCCGGACGTCTGCCTTTTCGGAAAGAGGCTCTGCGGAGGACAGGCAGCATGAGCTTTTCCGTCTCTGGGAAAGCACCGATCCCCCGTGCCCTTGTGCCTGTGAATAGGCTGCCTAGGAAAGGTAAAGAGCAGCAAGAGCTTTCAGGGCTGGCACCTTGCTTGTGGCAGAAGGAGCAGACGTTTGCCTTTTGGGAAACAGGCTATGCCAATAATCAATGCCATGAGCTGTTCTGTCTCTGAGAAAGAACAGCTTCCCAGGGCTGCTGCGCCTGAGTATAGGCTGCCAAGGGAAAGTGAAGAGCAGCAAGAGCTTTCAGGGCTGGCACCTTCTTTGTGGGAAAAGGAGGAGGACGATTGCCTGTTCGGAAAGAGGCTCTGGGGAGGACAGGCAGCATGACCTCTTCCGTCTCTGGGGAAGCACCGATCCCTGGTGCTCTTGTGCCTGTGAATAGCCTGCCTAGGAATGGTAAAGAGCAGCAAGAGCTTTCAGGGCTAGCACCTTCTGTGTGGGATGAGGAGCCGGACGTCTACATTTTCGGAAAGAGGCTCTGCGGAGGACAGGCAGCATGAGCTGTTCCGTCTCTGGGAAAGCACCGATCCCCAATGCTCTTGTGCCTGTGAATAGGCTGCCTAGGAATGGTAAAGAGCAGCAAGAGCTTTCAGGGCTGGCACCTTCCTTGTGGCAGAAGGAGGTGACGTTTGGCTTTTGGGAAACAGGCTATGCCAACAATGAATGCCATGAGCTGTTCGGTCTCTGAGAAAGAACAGCTTCCCAGGGCTGCTGCTCCTGAGTATAGGCTGCCAAGGGAAAGTGAAGAGCAGCAAGAGCTTTCAGGGCTGGCACCTTCTTTGTGGGAAAAGGAGGAGGACGATTGCCTGTTCGGAAAGAGGCTCTGGGGAGGACAGGCAGCATGACCTCTTCCGTCTCTGGGGAAGCACCGATCCCTGGTGCTCTTGTGCCTGTGAATAGCCTGCCTAGGAATGGTAAAGAGCAGCAAGAGCTTTCAGGGCTAGCACCTTCTGTGTGGGATGAGGAGCCGCACGTCTACATTTTCGGAAAGAGGCTCTGCGGAGGACAGGCAGCATGAGCTGTTCCGTCTCTGGGGAAGCACCGATCCCTGGTGCTCTTGTGCCTGTGAATAGGCTGCCTAGGAATGGTAAAGAGCAGCAAGAGCTTTCAGGGCTGGCACCTTCCTTGTGGCAGAAGGAGCACACCTTTGCCTTTTGGGAAACAGGCTATGCCAACAATGAATGCCATGAGCTGTTCGGTCTCTGAGAAAGAACAGCTTCCCAGGGCTGCTGCGCCTGAGTAAAGGCTGCCAAGGGAAGGTGAAGAGCTTAAAGAGCTTTCAGGGCTGGCACCTTCTTTGTGGGAAAAGGACTAGGACGATTGCCTGTTCGGAAAGAGGCTCTGCGGAGGACAGGCAGCATGAGCTGTTCCGTCTCTGGGAAAGCACCGATCCCCAGTGCTCTTGTGCCTGTGAATAGGCTGCCTAGGAATGGTAAAGAGTAGCAAGAGCTTTCAGGGCTGGCACCTTCTTTGTGGGAAAAGGAGGAGGAAGATTGCGTGTTCGGAACCAGGCTCTGCGGAGGACAGGCAGCATGAGCTGTTCCGTCTCTGGGATAGCAACGATCCCCAGTGCTCTTGCGCCTGTGAATAGGCTGCCTAGGGAAGGTGAAGAGCAGCAAGAGCTTTCAGGGCTGGCACATTCCTTGTGGCAGAAGTAGAGGGACATGTGTCTTTTCGTAAAGAGCTGTACTGAGAATGATTGTGATGAGCTGTTCCGTCTCTGGGGAAGCACAGTTCCCCAGTGCTCTTCTGCCTCTGAATAGGCTGCCTAGGAATGGTAAAGAGCAGCAAGAGCTTTCAGGGCTGGCACCTTGCTTGTGGCAGAAGGAGCAGACGTTTGCCTTTTGGGAAACAGGCTATGCCAATAATCAATGCCATGAGCTGTTCTGTCTCTGAGAAAGAACAGCTTCCCAGGGCTGCTGCGCCTGAGTATAGGTTGCCAAGGGAAAGTGAAGAGCAGCAAGAGCTTTCAGGGCTGGCACCTTCTTTGTGGGAAAAGGAGGACGACGATTGCCTTTTCGGAAAGAGGCTCTGCGGAGGACAGGCAGCATGACCTCTTCCGTCTCTGGGGAAGCACCGATCCGTGGTGCTCTTGTGCCTGTGAATAGGCTGCCTAGGAATGGTAAAGAGCAGCAAGAGCTTTCAGGGCTAGCACCTTCTGTGTGGGATGAGGAGCCGGACGTCTACATTTTCGGAAAGAGGCTCTGCGGAGGACAGGCAGCATGAGCTGTTCCGTCTCTGGGGAAGCACAGTTCCCCAGTGCTCTTCTGCCTCTGAATAGGCTGCCTAGGAATGGTAAAGAGCAGCAAGAGCTTTCAGGGCTGGCACCTTCCCTGTGGGATGAGGAGCCGGACGTCTGCCTTTTCGGAAAGAGGCTCTGCGGAGGACAGGCAGCATGAGCTGTTCCGTCTCTGGGAAAGCACCGATCCCCAGTGCTCTTGTGCCTGTGAATAGGCTGCCTAGGAAAGGTAAAGAGCAGCAAGAGCTTTCAGGGCTGGCACCTTGCTTGTGGCAGAAGGAGCACACCTTTGCCTTTTGGGAAACAGGCTATGTCAACAATGAATGCCATGACCTGTTCGGTCTCTGAGAAAGCACCGATCCCTCGTGCTGCTGAGCCTGCAAATAGTTTGCGAGTGGAAGGTGAAGAGCAGCAAGAGCTTTCAGGGCTGGCACCTTCCTTGTGGGAAAAGGAGGAGGACGATTGCCTGTTCGGAAAGAGGCTCTGGGGAGGACAGGCAGCATGACCTCTTCCGTCTCTGGGGAAGCACCGATCCGTGGTGCTCTTGTGCCTGTGAATAGCCTGCCTAGGAATGGTAAAGAGCAGCAAGAGCTTTCAGGGCTAGCACCTTCTGTGTGGGATGAGGAGCCGGACGTCTACATTTTCGGAAAGAGGCTCTGCGGAGGACAGGCAGCATGAGCTGTTCCGTCTCTGGGAAAGCACCGATCCCCAATGCTCTTGTGCCTGTGAATAGGCTGCCTAGGAATGGTAAAGAGCAGCAAGAGCTTTCAGGGCTGGCACCTTCCTTGTGGCAGAAGGAGCTGACGTTTGGCTTTTGGGAAACAGGCTATGCCAACAATGAATGCCATGAGCTGTTCGGTCTCTGAGAAAGAACAGCTTCCCAGGGCTGCTGCTCCTGAGTATAGGCTGCCAAGGGAAAGTGAAGAGCAGCAAGAGCTTTCAGGGCTGGCACCTTCTTTGTGGGAAAAGGAGGAGGACGATTGCCTGTTCGGAAAGAGGCTCTACGGAGGACAGGCAGCATGAGCTGTTCCGTCTCTGGGGAAGCACCGATCCCTGGTGCTCTTGTGCCTGTGAATAGGCTGCCTAGGAATGGTAAAGAGCAGCAAGAGCTTTCAGGGCTGGCACCTTCCTTGTGGCAGAAGGAGCACACCTTTGCCTTTTGGGAAACAGGCTATGCCAGCAATGAATGCCATGAGCTGTTCGGTCTCTGAGAAAGAACAGCTTCCCAGGGCTGCTGCGCCTGAGTAAAGGCTGCCAAGGGAAGGTGAAGAGCTTAAAGAGCTTTCAGGGCTGGCACCTTCTTTGTGGGAAAAGGACTAGGACGATTGCCTGTTCGGAAAGAGGCTCTGCGGAGGACAGGCAGCATGAGCTGTTCCGTCTCTGGGAAAGCACCGATCCCCGGTGCTCTTGTGCCTGTGAATAGGCTGCCTAGGAATGGTAAAGAGCAGCAAGAGCTTTCAGGGCTGGCACCTTCCCTGTGGGATGAGGAGCCGGACGTCTGCCTTTTCGGAAAGAGGCTCTGCGGAGGACAGGCAGCATGAGCTGTTCCGTCTCTGGAAAAGCACCGATCCCTCGTTCTGCTGAGCCTGCAAATAGTTTGCGAGTGGAAGCTGAAGAGTAGCAAGAGCTTTCAGGGCTGGCACCTTCTTTGTGGGAAAAGGAGGAGGAAGATTGCGTGTTCGGAACCAGGCTCTGCGGAGGACAGGCAGCATGAGCTGTTCCGTCTCTGGGATAGCAACGATCCCCAGTGCTCTTGCGCCTGTGAATAGGCTGCCTAGGGAAGGTGAAGAGCAGCAAGAGCTTTCAGGGCTGGCACATTCCTTGTGGCAGAAGTAGAGGGACATGTGTCTTTTCGTAAAGAGCTGTACTGAGAATGATTGTGATGAGCTGTTCCGTCTCTGGGGAAGCACAGTTCCCCAGTGCTCTTCTGCCTCTGAATAGGCTGCCTAGGAATGGTAAAGAGCAGCAAGATCTTTCAGGGCTGGCACCTTCCCTGTGGGATGAGGAGCGGGACGTCTGCCTTTTCGGAAAGAGGCTCTGCGGAGGACAGGCAGCATGAGCTGTTCCGTCTCTGGGAAAGCACCGATCCCCCGTGCCCTTGTGCCTGTGAATAGGCTGCCTAGGAAAGGTAAAGAGCAGCAAGAGCTTTCAGGGCTGGCACCTTGCTTGTGGCAGAAGGAGCAGACGTTTGCCTTTTGGGAAACAGGCTATGCCAATAATCAATGCCATGAGCTGTTCTGTCTCTGAGAAAGAACAGCTTCCCAGGGCTGCTGCGCCTGAGTATAGGCTGCCAAGGGAAAGTGAAGAGCAGCAAGAGCTTTCAGGGCTGGCACCTTCTTTGTGGGAAAAGGAGGAGGACGATTGCCTGTTCGGAAAGAGGCTCTGGGGAGGACAGGCAGCATGACCTCTTCCGTCTCTGGGGAAGCACCGATCCCTGGTGCTCTTGTGCCTGTGAATAGGCTGCCTAGGAATGGTAAAGAGCAGCAAGAGCTTTCAGGGCTGGCACCTTCCCTGTGGGATGAGGAGCCGGACGTCTGCCTTTTCGGAAAGAGGCTCTGCGGAGGACAGGCAGCATGAGCTGTTCCGTCTCTGGAAAAGCACCGATCCCTCGTTCTGCTGAGCCTGCAAATAGTTTGCGAGTGGAAGCTGAAGAGTAGCAAGAGCTTTCAGGGCTGGCACCTTCTTTGTGGGAAAAGGAGGAGGACGATTGCCTGTTCGGAAAGAGGCTCTGCGGAGGACAGGCAGCATGAGCTGTTCCGTCTCTGGGATAGCAACGATCCCCAGTGCTCTTGCGCCTGTGAATAGGCTGCCTAGGGAAGGTGAAGAGCAGCAAGAGCTTTCAGGGCTGGCACATTCCTTGTGGCAGAAGTAGAGGGACATGTGTCTTTTCGTAAAGAGCTGTACTGAGAATGATTGTGATGAGCTGTTCCGTCTCTGGGGAAGCACAGTTCCCCAGTGCTCTTCTGCCTCTGAATAGGCTGCCTAGGAATGGTAAAGAGCAGCAAGATCTTTCAGGGCTGGCACCTTCCCTGTGGGATGAGGAGCCGGACGTCTGCCTTTTCGGAAAGAGGCTCTGCGGAGGACAGGCAGCATGAGCTTTTCCGTCTCTGGGAAAGCACCGATCCCCCGTGCCCTTGTGCCTGTGAATAGGCTGCCTAGGAAAGGTAAAGAGCAGCAAGAGCTTTCAGGGCTGGCACCTTGCTTGTGGCAGAAGGAGCAGACGTTTGCCTTTTGGGAAACAGGCTATGCCAATAATCAATGCCATGAGCTGTTCTGTCTCTGAGAAAGAACAGCTTCCCAGGGCTGCTGCGCCTGAGTATAGGCTGCCAAGGGAAAGTGAAGAGCAGCAAGAGCTTTCAGGGCTGGCACCTTCTTTGTGGGAAAGGAGGAGGACGATTGCCTGTTCGGAAAGAGGCTCTGGGGAGGACAGGCAGCATGACCTCTTCCGTCTCTGGGGAAGCACCGATCCCTGGTGCTCTTGTGCCTGTGAATAGCCTGCCTAGGAATGGTAAAGAGCAGCAAGAGCTTTCAGGGCTAGCACCTTCTGTGTGGGATGAGGAGCCGGACGTCTACATTTTCGGAAAGAGGCTCTACGGAGGACAGGCAGCATGAGCTGTTCCGTCTCTGGGAAAGCACCGATCCCCAATGCTCTTGTGCCTGTGAATAGGCTGCCTAGGAATGGTAAAGAGCAGCAAGAGCTTTCAGGGCTGGCACCTTCCTTGTGGCAGAAGGAGCACACCTTTGCCTTTTGGGAAACAGGCTATGCCAACAATGAATGCCATGAGCTGTTCGGTCTCTGAGAAAGAACAGCTTCCCAGGGCTGCTGCGCCTGAGTAAAGGCTGCCAAGGGAAGGTGAAGAGCTTAAAGAGCTTTCAGGGCTGGCACCTTCTTTGTGGGAAAAGGACTAGGACGATTGCCTGTTCGGAAAGAGGCTCTGCGGAGGACAGGCAGCATGAGCTGTTCCGTCTCTGGGAAAGCACCGATCCCCGGTGCTCTTGTGCCTGTGAATAGGCTGCCTAGGAATGGTAAAGAGCAGCAAGAGCTTTCAGGGCTGGCACCTTCCCTGTGGGATGAGGAGCCGGACGTCTGCCTTTTCGGAAAGAGGCTCTGCGGAGGACAGGCAGCATGAGCTGTTCCGTCTCTGGAAAAGCACCGATCCCTCGTTCTGCTGAGCCTGCAAATAGTTTGCGAGTGGAAGCTGAAGAGTAGCAAGAGCTTTCAGGGCTGGCACCTTCTTTGTGGGAAAAGGAGGAGGAAGATTGCGTGTTCGGAACCAGGCTCTGCGGAGGACAGGCAGCATGAGCTGTTCCGTCTCTGGGATAGCAACGATCCCCAGTGCTCTTGCGCCTGTGAATAGGCTGCCTAGGGAAGGTGAAGAGCAGCAAGAGCTTTCAGGGCTGGCACATTCCTTGTGGCAGAAGTAGAGGGACATGTGTCTTTTCGTAAAGAGCTGTACTGAGAATGATTGTGATGAGCTGTTCCGTCTCTGGGGAAGCACAGTTCCCCAGTGCTCTTCTGCCTCTGAATAGGCTGCCTAGGAATGGTAAAGAGCAGCAAGATCTTTCAGGGCTGGCACCTTCCCTGTGGGATGAGGAGCGGGACGTCTGCCTTTTCGGAAAGAGGCTCTGCGGAGGACAGGCAGCATGAGCTGTTCCGTCTCTGGGAAAGCACCGATCCCCCGTGCCCTTGTGCCTGTGAATAGGCTGCCTAGGAAAGGTAAAGAGCAGCAAGAGCTTTCAGGGCTGGCACCTTGCTTGTGGCAGAAGGAGCAGACGTTTGCCTTTTGGGAAACAGGCTATGCCAATAATCAATGCCATGAGCTGTTCTGTCTCTGAGAAAGAACAGCTTCCCAGGGCTGCTGCGCCTGAGTATAGGCTGCCAAGGGAAAGTGAAGAGCAGCAAGAGCTTTCAGGGCTGGCACCTTCTTTGTGGGAAAAGGAGGAGGACGATTGCCTGTTCGGAAAGAGGCTCTGGGGAGGACAGGCAGCATGACCTCTTCCGTCTCTGGGGAAGCACCGATCCCTGGTGCTCTTGTGCCTGTGAATAGCCTGCCTAGGAATGGTAAAGAGCAGCAAGAGCTTTCAGGGCTAGCACCTTCTGTGTGGGATGAGGAGCCGGACGTCTACATTTTCGGAAAGAGGCTCTGCGGAGGACAGGCAGCATGAGCTGTTCCGTCTCTGGGAAAGCACCGATCCCCAATGCTCTTGTGCCTGTGAATAGGCTGCCTAGGAATGGTAAAGAGCAGCAAGAGCTTTCAGGGCTGGCACCTTCCTTGTGGCAGAAGGAGCTGACGTTTGGCTTTTGGGAAACAGGCTATGCCAACAATGAATGCCATGAGCTGTTCGGTCTCTGAGAAAGAACAGCTTCCCAGGGCTGCTGCGCCTGAGTAAAGGCTGCCAAGGGAAGGTGAAGAGCTTAAAGAGCTTTCAGGGCTGGCACCTTCTTTGTGGGAAAAGGAGGAGGACGATTGCCTGTTCGGAAAGAGGCTCTGCGGAGGACAGGCAGCATGAGCTGTTCCGTCTCTGGGAAAGCACCGATCCCCGGTGCTCTTGTGCCTGTGAATAGGCTGCCTAGGAATGGTAAAGAGCAGCAAGAGCTTTCAGGGCTGGCACCTTCCCTGTGGGATGAGGAGCCGGACGTCTGCCTTTTCGGAAAGAGGCTCTGCGGAGGACAGGCAGCATGAGCTGTTCCGTCTCTGGAAAAGCACCGATCCCTCGTTCTGCTGAGCCTGCAAATAGTTTGCGAGTGGAAGCTGAAGAGTAGCAAGAGCTTTCAGGGCTGGCACCTTCTTTGTGGGAAAAGGAGGAGGACGATTGCCTGTTCGGAAAGAGGCTCTGCGGAGGACAGGCAGCATGAGCTGTTCCGTCTCTGGGATAGCAACGATCCCCAGTGCTCTTGCGCCTGTGAATAGGCTGCCTAGGGAAGGTGAAGAGCAGCAAGAGCTTTCAGGGCTGGCACATTCCTTGTGGCAGAAGTAGAGGGACATGTGTCTTTTCGTAAAGAGCTGTACTGAGAATGATTGTGATGAGCTGTTCCGTCTCTGGGGAAGCACAGTTCCCCAGTGCTCTTCTGCCTCTGAATAGGCTGCCTAGGAATGGTAAAGAGCAGCAAGATCTTTCAGGGCTGGCACCTTCCCTGTGGGATGAGGAGCCGGACGTCTGCCTTTTCGGAAAGAGGCTCTGCGGAGGACAGGCAGCATGAGCTTTTCCGTCTCTGGGAAAGCACCGATCCCCCGTGCCCTTGTGCCTGTGAATAGGCTGCCTAGGAAAGGTAAAGAGCAGCAAGAGCTTTCAGGGCTGGCACCTTGCTTGTGGCAGAAGGAGCAGACGTTTGCCTTTTGGGAAACAGGCTATGCCAATAATCAATGCCATGAGCTGTTCTGTCTCTGAGAAAGAACAGCTTCCCAGGGCTGCTGCGCCTGAGTATAGGCTGCCAAGGGAAAGTGAAGAGCAGCAAGAGCTTTCAGGGCTGGCACCTTCTTTGTGGGAAAAGGAGGAGGACGATTGCCTGTTCGGAAAGAGGCTCTGGGGAGGACAGGCAGCATGACCTCTTCCGTCTCTGGGGAAGCACCGATCCCTGGTGCTCTTGTGCCTGTGAATAGCCTGCCTAGGAATGGTAAAGAGCAGCAAGAGCTTTCAGGGCTAGCACCTTCTGTGTGGGATGAGGAGCCGGACGTCTACATTTTCGGAAAGAGGCTCTGCGGAGGACAGGCAGCATGAGCTGTTCCGTCTCTGGGAAAGCACCGATCCCCAATGCTCTTGTGCCTGTGAATAGGCTGCCTAGGAATGGTAAAGAGCAGCAAGAGCTTTCAGGGCTGGCACCTTCCTTGTGGCAGAAGGAGCTGACGTTTGGCTTTTGGGAAACAGGCTATGCCAACAATGAATGCCATGAGCTGTTCGGTCTCTGAGAAAGAACAGCTTCCCAGGGCTGCTGCTCCTGAGTATAGGCTGCCAAGGGAAAGTGAAGAGCAGCAAGAGCTTTCAGGGCTGGCACCTTCTTTGTGGGAAAAGGAGGAGGACGATTGCCTGTTCGGAAAGAGGCTCTGCGGAGGACAGGCAGCATGAGCTGTTCCGTCTCTGGGGAAGCACCGATCCCTGGTGCTCTTGTGCCTGTGAATAGGCTGCCTAGGAATGGTAAAGAGCAGCAAGAGCTTTCAGGGCTGGCACCTTCCTTGTGGCAGAAGGAGCACACCTTTGCCTTTTGGGAAACAGGCTATGCCAACAATGAATGCCATGACCTGTTCGGTCTCTGAGAAAGCACCGATCCCTCGTGCTGCTGAGCCTGCAAATAGTTTGCGAGTGGAAGGTGAAGAGCAGCAAGAGCTTTCAGGGCTGGCACCTTCCTTGTGGGAAAAGGAGGAGGACGATTGCCTGTTCGGAAAGAGGCTCTGGGGAGGACAGGCAGCATGACCTCTTCCGTCTCTGGGGAAGCACCGATCCCTGGTGCTCTTGTGCCTGTGAATAGCCTGCCTAGGAATGGTAAAGAGCAGCAAGAGCTTTCAGGGCTAGCACCTTCTGTGTGGGATGAGGAGCCGGACGTCTACATTTTCGGAAAGAGGCTCTGCGGAGGACAGGCAGCATGAGCTGTTCCGTCTCTGGGAAAGCACCGATCCCCAATGCTCTTGTGCCTCTGAATAGGCTGCCTAGGAATGGTAAAGAGCAGCAAGAGCTTTCAGGGCTGGCACCTTCCTTGTGGCAGAAGGAGGTGACGTTTGGCTTTTGGGAAACAGGCTATGCCAACAATGAATGCCATGAGCTGTTCGGTCTCTGAGAAAGAACAGCTTCCCAGGGCTGCTGCGCCTGAGTAAAGGCTGCCAAGGGAAGGTGAAGAGCTTAAAGAGCTTTCAGGGCTGGCACCTTCTTTGTGGGAAAAGGACTAGGACGATTGCCTGTTCGGAAAGAGGCTCTGCGGAGGACAGGCAGCATGAGCTGTTCCGTCTCTGCGAAAGCACCGATCCCCGGTGCTCTTGTGCCTGTGAATAGGCTGCCTAGGAATGGTAAAGAGCAGCAAGAGCTTTCAGGGCTGGCACCTTCCCTGTGGGATGAGGAGCCGGACGTCTGCCTTTTCGGAAAGAGGCTCTGCGGAGGACAGGCAGCATGAGCTGTTCCGTCTCTGGAAAAGCACCGATCCCTCGTTCTGCTGAGCCTGCAAATAGTTTGCGAGTGGAAGCTGAAGAGTAGCAAGAGCTTTCAGGGCTGGCACCTTCTTTGTGGGAAAAGGAGGAGGAAGATTGCGTGTTCGGAACCAGGCTCTGCGGAGGACAGGCAGCATGAGCTGTTCCGTCTCTGGGATAGCAACGATCCCCAGTGCTCTTGCGCCTGTGAATAGGCTGCCTAGGGAAGGTGAAGAGCAGCAAGAGCTTTCAGGGCTGGCACATTCCTTGTGGCAGAAGTAGAGGGACATGTGTCTTTTCGTAAAGAGCTGTACTGAGAATGATTGTGATGAGCTGTTCCGTCTCTGGGGAAGCACAGTTCCCCAGTGCTCTTCTGCCTCTGAATAGGCTGCCTAGGAATGGTAAAGAGCAGCAAGATCTTTCAGGGCTGGCACCTTCCCTGTGGGATGAGGAGCCGGACGTCTGCCTTTTCGGAAAGAGGCTCTGCGGAGGACAGGCAGCATGAGCTGTTCCGTCTCTGGGAAAGCACCGATCCCCCGTGCCCTTGTGCCTGTGAATAGGCTGCCTAGGAATGGTAAAGAGCAGCAAGAGCTTTCAGGGCTGGCACCTTGCTTGTGGCAGAAGGAGCAGACGTTTGCCTTTTGGGAAACAGGCTATGCCAATAATCAATGCCATGAGCTGTTCTGTCTCTGAGAAAGAACAGCTTCCCAGGGCTGCTGCGCCTGAGTATAGGTTGCCAAGGGAAAGTGAAGAGCAGCAAGAGCTTTCAGGGCTGGCACCTTCTTTGGGGGAAAAGGAGGACGACGATTGCCTTTTCGGAAAGAGGCTCTGCGGAGGACAGGCAGCATGACCTCTTCCGTCTCTGGGGAAGCACCGATCCCTGGTGCTCTTGTGCCTGTGAATAGGCTGCCTAGGAATGGTAAAGAGCAGCAAGAGCTTTCAGGGCTAGCACCTTCTGTGTGGGATGAGGAGCCGGACGTCTACATTTTCGGAAAGAGGCTCTGCGGAGGACAGGCAGCATGAGCTGTTCCGTCTCTGGGGAAGCACAGTTCCCCAGTGCTCTTCTGCCTCTGAATAGGCTGCCTAGGAATGGTAAAGAGCAGCAAGAGCTTTCAGGGCTGGCACCTTCCCTGTGGGATGAGGAGCCGGACGTCTGCCTTTTCGGAAAGAGGCTCTGCGGAGGACAGGCAGCATGAGCTGTTCCGTCTCTGGGAAAGCACCGATCCCCAGTGCTCTTGTGCCTGTGAATAGGCTGCCTAGGAAAGGTAAAGAGCAGCAAGAGCTTTCAGGGCTGGCACCTTGCTTGTGGCAGAAGGAGCACACCTTTGCCTTTTGGGAAACAGGCTATGTCAACAATGAATGCCATGACCTGTTCGGTCTCTGAGAAAGCACCGATCCCTCGTGCTGCTGAGCCTGCAAATAGTTTGCGAGTGGAAGGTGAAGAGCAGCAAGAGCTTTCAGGGCTGGCACCTTCCTTGTGGGAAAAGGAGGAGGACGATTGCCTTTTCGGAAAGAGGCTCTGCGGAGGACAGGCAGCATGAGCTGTTCCGTCTCTGGGAAAGCACCGATCCCTGGTGCTCTTGTGCCTGTGAATAGGCTGCCTAGGAATGGTAAAGAGCAGCAAGAGCTTTCAGGGCTGGCACCTTGCTTGTGGCAGAAGGAGCACACCTTTGCCTTTTGGGAAACAGGCTATGTCAACAATGAATGCCATGACCTGTTCGGTCTCTGAGAAAGCACCGATCCCTCGTGCTGCTGAGCCTGCAAATAGTTTGCGAGTGGAAGGTGAAGAGCAGCAAGAGCTTTCAGGGCTGGCACCTTCTTTGTGGGAAAAGGAGGAGGACGATTGCCTGTTCGGAAAGAGGCTCTGGGGAGGACAGGGAGCATGAGCTGTTCCGTCTCTGGGAAAGCACCGATCCCCAGTGCTCTTGTGCCTGTGAATAGGCTGCCTAGGAAAGGTGAAGAGCAGCAAGAGCTTTCAGGGCTAGCACATTCCTTGTGGCAGAAGTAGAGGGACATGTGTCTTTTCGTAAAGAGCTGTACTGAGAATGATTGTGATGAGCTGTTCCGTCTCTGGGGAAGCACAGTTCCCCAGTGCTCTTCTGCCTCTGAATAGGCTGCCTAGGAATGGTAAAGAGCAGCAAGAGCTTTCAGGGCTGGCACCTTCCCTGTGGGATGAGGAGCCGGACGTCTGCCTTTTCGGAAAGAGGCTCTGCGGAGGACAGGCAGCATGAGCTGTTCCGTCTCTGGGAAAGCACCGATCCCCAGTGCTCTTGTGCCTGTGAATAGGCTGCCTAGGAATAGTAAAGAGCAGCAAGAGCTTTCAGGGCTGGCACCTTGCTTGTGGCAGAAGGAGCACACCTTTGCCTTTTGGGAAACAGGCTATGTCAACAATGAATGCCATGCGCTGTTCGGTCTCTGAGAAAGCACCGATCCCTCGTGCTGCTGAGCCTGCAAACAGTTTGCGGGTGGAAGGTGAAGAGCAGCAAGAGCTTTCAGGGCTGGCACCTTCCTTGTGGGAAAAGGAGGAGGAAGATTGCCTGTTCGGAAACAGGCTCTGCGGAGGACAGGCAGCATGAGCTGTTCTATCTCTGGGGAAGCACAGATACCCAGTGCTCTTGTGCCTCTGAATAGGCTGCCTAGGAAAATTAAAGAGCAGCAAGAGCTTTCAGGGCTGGCACCTTCCCTGTGTGATGAGGAGCCGGACGTCTGCCTTTTCGGAAAGAGGCTCTGCGGAGGACAGGCAGCATGAGCTGTTCCGTCTCTGGGAAAGCACCGATCCCTCGTTCTGCTGAGCCTGCAAATAGTTTGCCAGGGGAAGGTGAAGAGCAGCAAGAGCTTTCAGGGCTGGCACCTTCTTTGTGGGAAAAGGAGGAGGAAGATTGCGTGTTCGGTACCAGGCTGTGCGGAAGACAGGCAGCATGAGCTGTTCCGTCTCTGGGATAGCAACGATCCCCAGTGCTCTTCTGCCTGTGAATAGGCTGCCTAGGAAAGGTGAAGAGCAGCAAGAGCTTTCAGGGCTAGCACATTCCTTGTGGCAGAAGTAGAGGGACATGTGTCTTTTCGTAAAGAGCTGTACTGAGAATGATTGTGATGAGCTGTTCCGTCTCTGGGGAAGCACAGATCCCTGGTGCTCTTGTGCCTGTTAACAGGCTGTCTAGGAAGGGTGAAGAGCAGGAAGAGCTTTCAGGGCTGGCACCTTCTTTGTGGGAAAAGGAGGAGGACGATTGCCTTTTGGGAACCAGGCTCTGCGGAGGACAGGCAGCATGAGCTGTTCCGTCTCTGGGGAAGCACAGTTCCCCAGTGCTCTTGTGACTCTGAATAGGCTGCCTAGGAAAGGTAAAGAGCAGCAAGAGCTTTCAGGGCTGGCACCTTCTTTGTGGGAAAAGGAGGAGGACGATTGCCTTTTGGGAAACAGGCTCTGCGGAGGACAGGGAGCATGAGCTGTTCCGTCTCTGGGAAAGCACCGATCCCCAGTGCTCTTGTGCCTGTGAATAGGCTGCCTAGGAAAGGTAAAGAGCAGCAAGAGCTTTCAGGGCTGGCACCTTGCTTGTGGCAGAAGGAGCACACCTTTGCCTTTTGGGAAACAGGCTATGTCAACAATGAATGCCATGACCTGTTCGGTCTCTGAGAAAGCACCGATCCCTCGTGCTGCTGAGCCTGCAAATAGTTTGCGAGTGGAAGGTGAAGAGCAGCAAGAGCTTTCAGGGCTGGCACCTTCCTTGTGGGAAAAGGAGGAGGACGATTGCCTTTTCGGAAAGAGGCTCTGCGGAGGACAGGCAGCATGAGCTGTTCCGTCTCTGGGGAAGCACCGATCCCTGGTGCTCTTGTGCCTGTGAATAGGCTGCCTAGGAATGGTAAAGAGCAGCAAGAGCTTTCAGGGCTGGCACCTTCCTTGTGGCAGAAGGAGCACACCTTTGCCTTTTGGGAAACAGGCTATGCCAACAATGAATGCCATGACCTGTTCGGTCTCTGAGAAAGCACCGATCCCTCGTGCTGCTGAGCCTGCAAATAGTTTGCGAGTGGAAGGTGAAGAGCAGCAAGAGCTTTCAGGGCTGGCACCTTCCTTGTGGGAAAAGGAGGAGGACGATTGCCTGTTCGGAAAGAGGCTCTGGGGAGGACAGGCAGCATGACCTCTTCCGTCTCTGGGGAAGCACCGATCCCTGGTGCTCTTGTGCCTGTGAATAGCCTGCCTAGGAATGGTAAAGAGCAGCAAGAGCTTTCAGGGCTAGCACCTTCTGTGTGGGATGAGGAGCCGGACGTCTACATTTTCGGAAAGAGGCTCTGCGGAGGACAGGCAGCATGAGCTGTTCCGTCTCTGGGAAAGCACCGATCCCCAATGCTCTTGTGCCTCTGAATAGGCTGCCTAGGAATGGTAAAGAGCAGCAAGAGCTTTCAGGGCTGGCACCTTCCTTGTGGCAGAAGGAGGTGACGTTTGGCTTTTGGGAAACAGGCTATGCCAACAATGAATGCCATGAGCTGTTCGGTCTCTGAGAAAGAACAGCTTCCCAGGGCTGCTGCGCCTGAGTAAAGGCTGCCAAGGGAAGGTGAAGAGCTTAAAGAGCTTTCAGGGCTGGCACCTTCTTTGTGGGAAAAGGACTAGGACGATTGCCTGTTCGGAAAGAGGCTCTGCGGAGGACAGGCAGCATGAGCTGTTCCGTCTCTGCGAAAGCACCGATCCCCGGTGCTCTTGTGCCTGTGAATAGGCTGCCTAGGAATGGTAAAGAGCAGCAAGAGCTTTCAGGGCTGGCACCTTCCCTGTGGGATGAGGAGCCGGACGTCTGCCTTTTCGGAAAGAGGCTCTGCGGAGGACAGGCAGCATGAGCTGTTCCGTCTCTGGAAAAGCACCGATCCCTCGTTCTGCTGAGCCTGCAAATAGTTTGCGAGTGGAAGCTGAAGAGTAGCAAGAGCTTTCAGGGCTGGCACCTTCTTTGTGGGAAAAGGAGGAGGAAGATTGCGTGTTCGGAACCAGGCTCTGCGGAGGACAGGCAGCATGAGCTGTTCCGTCTCTGGGATAGCAACGATCCCCAGTGCTCTTGCGCCTGTGAATAGGCTGCCTAGGGAAGGTGAAGAGCAGCAAGAGCTTTCAGGGCTGGCACATTCCTTGTGGCAGAAGTAGAGGGACATGTGTCTTTTCGTAAAGAGCTGTACTGAGAATGATTGTGATGAGCTGTTCCGTCTCTGGGGAAGCACAGTTCCCCAGTGCTCTTCTGCCTCTGAATAGGCTGCCTAGGAATGGTAAAGAGCAGCAAGATCTTTCAGGGCTGGCACCTTCCCTGTGGGATGAGGAGCCGGACGTCTGCCTTTTCGGAAAGAGGCTCTGCGGAGGACAGGCAGCATGAGCTGTTCCGTCTCTGGGAAAGCACCGATCCCCCGTGCCCTTGTGCCTGTGAATAGGCTGCCTAGGAATGGTAAAGAGCAGCAAGAGCTTTCAGGGCTGGCACCTTGCTTGTGGCAGAAGGAGCAGACGTTTGCCTTTTGGGAAACAGGCTATGCCAATAATCAATGCCATGAGCTGTTCTGTCTCTGAGAAAGAACAGCTTCCCAGGGCTGCTGCGCCTGAGTATAGGTTGCCAAGGGAAAGTGAAGAGCAGCAAGAGCTTTCAGGGCTGGCACCTTCTTTGGGGGAAAAGGAGGACGACGATTGCCTTTTCGGAAAGAGGCTCTGCGGAGGACAGGCAGCATGACCTCTTCCGTCTCTGGGGAAGCACCGATCCCTGGTGCTCTTGTGCCTGTGAATAGGCTGCCTAGGAATGGTAAAGAGCAGCAAGAGCTTTCAGGGCTAGCACCTTCTGTGTGGGATGAGGAGCCGGACGTCTACATTTTCGGAAAGAGGCTCTGCGGAGGACAGGCAGCATGAGCTGTTCCGTCTCTGGGGAAGCACAGTTCCCCAGTGCTCTTCTGCCTCTGAATAGGCTGCCTAGGAATGGTAAAGAGCAGCAAGAGCTTTCAGGGCTGGCACCTTCCCTGTGGGATGAGGAGCCGGACGTCTGCCTTTTCGGAAAGAGGCTCTGCGGAGGACAGGCAGCATGAGCTGTTCCGTCTCTGGGAAAGCACCGATCCCCAGTGCTCTTGTGCCTGTGAATAGGCTGCCTAGGAAAGGTAAAGAGCAGCAAGAGCTTTCAGGGCTGGCACCTTGCTTGTGGCAGAAGGAGCACACCTTTGCCTTTTGGGAAACAGGCTATGTCAACAATGAATGCCATGACCTGTTCGGTCTCTGAGAAAGCACCGATCCCTCGTGCTGCTGAGCCTGCAAATAGTTTGCGAGTGGAAGGTGAAGAGCAGCAAGAGCTTTCAGGGCTGGCACCTTCCTTGTGGGAAAAGGAGGAGGACGATTGCCTTTTCGGAAAGAGGCTCTGCGGAGGACAGGCAGCATGAGCTGTTCCGTCTCTGGGAAAGCACCGATCCCTGGTGCTCTTGTGCCTGTGAATAGGCTGCCTAGGAATGGTAAAGAGCAGCAAGAGCTTTCAGGGCTGGCACCTTGCTTGTGGCAGAAGGAGCACACCTTTGCCTTTTGGGAAACAGGCTATGTCAACAATGAATGCCATGACCTGTTCGGTCTCTGAGAAAGCACCGATCCCTCGTGCTGCTGAGCCTGCAAATAGTTTGCGAGTGGAAGGTGAAGAGCAGCAAGAGCTTTCAGGGCTGGCACCTTCTTTGTGGGAAAAGGAGGAGGACGATTGCCTGTTCGGAAAGAGGCTCTGGGGAGGACAGGGAGCATGAGCTGTTCCGTCTCTGGGAAAGCACCGATCCCCAGTGCTCTTGTGCCTGTGAATAGGCTGCCTAGGAAAGGTGAAGAGCAGCAAGAGCTTTCAGGGCTAGCACATTCCTTGTGGCAGAAGTAGAGGGACATGTGTCTTTTCGTAAAGAGCTGTACTGAGAATGATTGTGATGAGCTGTTCCGTCTCTGGGGAAGCACAGTTCCCCAGTGCTCTTCTGCCTCTGAATAGGCTGCCTAGGAATGGTAAAGAGCAGCAAGAGCTTTCAGGGCTGGCACCTTCCCTGTGGGATGAGGAGCCGGACGTCTGCCTTTTCGGAAAGAGGCTCTGCGGAGGACAGGCAGCATGAGCTGTTCCGTCTCTGGGAAAGCACCGATCCCCAGTGCTCTTGTGCCTGTGAATAGGCTGCCTAGGAATAGTAAAGAGCAGCAAGAGCTTTCAGGGCTGGCACCTTGCTTGTGGCAGAAGGAGCACACCTTTGCCTTTTGGGAAACAGGCTATGTCAACAATGAATGCCATGCGCTGTTCGGTCTCTGAGAAAGCACCGATCCCTCGTGCTGCTGAGCCTGCAAACAGTTTGCGGGTGGAAGGTGAAGAGCAGCAAGAGCTTTCAGGGCTGGCACCTTCCTTGTGGGAAAAGGAGGAGGAAGATTGCCTGTTCGGAAACAGGCTCTGCGGAGGACAGGCAGCATGAGCTGTTCTATCTCTGGGGAAGCACAGATACCCAGTGCTCTTGTGCCTCTGAATAGGCTGCCTAGGAAAATTAAAGAGCAGCAAGAGCTTTCAGGGCTGGCACCTTCCCTGTGTGATGAGGAGCCGGACGTCTGCCTTTTCGGAAAGAGGCTCTGCGGAGGACAGGCAGCATGAGCTGTTCCGTCTCTGGGAAAGCACCGATCCCTCGTTCTGCTGAGCCTGCAAATAGTTTGCCAGGGGAAGGTGAAGAGCAGCAAGAGCTTTCAGGGCTGGCACCTTCTTTGTGGGAAAAGGAGGAGGAAGATTGCGTGTTCGGTACCAGGCTGTGCGGAAGACAGGCAGCATGAGCTGTTCCGTCTCTGGGATAGCAACGATCCCCAGTGCTCTTCTGCCTGTGAATAGGCTGCCTAGGAAAGGTGAAGAGCAGCAAGAGCTTTCAGGGCTAGCACATTCCTTGTGGCAGAAGTAGAGGGACATGTGTCTTTTCGTAAAGAGCTGTACTGAGAATGATTGTGATGAGCTGTTCCGTCTCTGGGGAAGCACAGATCCCTGGTGCTCTTGTGCCTGTTAACAGGCTGTCTAGGAAGGGTGAAGAGCAGGAAGAGCTTTCAGGGCTGGCACCTTCTTTGTGGGAAAAGGAGGAGGACGATTGCCTTTTGGGAACCAGGCTCTGCGGAGGACAGGCAGCATGAGCTGTTCCGTCTCTGGGGAAGCACAGTTCCCCAGTGCTCTTGTGACTCTGAATAGGCTGCCTAGGAAAGGTAAAGAGCAGCAAGAGCTTTCAGGGCTGGCACCTTCTTTGTGGGAAAAGGAGGAGGACGATTGCCTTTTGGGAAACAGGCTCTGCGGAGGACAGGGAGCATGAGCTGTTCCGTCTCTGGGAAAGCACCGATCCCCAGTGCTCTTGTGCCTGTGAATAGGCTGCCTAGGAAAGGTAAAGAGCAGCAAGAGCTTTCAGGGCTGGCACCTTGCTTGTGGCAGAAGGAGCACACCTTTGCCTTTTGGGAAACAGGCTATGTCAACAATGAATGCCATGACCTGTTCGGTCTCTGAGAAAGCACCGATCCCTCGTGCTGCTGAGCCTGCAAATAGTTTGCGAGTGGAAGGTGAAGAGCAGCAAGAGCTTTCAGGGCTGGCACCTTCCTTGTGGGAAAAGGAGGAGGACGATTGCCTTTTCGGAAAGAGGCTCTGCGGAGGACAGGCAGCATGAGCTGTTCCGTCTCTGGGGAAACACAGATCCCTGGTGCTCTTGTGCCTGTGAATAGGCTGCCTAGGAATGGTAAAGAGCAGCAAGAGCTTTCAGGGCTGGCACCTTCCCTGTGGGATGAGGAGCCGGACGTCTGCCTTTTCGGAAAGAGGCTCTGCGGAGGACAGGCAGCATGAGCTGTTCCGTCTCTGGGGAAACACAGATCCCCAGTGCTCTTGTGCCTCTGAATAGGCTGCCTAGGGAAGGGAAAGAGCAGCAAGAGCTTTCAGGGCTGGCACCTTCCTTGTGGCAGAAGGAGCTGACGTTTGGCTTTTGGGAAACAGGCTATGCCAACAATGAATGCCATGAGCTGTTCGGTCTCTGAGAAAGAACAGCTTCCCAGGGCTGCTGCTCCTGAGTATAGGCTGCCAAGGGAAAGTGAAGAGCAGCAAGAGCTTTCAGGGCTGGCACCTTCTTTGTGGGAAAAGGAGGAGGACGATTGCCTGTTCGGAAAGAGGCTCTGCGGAGGACAGGCAGCATGAGCTGTTCCGTCTCTGGGGAAGCACCGATCCCTGGTGCTCTTGTGCCTGTGAATAGGCTGCCTAGGAATGGTAAAGAGCAGCAAGAGCTTTCAGGGCTGGCACCTTCCTTGTGGCAGAAGGAGCACACCTTTGCCTTTTGGGAAACAGGCTATGTCAACAATGAATGCCATGACCTGTTCGGTCTCTGAGAAAGCACCGATCCCTCGTGCTGCTGAGCCTGCAAATAGTTTGCGAGTGGAAGGTGAAGAGCAGCAAGAGCTTTCAGGGCTGGCACCTTCTTTGTGGGAAAAGGAGGAGGACGATTGCCTGTTCGGAAAGAGGCTCTGGGGAGGACAGGGAGCATGAGCTGTTCCGTCTCTGGGAAAGCACCGATCCCCAGTGCTCTTGTGCCTGTGAATAGGCTGCCTAGGAAAGGTGAAGAGCAGCAAGAGCTTTCAGGGCTAGCACATTCCTTGTGGCAGAAGTAGAGGGACATGTGTCTTTTCGTAAAGAGCTGTACTGAGAATGATTGTGATGAGCTGTTCCGTCTCTGGGGAAGCACAGTTCCCCAGTGCTCTTCTGCCTCTGAATAGGCTGCCTAGGAATGGTAAAGAGCAGCAAGAGCTTTCAGGGCTGGCACCTTCCCTGTGGGATGAGGAGCCGGACGTCTGCCTTTTCGGAAAGAGGCTCTGCGGAGGACAGGCAGCATGAGCTGTTCCGTCTCTGGGAAAGCACAGATCCCTGGTGCTCTTGTGCCTGTGAATAGGCTGCCAAGGCAAGGTGAACAGCAGGAAGAGCTTTCAATGCTGGCACCTTGCTTGTGGCAGAAGGAGCAGACGTTTGCCTTTTGGGAAAGAGGCTCTGAGGATGACAGGCAGCATGAGCTGTTCCGTCTCTGGGAAAGCACCGATCCCTCGTGCTGCTGAGCCTGCAAAAAGTTTGCCAGGGGGACGTGAAGAGCAGCAAAAGCTTTCAGGGCTGGCACCTTCCCTGTGGCAAAAGGAGGAGGACGATTGCGTGTTCGGAAAGAGGCTCTGCGGAGGACAGGCAGCATGAGCTGTTCCGTCTCTGGGGAAGCACAGATCCCCAGTGCTCTTGTGCCTCTGAATACGCTGCCTAGGAAAGGTAAAGAGCAGCAAGAGCTTTCAGGGCTGGCACCTTCCCTGTGGGAAAAGGAGGAGAAAGATTGCCTATTCGAAAAAAGGCTCTGTGGAGGACAGGCAACATTAGCTGTTCCGTCTCTTGCGAAGCAGAGATCCCTGCTGCTGCGCGTGTGATAAGTTTGCCAGGGGAAGTTGAAGAGCAGCAAAAGCTTTCAGGGCTGGCACCTTTCCTGTGGGAAAAGGAGGAGGACGATTGCCTCTTCGGAAACAGGCTCTGCGGAGGACAGGCAGCATGAGCTGTTCCGTCTCTGGGAAAGCACCGATCCCCAGTGCTCTTGTGCCTCTGAATAGGCTGCCTAGGGAAGGTAAAGAGCAGCAAGAGCTTTCAGGGCTGGCACCTTGCTTGTGGCAGAAGGAGCAGACGTTTTCCTTTTGGGAAACAGGCTATGTCAACAATGAATGCCATGAGCTGTTCGGTCTCTGAGAAAGCACCGATCCCTCGTGCTGCTGAGTCTGCAAATACTTTGCGAGTGGAAGGTGAAAAGCAGCAAGAGCTTTCAGGGCTGGCACCTTCTTTGTGGGAAAAGGAGGAGGAAGATTGCGTGTTCGGAACCAGGCTCTGCGGAGGACAGGGAGCATGAGCTGTTCCGTCTCTGGGATAGCAACGATCCCCAGTGCTCTTGCGCCTGTGAATAGGCTGCCTAGGGAAGGTGAAGAGCAGCAAGAGCTTTCAGGGCTGGCACATTCCTTGTGGCAGAAGTAGAGGGACATGTGTCTTTTCGTAAAGAGCTGTACTGAGAATGATTGTGATGAGCTGTTCCGTCTCTGGGGAAGCACAGTTCCCCAGTGCTCTTCTGCCTCTGAATAGGCTGCCTAGGAATGGTAAAGAGCAGCAAGAGCTTTCAGGGCTGGCACCTTCCCTGTGGGATGAGGAGCCGGACGTCTGCCTTTTCGGAAAGAGGCTCTGCGGAGGACAGGCAGCATGAGCTGTTCCGTCTCTGGGAAAGCACCGATCCCCCGTGCCCTTGTGCCTGTGAATAGGCTGCCTAGGAAAGGTAAAGAGCAGCAAGAGCTTTCAGGGCTGGCACCTTGCTTGTGGCAGAAGGAGCAGACGTTTGCCTTTTGGGAAACAGGCTATGCCAATAATCAATGCCATGAGCTGTTCTGTCTCTGAGAAAGAACAGCTTCCCAGGGCTGCTGCGCCTGAGTATAGGCTGCCAAGGGAAAGTGAAGAGCAGCAAGAGCTTTCAGGGCTGGCACCTTCTTTGTGGGAAAAGGAGGAGGACGATTGCCTGTTCGGAAAGAGGCTCTGGGGAGGACAGGCAGCATGACCTCTTCCGTCTCTGGGGAAGCACCGATCCCTGGTGCTCTTGTGCCTGTGAATAGCCTGCCTAGGAATGGTAAAGAGCAGCAAGAGCTTTCAGGGCTAGCACCTTCTGTGTGGGATGAGGAGCCGGACGTCTACATTTTCGGAAAGAGGCTCTGCGGAGGACAGGCAGCATGAGCTGTTCCGTCTCTGGGAAAGCACCGATCCCCAATGCTCTTGTGCCTGTGAATAGGCTGCCTAGGAATGGTAAAGAGCAGCAAGAGCTTTCAGGGCTGGCACCTTCCTTGTGGCAGAAGGAGCTGACGTTTGGCTTTTGGGAAACAGGCTATGCCAACAATGAATGCCATGAGCTGTTCGGTCTCTGAGAAAGAACAGCTTCCCAGGGCTGCTGCTCCTGAGTATAGGCTGCCAAGGGAAAGTGAAGAGCAGCAAGAGCTTTCAGGGCTGGCACCTTCTTTGTGGGAAAAGGAGGAGGACGATTGCCTGTTCGGAAAGAGGCTCTGCGGAGGACAGGCAGCATGAGCTGTTCCGTCTCTGGGGAAGCACCGATCCCTGGTGCTCTTGTGCCTGTGAATAGGCTGCCTAGGAATGGTAAAGAGCAGCAAGAGCTTTCAGGGCTGGCACCTTGCTTGTGGCAGAAGGAGCTGACGTTTGCCTTTTGGGAAACAGGCTATGCCAACAATGAATGCCATGAGCTGTTCGGTCTCTGAGAAAGAACAGCTTCCCAGGGCTGCTGCGCCTGAGTAAAGGCTGCCAAGGGAAGGTGAAGAGCTTAAAGAGCTTTCAGGGCTGGCACCTTCTTTGTGGGAAAAGGAGGAGGACGATTGCCTGTTCGGAAAGAGGCTCTGCGGAGGACAGGCAGCATGAGCTGTTCCGTCTCTGGGAAAGCACCGATCCCCGGTGCTCTTGTGCCTGTGAATAGGCTGCCTAGGAATGGTAAAGAGCAGCAAGAGCTTTCAGGGCTGGCACCTTCCCTGTGGGATGAGGAGCCGGACGTCTGCCTTTTCGGAAAGAGGCTCTGCGGAGGACAGGCAGCATGAGCTGTTCCGTCTCTGGAAAAGCACCGATCCCTCGTTCTGCTGAGCCTGCAAATAGTTTGCGAGTGGAAGCTGAAGAGTAGCAAGAGCTTTCAGGGCTGGCACCTTCTTTGTGGGAAAAGGAGGAGGAAGATTGCGTGTTCGGAACCAGGCTCTGCGGAGGACAGGCAGCATGAGCTGTTCCGTCTCTGGGATAGCAACGATCCCCAGTGCTCTTGCGCCTGTGAATAGGCTGCCTAGGGAAGGTGAAGAGCAGCAAGAGCTTTCAGGGCTGGCACATTCCTTGTGGCAGAAGTAGAGGGACATGTGTCTTTTCGTAAAGAGCTGTACTGAGAATGATTGTGATGAGCTGTTCCGTCTCTGGGGAAGCACAGTTCCCCAGTGCTCTTCTGCCTCTGAATAGGCTGCCTAGGAATGGTAAAGAGCAGCAAGAGCTTTCAGGGCTGGCACCTTCCCTGTGGGATGAGGAGCCGGACGTCTGCCTTTTCGGAAAGAGGCTCTGCGGAGGACAGGCAGCATGAGCTGTTCCGTCTCTGGGAAAGCACCGATCCCCCGTGCCCTTGTGCCTGTGAATAGGCTGCCTAGGAAAGGTAAAGAGCAGCAAGAGCTTTCAGGGCTGGCACCTTGCTTGTGGCAGAAGGAGCACACCTTTGCCTTTTGGGAAACAGGCTATGTCAACAATGAATGCCATGCGCTGTTCGGTCTCTGAGAAAGCACCGATCCCTCGTGCTGCTGAGCCTGCAAACAGTTTGCGAGTGGAAGGTGAAGAGCAGCAAGAGCTTTCAGGGCTGGCACCTTCCTTGTGGGAAAAGGAGGAGGAAGATTGCCTGTTCGGAAAGAGGCTCTGCGGAGGACAGGCAGCATGAGCTGTTCCATCTCTGGGGAAGCACAGATACCCAGTGCTCTTGTGCCTCTGAATAGGCTGCCTAGGAAAATTAAAGAGCAGCAAGAGCTTTCAGGGCTGGCACCTTCCCTGTGGGATGAGGAGCCGGACGTCTGCCTTTTCGGAAAGAGGCTCTGCGGAGGACAGGCAGCATGAGCTGTTCCGTCTCTGGGAAAGCACCGATCCCTCGTTCTGCTGAGCCTGCAAATAGTTTGCCAGGGGAAGGTGAAGAGCAGCAAGAGCTTTCAGGGCTGGCACCTTCTTTGTGGGAAAAGGAGGAGGAAGATTGCGTGTTCGGTACCAGGCTCTGCGGAAGACAGGCAGCATGAGCTGTTCCGTCTCTGGGATAGCAACGATCCCCAGTGCTCTTCTGCCTGTGAATAGGCTGCCTAGGAAAGGTGAAGAGCAGCAAGAGCTTTCAGGGCTAGCACATTCCTTGTGGCAGAAGTAGAGGGACATGTGTCTTTTCGTAAAGAGCTGTACTGAGAATGATTGTGATGAGCTGTTCCGTCTCTGGGGAAGCACAGATCCCTGGTGCTCTTGTGCCTGTTAACAGGCTGTCTAGGAAGGGTGAAGAGCAGGAAGAGCTTTCAGGGCTGGCACCTTCTTTGTGGGAAAAGGAGGAGGACGATTGCCTTTTGGGAACCAGGCTCTGCGGAGGACAGGCAGCATGAGCTGTTCCGTCTCTGGGGAAGCACAGTTCCCCAGTGCTCTTGTGACTCTGAATAGGC
Organism: Necrosyrtes monachus; assembly: GCA_037953605.1. Taxonomy (NCBI): domain Eukaryota; kingdom Metazoa; phylum Chordata; class Aves; order Accipitriformes; family Accipitridae; genus Necrosyrtes; species Necrosyrtes monachus. Next base: position 69,969 of record JAZGTQ010000553.1, on the reverse strand, counting down.
TGCCTAGGAAAGGTAAAGAGCAGCAAGAGCTTTCAGGGCTGGCACCTTCTTTGTGGGAAAAGGAGGAGGACGATTGCATTTGGGAAACAGGCTCTGCGGAGGACAGGGAGCATGAGCTGTTCCGTCTCTGGGAAAGCACCGATCCCCAGTGCTCTTGTGCCTGTGAATAGGCTGCCTAGGAAAGGTAAAGAGCAGCAAGAGCTTTCAGGGCTGGCACCTTGCTTGTGGCAGAAGGAGCACACCTTTGCCTTTTGGGAAACAGGCTATGTCAACAATGAATGCCATGACCTGTTCGGTCTCTGAGAAAGCACCGATCCCTCGTGCTGCTGAGCCTGCAAATAGTTTGCGAGTGGAAGGTGAAGAGCAGCAAGAGCTTTCAGGGCTGGCACCTTCCTTGTGGGAAAAGGAGGAGGACGATTGCCTTTTCGGAAAGAGGCTCTGCGGAGGACAGGCAGCATGAGCTGTTCCGTCTCTGGGGAAACACAGATCCCTGGTGCTCTTGTGCCTGTGAATAGGCTGCCTAGGAATGGTAAAGAGCAGCAAGAGCTTTCAGGGCTGGCACCTTCCCTGTGGGATGAGGAGCCGGACGTCTGCCTTTTCGGAAAGAGGCTCTGCGGAGGACAGGCAGCATGAGCTGTTCCGTCTCTGGGGAAACACAGATCCCCAGTGCTCTTGTGCCTCTGAATAGGCTGCCTAGGGAAGGGAAAGAGCAGCAAGAGCTTTCAGGGCTGGCACCTTCCTTGTGGCAGAAGGAGCTGACGTTTGGCTTTTGGGAAACAGGCTATGCCAACAATGAATGCCATGAGCTGTTCGGTCTCTGAGAAAGAACAGCTTCCCAGGGCTGCTGCTCCTGAGTATAGGCTGCCAAGGGAAAGTGAAGAGCAGCAAGAGCTTTCAGGGCTGGCACCTTCTTTGTGGGAAAAGGAGGAGGACGATTGCCTGTTCGGAAAGAGGCTCTGCGGAGGACAGGCAGCATGAGCTGTTCCGTCTCTGGGGAAGCACCGATCCCTGGTGCTCTTGTGCCTGTGAATAGGCTGCCTAGGAATGGTAAAGAGCAGCAAGAGCTTTCAGGGCTGGCACCTTGCTTGTGGCAGAAGGAGCAGACGTTTGCCTTTTGGGAAACAGGCTATGCCAATAATCAATGCCATGAGCTGTTCTGTCTCTGAGAAAGAACAGCTTCCCAGGGCTGCTGCGCCTGAGTATAGGCTGCCAAGGGAAAGTGAAGAGCAGAAAGAGATTTCAGGGCTGGCACCTTCTTTGTGGGAAAAGGAGGAGGACGATTGCCTTTTGGGAAACAGGCTCTGCGGAGGACAGGCAGCACGAGCTGTTCCGTCTCTGGGGAAGCACAGTTCCCCAGTGCTCTTGTGACTCTGAATAAGCTGCCTAGGAAAGGTAAAGAGCAGCAAGAGCTTTCAGGGGTAGCACCTTCCGTGTGGGATGAGGAGCCGGAAGTCTGCCTTTTCGGAAAGAGGCTCTGCGGAGGACAGGCAGCATGAGCTGTTCCGTCTCTGGGAAAGCACCGATCCCCAGTGCTCTTGTGCCTGTGAATAGGCTGCCTAGGAAAGGTAAAGAGCAGCAAGAGCTTTCAGGGCTGGCACCTTGCTTGTGGCAGAAGGAGCACACCTTTGCCTTTTGGGAAACAGGCTATGTCAACAATGAATGCCATGAGCTGTTCGGTCTCTGAGAAAGCACCGATCCCTCGTGCTGCTGAGCCTGCAAATAGTTTGCGAGTGGAAGGTGAAGAGCAGCAAGAGCTTTCAGGGCTGGCACCTTCCTTGTGGGAAAAGGAGGAGGACGATTGCCTTTTCGGAAAGAGGCTCTGCGGAGGACAGGCAGCATGAGCTCTTCCGTCTCTGGGAAAGCACCGATCCCTGGTGCTCTTGTGCCTGTGAATAGGCTGCCTAGGAATGGTAAAGAGCAGCAAGAGCTTTCAGGGCTGGCACCTTCCCTGTGGGATGAGGAGCCGGACGTCTGCCTTTTCGGAAAGAGGCTCTGCGGAGGACAGGCAGCATGAGCTGTTCCGTCTCTGGGGAAACACAGATCCCCAGTGCTCTTGTGCCTCTGAATAGGCTGCCTAGGGAAGGGAAAGAGCAGAAAGAGATTTCAGGGCTGGCACCTTCCCTGTGGGATGGGGAGCCGGAAGTCTGGCTTTTCGGAAAGAGGCTCTGCGGAGGACAGGCAGCATGACCTGTTCCGTCTCTGGGAAAGCACCGATCCCCAGTGCTCTTGTGCCTGTGAATAGGCTGCCTAGGGAAGGTGAAGAGCAGCAAGAGCTTTCAGGGCTAGCACATTCCTTGTGGCAGAAGTAGAGGGACATGTGTCTTTTCCTAAAGAGCTGTACTGAGAATGATTGCGATGAGCTGTTCCGTCTCTGGGGAAGCACAGTTCCCCAGTGCTCTTGTGCCTGTGAATAGGCTGCCTAGGAATGGTAAAGAGCAGCAAGAGCTTTCAGGGCTGGCACCTTGCTTGTGGCAGAAGGAGCTGACGTTTGCCTTTTGGGAAACAGGCTATGCCAATAATCAATGCCAAGAGCTGTTCTGTCTCGGAGAAAGAACAGCTTCCCAGGGCTGCTGCGCCTGAGTATAGGCTGCCAAGGGAAGGTGAAGAGCTTAAAGAGCTTTCAGGGCTGGCACCTTCTTTGTGGGAAAAGGAGGAGGACGATTGCCTGTTCGGAAAGAGGCTCTGCGGAGGACAGGCAGCATGAGCTGTTCCGTCTCTGGGAAAGCACCGATCCCCGGTGCTCTTGTGCCTGTGAATAGGCTGCCTAGGAATGGTAAAGAGCAGCAAGAGCTTTCAGGGCTGGCACCTTCCCTGTGGGATGAGGAGCCGGACGTCTGCCTTTTCGGAAAGAGGCTCTGCGGAGGACAGGCAGCATGAGCTGTTCCGTCTCTGGGATAGCAACGATCCCCAGTGCTCTTGCGCCTGTGAATAGGCTGCCTAGGGAAGGTGAAGAGCAGCAAGAGCTTTCAGGGCTGGCACATTCCTTGTGGCAGAAGTAGAGGGACATGTGTCTTTTCGTAAAGAGCTGTACTGAGAATGATTGTGATGAGCTGTTCCGTCTCTGGGGAAGCACAGTTCCCCAGTGCTCTTCTGCCTCTGAATAGGCTGCCTAGGAATGGTAAAGAGCAGCAAGATCTTTCAGGGCTGGCACCTTCCCTGTGGGATGAGGAGCCGGACGTCTGCCTTTTCGGAAAGAGGCTCTGCGGAGGACAGGCAGCATGAGCTTTTCCGTCTCTGGGAAAGCACCGATCCCCCGTGCCCTTGTGCCTGTGAATAGGCTGCCTAGGAAAGGTAAAGAGCAGCAAGAGCTTTCAGGGCTGGCACCTTGCTTGTGGCAGAAGGAGCAGACGTTTGCCTTTTGGGAAACAGGCTATGCCAATAATCAATGCCATGAGCTGTTCTGTCTCTGAGAAAGAACAGCTTCCCAGGGCTGCTGCGCCTGAGTATAGGCTGCCAAGGGAAAGTGAAGAGCAGCAAGAGCTTTCAGGGCTGGCACCTTCTTTGTGGGAAAAGGAGGAGGACGATTGCCTGTTCGGAAAGAGGCTCTGGGGAGGACAGGCAGCATGACCTCTTCCGTCTCTGGGGAAGCACCGATCCCTGGTGCTCTTGTGCCTGTGAATAGCCTGCCTAGGAATGGTAAAGAGCAGCAAGAGCTTTCAGGGCTAGCACCTTCTGTGTGGGATGAGGAGCCGCACGTCTACATTTTCGGAAAGAGGCTCTGCGGAGGACAGGCAGCATGAGCTGTTCCGTCTCTGGGAAAGCACCGATCCCCAATGCTCTTGTGCCTGTGAATAGGCTGCCTAGGAATGGTAAAGAGCAGCAAGAGCTTTCAGGGCTGGCACCTTCCTTGTGGCAGAAGGAGGTGACGTTTGGCTTTTGGGAAACAGGCTATGCCAACAATGAATGCCATGAGCTGTTCGGTCTCTGAGAAAGAACAGCTTCCCAGGGCTGCTGCTCCTGAGTATAGGCTGCCAAGGGAAAGTGAAGAGCAGCAAGAGCTTTCAGGGCTGGCACCTTCTTTGTGGGAAAAGGAGGAGGACGATTGCCTGTTCGGAAAGAGGCTCTGGGGAGGACAGGCAGCATGACCTCTTCCGTCTCTGGGGAAGCACCGATCCCTGGTGCTCTTGTGCCTGTGAATAGCCTGCCTAGGAATGGTAAAGAGCAGCAAGAGCTTTCAGGGCTAGCACCTTCTGTGTGGGATGAGGAGCCGCACGTCTACATTTTCGGAAAGAGGCTCTGCGGAGGACAGGCAGCATGAGCTGTTCCGTCTCTGGGGAAGCACCGATCCCTGGTGCTCTTGTGCCTGTGAATAGGCTGCCTAGGAATGGTAAAGAGCAGCAAGAGCTTTCAGGGCTGGCACCTTCCTTGTGGCAGAAGGAGCACACCTTTGCCTTTTGGGAAACAGGCTATGCCAACAATGAATGCCATGAGCTGTTCGGTCTCTGAGAAAGAACAGCTTCCCAGGGCTGCTGCGCCTGAGTAAAGGCTGCCAAGGGAAGGTGAAGAGCTTAAAGAGCTTTCAGGGCTGGCACCTTCTTTGTGGGAAAAGGACTAGGACGATTGCCTGTTCGGAAAGAGGCTCTGCGGAGGACAGGCAGCATGAGCTGTTCCGTCTCTGGGAAAGCACCGATCCCCAGTGCTCTTGTGCCTGTGAATAGGCTGCCTAGGAATGGTAAAGAGTAGCAAGAGCTTTCAGGGCTGGCACCTTCTTTGTGGGAAAAGGAGGAGGAAGATTGCGTGTTCGGAACCAGGCTCTGCGGAGGACAGGCAGCATGAGCTGTTCCGTCTCTGGGATAGCAACGATCCCCAGTGCTCTTGCGCCTGTGAATAGGCTGCCTAGGGAAGGTGAAGAGCAGCAAGAGCTTTCAGGGCTGGCACATTCCTTGTGGCAGAAGTAGAGGGACATGTGTCTTTTCGTAAAGAGCTGTACTGAGAATGATTGTGATGAGCTGTTCCGTCTCTGGGGAAGCACAGTTCCCCAGTGCTCTTCTGCCTCTGAATAGGCTGCCTAGGAATGGTAAAGAGCAGCAAGATCTTTCAGGGCTGGCACCTTGCTTGTGGCAGAAGGAGCAGACGTTTGCCTTTTGGGAAACAGGCTATGCCAATAATCAATGCCATGAGCTGTTCTGTCTCTGAGAAAGAACAGCTTCCCAGGGCTGCTGCGCCTGAGTATAGGTTGCCAAGGGAAAGTGAAGAGCAGCAAGAGCTTTCAGGGCTGGCACCTTCTTTGTGGGAAAAGGAGGACGACGATTGCCTTTTCGGAAAGAGGCTCTGCGGAGGACAGGCAGCATGACCTCTTCCGTCTCTGGGGAAGCACCGATCCGTGGTGCTCTTGTGCCTGTGAATAGGCTGCCTAGGAATGGTAAAGAGCAGCAAGAGCTTTCAGGGCTAGCACCTTCTGTGTGGGATGAGGAGCCGGACGTCTACATTTTCGGAAAGAGGCTCTGCGGAGGACAGGCAGCATGAGCTGTTCCGTCTCTGGGGAAGCACAGTTCCCCAGTGCTCTTCTGCCTCTGAATAGGCTGCCTAGGAATGGTAAAGAGCAGCAAGAGCTTTCAGGGCTGGCACCTTCCCTGTGGGATGAGGAGCCGGACGTCTGCCTTTTCGGAAAGAGGCTCTGCGGAGGACAGGCAGCATGAGCTGTTCCGTCTCTGGGAAAGCACCGATCCCCAGTGCTCTTGTGCCTGTGAATAGGCTGCCTAGGAAAGGTAAAGAGCAGCAAGAGCTTTCAGGGCTGGCACCTTGCTTGTGGCAGAAGGAGCACACCTTTGCCTTTTGGGAAACAGGCTATGTCAACAATGAATGCCATGACCTGTTCGGTCTCTGAGAAAGCACCGATCCCTCGTGCTGCTGAGCCTGCAAATAGTTTGCGAGTGGAAGGTGAAGAGCAGCAAGAGCTTTCAGGGCTGGCACCTTCCTTGTGGGAAAAGGAGGAGGACGATTGCCTGTTCGGAAAGAGGCTCTGGGGAGGACAGGCAGCATGACCTCTTCCGTCTCTGGGGAAGCACCGATCCGTGGTGCTCTTGTGCCTGTGAATAGCCTGCCTAGGAATGGTAAAGAGCAGCAAGAGCTTTCAGGGCTAGCACCTTCTGTGTGGGATGAGGAGCCGGACGTCTACATTTTCGGAAAGAGGCTCTGCGGAGGACAGGCAGCATGAGCTGTTCCGTCTCTGGGAAAGCACCGATCCCCAATGCTCTTGTGCCTGTGAATAGGCTGCCTAGGAATGGTAAAGAGCAGCAAGAGCTTTCAGGGCTGGCACCTTCCTTGTGGCAGAAGGAGCTGACGTTTGGCTTTTGGGAAACAGGCTATGCCAACAATGAATGCCATGAGCTGTTCGGTCTCTGAGAAAGAACAGCTTCCCAGGGCTGCTGCTCCTGAGTATAGGCTGCCAAGGGAAAGTGAAGAGCAGCAAGAGCTTTCAGGGCTGGCACCTTCTTTGTGGGAAAAGGAGGAGGACGATTGCCTGTTCGGAAAGAGGCTCTACGGAGGACAGGCAGCATGAGCTGTTCCGTCTCTGGGGAAGCACCGATCCCTGGTGCTCTTGTGCCTGTGAATAGGCTGCCTAGGAATGGTAAAGAGCAGCAAGAGCTTTCAGGGCTGGCACCTTCCTTGTGGCAGAAGGAGCACACCTTTGCCTTTTGGGAAACAGGCTATGCCAACAATGAATGCCATGAGCTGTTCGGTCTCTGAGAAAGAACAGCTTCCCAGGGCTGCTGCGCCTGAGTAAAGGCTGCCAAGGGAAGGTGAAGAGCTTAAAGAGCTTTCAGGGCTGGCACCTTCTTTGTGGGAAAAGGACTAGGACGATTGCCTGTTCGGAAAGAGGCTCTGCGGAGGACAGGCAGCATGAGCTGTTCCGTCTCTGGGAAAGCACCGATCCCCGGTGCTCTTGTGCCTGTGAATAGGCTGCCTAGGAATGGTAAAGAGCAGCAAGAGCTTTCAGGGCTGGCACCTTCCCTGTGGGATGAGGAGCCGGACGTCTGCCTTTTCGGAAAGAGGCTCTGCGGAGGACAGGCAGCATGAGCTGTTCCGTCTCTGGAAAAGCACCGATCCCTCGTTCTGCTGAGCCTGCAAATAGTTTGCGAGTGGAAGCTGAAGAGTAGCAAGAGCTTTCAGGGCTGGCACCTTCTTTGTGGGAAAAGGAGGAGGAAGATTGCGTGTTCGGAACCAGGCTCTGCGGAGGACAGGCAGCATGAGCTGTTCCGTCTCTGGGATAGCAACGATCCCCAGTGCTCTTGCGCCTGTGAATAGGCTGCCTAGGGAAGGTGAAGAGCAGCAAGAGCTTTCAGGGCTGGCACATTCCTTGTGGCAGAAGTAGAGGGACATGTGTCTTTTCGTAAAGAGCTGTACTGAGAATGATTGTGATGAGCTGTTCCGTCTCTGGGGAAGCACAGTTCCCCAGTGCTCTTCTGCCTCTGAATAGGCTGCCTAGGAATGGTAAAGAGCAGCAAGATCTTTCAGGGCTGGCACCTTCCCTGTGGGATGAGGAGCGGGACGTCTGCCTTTTCGGAAAGAGGCTCTGCGGAGGACAGGCAGCATGAGCTGTTCCGTCTCTGGGAAAGCACCGATCCCCCGTGCCCTTGTGCCTGTGAATAGGCTGCCTAGGAAAGGTAAAGAGCAGCAAGAGCTTTCAGGGCTGGCACCTTGCTTGTGGCAGAAGGAGCAGACGTTTGCCTTTTGGGAAACAGGCTATGCCAATAATCAATGCCATGAGCTGTTCTGTCTCTGAGAAAGAACAGCTTCCCAGGGCTGCTGCGCCTGAGTATAGGCTGCCAAGGGAAAGTGAAGAGCAGCAAGAGCTTTCAGGGCTGGCACCTTCTTTGTGGGAAAAGGAGGAGGACGATTGCCTGTTCGGAAAGAGGCTCTGGGGAGGACAGGCAGCATGACCTCTTCCGTCTCTGGGGAAGCACCGATCCCTGGTGCTCTTGTGCCTGTGAATAGGCTGCCTAGGAATGGTAAAGAGCAGCAAGAGCTTTCAGGGCTGGCACCTTCCTTGTGGCAGAAGGAGCTGACGTTTGGCTTTTGGGAAACAGGCTATGCCAACAATGAATGCCATGAGCTGTTCGGTCTCTGAGAAAGAACAGCTTCCCAGGGCTGCTGCGCCTGAGTAAAGGCTGCCAAGGGAAGGTGAAGAGCTTAAAGAGCTTTCAGGGCTGGCACCTTCTTTGTGGGAAAAGGAGGAGGACGATTGCCTGTTCGGAAAGAGGCTCTGCGGAGGACAGGCAGCATGAGCTGTTCCGTCTCTGGGAAAGCACCGATCCCCGGTGCTCTTGTGCCTGTGAATAGGCTGCCTAGGAATGGTAAAGAGCAGCAAGAGCTTTCAGGGCTGGCACCTTCCCTGTGGGATGAGGAGCCGGACGTCTGCCTTTTCGGAAAGAGGCTCTGCGGAGGACAGGCAGCATGAGCTGTTCCGTCTCTGGAAAAGCACCGATCCCTCGTTCTGCTGAGCCTGCAAATAGTTTGCGAGTGGAAGCTGAAGAGTAGCAAGAGCTTTCAGGGCTGGCACCTTCTTTGTGGGAAAAGGAGGAGGACGATTGCCTGTTCGGAAAGAGGCTCTGCGGAGGACAGGCAGCATGAGCTGTTCCGTCTCTGGGATAGCAACGATCCCCAGTGCTCTTGCGCCTGTGAATAGGCTGCCTAGGGAAGGTGAAGAGCAGCAAGAGCTTTCAGGGCTGGCACATTCCTTGTGGCAGAAGTAGAGGGACATGTGTCTTTTCGTAAAGAGCTGTACTGAGAATGATTGTGATGAGCTGTTCCGTCTCTGGGGAAGCACAGTTCCCCAGTGCTCTTCTGCCTCTGAATAGGCTGCCTAGGAATGGTAAAGAGCAGCAAGATCTTTCAGGGCTGGCACCTTCCCTGTGGGATGAGGAGCCGGACGTCTGCCTTTTCGGAAAGAGGCTCTGCGGAGGACAGGCAGCATGAGCTTTTCCGTCTCTGGGAAAGCACCGATCCCCCGTGCCCTTGTGCCTGTGAATAGGCTGCCTAGGAAAGGTAAAGAGCAGCAAGAGCTTTCAGGGCTGGCACCTTGCTTGTGGCAGAAGGAGCAGACGTTTGCCTTTTGGGAAACAGGCTATGCCAATAATCAATGCCATGAGCTGTTCTGTCTCTGAGAAAGAACAGCTTCCCAGGGCTGCTGCGCCTGAGTATAGGCTGCCAAGGGAAAGTGAAGAGCAGCAAGAGCTTTCAGGGCTGGCACCTTCTTTGTGGGAAAAGGAGGAGGACGATTGCCTGTTCGGAAAGAGGCTCTGGGGAGGACAGGCAGCATGACCTCTTCCGTCTCTGGGGAAGCACCGATCCCTGGTGCTCTTGTGCCTGTGAATAGCCTGCCTAGGAATGGTAAAGAGCAGCAAGAGCTTTCAGGGCTAGCACCTTCTGTGTGGGATGAGGAGCCGGACGTCTACATTTTCGGAAAGAGGCTCTGCGGAGGACAGGCAGCATGAGCTGTTCCGTCTCTGGGAAAGCACCGATCCCCAATGCTCTTGTGCCTGTGAATAGGTTGCCTAGGAATGGTAAAGAGCAGCAAGAGCTTTCAGGGCTGGCACCTTCCTTGTGGCAGAAGGAGCTGACGTTTGGCTTTTGGGAAACAGGCTATGCCAACAATGAATGCCATGAGCTGTTCGGTCTCTGAGAAAGAACAGCTTCCCAGGGCTGCTGCTCCTGAGTATAGGCTGCCAAGGGAAAGTGAAGAGCAGCAAGAGCTTTCAGGGCTGGCACCTTCTTTGTGGGAAAAGGAGGAGGACGATTGCCTGTTCGGAAAGAGGCTCTACGGAGGACAGGCAGCATGAGCTGTTCCGTCTCTGGGAAAGCACCGATCCCTGGTGCTCTTGTGCCTGTGAATAGGCTGCCTAGGAATGGTAAAGAGCAGCAAGAGCTTTCAGGGCTGGCACCTTCCTTGTGGCAGAAGGAGCACACCTTTGCCTTTTGGGAAACAGGCTATGCCAACAATGAATGCCATGAGCTGTTCGGTCTCTGAGAAAGAACAGCTTCCCAGGGCTGCTGCGCCTGAGTAAAGGCTGCCAAGGGAAGGTGAAGAGCTTAAAGAGCTTTCAGGGCTGGCACCTTCTTTGTGGGAAAAGGACTAGGACGATTGCCTGTTCGGAAAGAGGCTCTGCGGAGGACAGGCAGCATGAGCTGTTCCGTCTCTGGGAAAGCACCGATCCCCGGTGCTCTTGTGCCTGTGAATAGGCTGCCTAGGAATGGTAAAGAGCAGCAAGAGCTTTCAGGGCTGGCACCTTCCCTGTGGGATGAGGAGCCGGACGTCTGCCTTTTCGGAAAGAGGCTCTGCGGAGGACAGGCAGCATGAGCTGTTCCGTCTCTGGAAAAGCACCGATCCCTCGTTCTGCTGAGCCTGCAAATAGTTTGCGAGTGGAAGCTGAAGAGTAGCAAGAGCTTTCAGGGCTGGCACCTTCTTTGTGGGAAAAGGAGGAGGAAGATTGCGTGTTCGGAACCAGGCTCTGCGGAGGACAGGCAGCATGAGCTGTTCCGTCTCTGGGATAGCAACGATCCCCAGTGCTCTTGCGCCTGTGAATAGGCTGCCTAGGGAAGGTGAAGAGCAGCAAGAGCTTTCAGGGCTGGCACATTCCTTGTGGCAGAAGTAGAGGGACATGTGTCTTTTCGTAAAGAGCTGTACTGAGAATGATTGTGATGAGCTGTTCCGTCTCTGGGGAAGCACAGTTCCCCAGTGCTCTTCTGCCTCTGAATAGGCTGCCTAGGAATGGTAAAGAGCAGCAAGATCTTTCAGGGCTGGCACCTTCCCTGTGGGATGAGGAGCGGGACGTCTGCCTTTTCGGAAAGAGGCTCTGCGGAGGACAGGCAGCATGAGCTGTTCCGTCTCTGGGAAAGCACCGATCCCCCGTGCCCTTGTGCCTGTGAATAGGCTGCCTAGGAAAGGTAAAGAGCAGCAAGAGCTTTCAGGGCTGGCACCTTGCTTGTGGCAGAAGGAGCAGACGTTTGCCTTTTGGGAAACAGGCTATGCCAATAATCAATGCCATGAGCTGTTCTGTCTCTGAGAAAGAACAGCTTCCCAGGGCTGCTGCGCCTGAGTATAGGCTGCCAAGGGAAAGTGAAGAGCAGCAAGAGCTTTCAGGGCTGGCACCTTCTTTGTGGGAAAAGGAGGAGGACGATTGCCTGTTCGGAAAGAGGCTCTGGGGAGGACAGGCAGCATGACCTCTTCCGTCTCTGGGGAAGCACCGATCCCTGGTGCTCTTGTGCCTGTGAATAGCCTGCCTAGGAATGGTAAAGAGCAGCAAGAGCTTTCAGGGCTAGCACCTTCTGTGTGGGATGAGGAGCCGGACGTCTACATTTTCGGAAAGAGGCTCTGCGGAGGACAGGCAGCATGAGCTGTTCCGTCTCTGGGAAAGCACCGATCCCCAATGCTCTTGTGCCTGTGAATAGGCTGCCTAGGAATGGTAAAGAGCAGCAAGAGCTTTCAGGGCTGGCACCTTCCTTGTGGCAGAAGGAGCTGACGTTTGGCTTTTGGGAAACAGGCTATGCCAACAATGAATGCCATGAGCTGTTCGGTCTCTGAGAAAGAACAGCTTCCCAGGGCTGCTGCGCCTGAGTAAAGGCTGCCAAGGGAAGGTGAAGAGCTTAAAGAGCTTTCAGGGCTGGCACCTTCTTTGTGGGAAAAGGAGGAGGACGATTGCCTGTTCGGAAAGAGGCTCTGCGGAGGACAGGCAGCATGAGCTGTTCCGTCTCTGGGAAAGCACCGATCCCCGGTGCTCTTGTGCCTGTGAATAGGCTGCCTAGGAATGGTAAAGAGCAGCAAGAGCTTTCAGGGCTGGCACCTTCCCTGTGGGATGAGGAGCCGGACGTCTGCCTTTTCGGAAAGAGGCTCTGCGGAGGACAGGCAGCATGAGCTGTTCCGTCTCTGGAAAAGCACCGATCCCTCGTTCTGCTGAGCCTGCAAATAGTTTGCGAGTGGAAGCTGAAGAGTAGCAAGAGCTTTCAGGGCTGGCACCTTCTTTGTGGGAAAAGGAGGAGGACGATTGCCTGTTCGGAAAGAGGCTCTGCGGAGGACAGGCAGCATGAGCTGTTCCGTCTCTGGGATAGCAACGATCCCCAGTGCTCTTGCGCCTGTGAATAGGCTGCCTAGGGAAGGTGAAGAGCAGCAAGAGCTTTCAGGGCTGGCACATTCCTTGTGGCAGAAGTAGAGGGACATGTGTCTTTTCGTAAAGAGCTGTACTGAGAATGATTGTGATGAGCTGTTCCGTCTCTGGGGAAGCACAGTTCCCCAGTGCTCTTCTGCCTCTGAATAGGCTGCCTAGGAATGGTAAAGAGCAGCAAGATCTTTCAGGGCTGGCACCTTCCCTGTGGGATGAGGAGCCGGACGTCTGCCTTTTCGGAAAGAGGCTCTGCGGAGGACAGGCAGCATGAGCTTTTCCGTCTCTGGGAAAGCACCGATCCCCCGTGCCCTTGTGCCTGTGAATAGGCTGCCTAGGAAAGGTAAAGAGCAGCAAGAGCTTTCAGGGCTGGCACCTTGCTTGTGGCAGAAGGAGCAGACGTTTGCCTTTTGGGAAACAGGCTATGCCAATAATCAATGCCATGAGCTGTTCTGTCTCTGAGAAAGAACAGCTTCCCAGGGCTGCTGCGCCTGAGTATAGGCTGCCAAGGGAAAGTGAAGAGCAGCAAGAGCTTTCAGGGCTGGCACCTTCTTTGTGGGAAAAGGAGGAGGACGATTGCCTGTTCGGAAAGAGGCTCTGGGGAGGACAGGCAGCATGACCTCTTCCGTCTCTGGGGAAGCACCGATCCCTGGTGCTCTTGTGCCTGTGAATAGCCTGCCTAGGAATGGTAAAGAGCAGCAAGAGCTTTCAGGGCTAGCACCTTCTGTGTGGGATGAGGAGCCGGACGTCTACATTTTCGGAAAGAGGCTCTGCGGAGGACAGGCAGCATGAGCTGTTCCGTCTCTGGGAAAGCACCGATCCCCAATGCTCTTGTGCCTGTGAATAGGCTGCCTAGGAATGGTAAAGAGCAGCAAGAGCTTTCAGGGCTGGCACCTTCCTTGTGGCAGAAGGAGCTGACGTTTGGCTTTTGGGAAACAGGCTATGCCAACAATGAATGCCATGAGCTGTTCGGTCTCTGAGAAAGAACAGCTTCCCAGGGCTGCTGCTCCTGAGTATAGGCTGCCAAGGGAAAGTGAAGAGCAGCAAGAGCTTTCAGGGCTGGCACCTTCTTTGTGGGAAAAGGAGGAGGACGATTGCCTGTTCGGAAAGAGGCTCTGCGGAGGACAGGCAGCATGAGCTGTTCCGTCTCTGGGGAAGCACCGATCCCTGGTGCTCTTGTGCCTGTGAATAGGCTGCCTAGGAATGGTAAAGAGCAGCAAGAGCTTTCAGGGCTGGCACCTTCCTTGTGGCAGAAGGAGCACACCTTTGCCTTTTGGGAAACAGGCTATGCCAACAATGAATGCCATGACCTGTTCGGTCTCTGAGAAAGCACCGATCCCTCGTGCTGCTGAGCCTGCAAATAGTTTGCGAGTGGAAGGTGAAGAGCAGCAAGAGCTTTCAGGGCTGGCACCTTCCTTGTGGGAAAAGGAGGAGGACGATTGCCTGTTCGGAAAGAGGCTCTGGGGAGGACAGGCAGCATGACCTCTTCCGTCTCTGGGGAAGCACCGATCCCTGGTGCTCTTGTGCCTGTGAATAGCCTGCCTAGGAATGGTAAAGAGCAGCAAGAGCTTTCAGGGCTAGCACCTTCTGTGTGGGATGAGGAGCCGGACGTCTACATTTTCGGAAAGAGGCTCTGCGGAGGACAGGCAGCATGAGCTGTTCCGTCTCTGGGAAAGCACCGATCCCCAATGCTCTTGTGCCTCTGAATAGGCTGCCTAGGAATGGTAAAGAGCAGCAAGAGCTTTCAGGGCTGGCACCTTCCTTGTGGCAGAAGGAGCTGACGTTTGGCTTTTGGGAAACAGGCTATGCCAACAATGAATGCCATGAGCTGTTCGGTCTCTGAGAAAGAACAGCTTCCCAGGGCTGCTGCGCCTGAGTAAAGGCTGCCAAGGGAAGGTGAAGAGCTTAAAGAGCTTTCAGGGCTGGCACCTTCTTTGTGGGAAAAGGACTAGGACGATTGCCTGTTCGGAAAGAGGCTCTGCGGAGGACAGGCAGCATGAGCTGTTCCGTCTCTGGGAAAGCACCGATCCCCGGTGCTCTTGTGCCTGTGAATAGGCTGCCTAGGAATGGTAAAGAGCAGCAAGAGCTTTCAGGGCTGGCACCTTCCCTGTGGGATGAGGAGCCGGACGTCTGCCTTTTCGGAAAGAGGCTCTGCGGAGGACAGGCAGCATGAGCTGTTCCGTCTCTGGAAAAGCACCGATCCCTCGTTCTGCTGAGCCTGCAAATAGTTTGCGAGTGGAAGCTGAAGAGTAGCAAGAGCTTTCAGGGCTGGCACCTTCTTTGTGGGAAAAGGAGGAGGAAGATTGCGTGTTCGGAACCAGGCTCTGCGGAGGACAGGCAGCATGAGCTGTTCCGTCTCTGGGATAGCAACGATCCCCAGTGCTCTTGCGCCTGTGAATAGGCTGCCTAGGGAAGGTGAAGAGCAGCAAGAGCTTTCAGGGCTGGCACATTCCTTGTGGCAGAAGTAGAGGGACATGTGTCTTTTCGTAAAGAGCTGTACTGAGAATGATTGTGATGAGCTGTTCCGTCTCTGGGGAAGCACAGTTCCCCAGTGCTCTTCTGCCTCTGAATAGGCTGCCTAGGAATGGTAAAGAGCAGCAAGATCTTTCAGGGCTGGCACCTTCCCTGTGGGATGAGGAGCCGGACGTCTGCCTTTTCGGAAAGAGGCTCTGCGGAGGACAGGCAGCATGAGCTGTTCCGTCTCTGGGAAAGCACCGATCCCCCGTGCCCTTGTGCCTGTGAATAGGCTGCCTAGGAATGGTAAAGAGCAGCAAGAGCTTTCAGGGCTGGCACCTTGCTTGTGGCAGAAGGAGCAGACGTTTGCCTTTTGGGAAACAGGCTATGCCAATAATCAATGCCATGAGCTGTTCTGTCTCTGAGAAAGAACAGCTTCCCAGGGCTGCTGCGCCTGAGTATAGGTTGCCAAGGGAAAGTGAAGAGCAGCAAGAGCTTTCAGGGCTGGCACCTTCTTTGGGGGAAAAGGAGGACGACGATTGCCTTTTCGGAAAGAGGCTCTGCGGAGGACAGGCAGCATGACCTCTTCCGTCTCTGGGGAAGCACCGATCCCTGGTGCTCTTGTGCCTGTGAATAGGCTGCCTAGGAATGGTAAAGAGCAGCAAGAGCTTTCAGGGCTAGCACCTTCTGTGTGGGATGAGGAGCCGGACGTCTACATTTTCGGAAAGAGGCTCTGCGGAGGACAGGCAGCATGAGCTGTTCCGTCTCTGGGGAAGCACAGTTCCCCAGTGCTCTTCTGCCTCTGAATAGGCTGCCTAGGAATGGTAAAGAGCAGCAAGAGCTTTCAGGGCTGGCACCTTCCCTGTGGGATGAGGAGCCGGACGTCTGCCTTTTCGGAAAGAGGCTCTGCGGAGGACAGGCAGCATGAGCTGTTCCGTCTCTGGGAAAGCACCGATCCCCAGTGCTCTTGTGCCTGTGAATAGGCTGCCTAGGAAAGGTAAAGAGCAGCAAGAGCTTTCAGGGCTGGCACCTTGCTTGTGGCAGAAGGAGCACACCTTTGCCTTTTGGGAAACAGGCTATGTCAACAATGAATGCCATGACCTGTTCGGTCTCTGAGAAAGCACCGATCCCTCGTGCTGCTGAGCCTGCAAATAGTTTGCGAGTGGAAGGTGAAGAGCAGCAAGAGCTTTCAGGGCTGGCACCTTCCTTGTGGGAAAAGGAGGAGGACGATTGCCTTTTCGGAAAGAGGCTCTGCGGAGGACAGGCAGCATGAGCTGTTCCGTCTCTGGGAAAGCACCGATCCCTGGTGCTCTTGTGCCTGTGAATAGGCTGCCTAGGAATGGTAAAGAGCAGCAAGAGCTTTCAGGGCTGGCACCTTGCTTGTGGCAGAAGGAGCACACCTTTGCCTTTTGGGAAACAGGCTATGTCAACAATGAATGCCATGACCTGTTCGGTCTCTGAGAAAGCACCGATCCCTCGTGCTGCTGAGCCTGCAAATAGTTTGCGAGTGGAAGGTGAAGAGCAGCAAGAGCTTTCAGGGCTGGCACCTTCTTTGTGGGAAAAGGAGGAGGACGATTGCCTGTTCGGAAAGAGGCTCTGGGGAGGACAGGGAGCATGAGCTGTTCCGTCTCTGGGAAAGCACCGATCCCCAGTGCTCTTGTGCCTGTGAATAGGCTGCCTAGGAAAGGTGAAGAGCAGCAAGAGCTTTCAGGGCTAGCACATTCCTTGTGGCAGAAGTAGAGGGACATGTGTCTTTTCGTAAAGAGCTGTACTGAGAATGATTGTGATGAGCTGTTCCGTCTCTGGGGAAGCACAGTTCCCCAGTGCTCTTCTGCCTCTGAATAGGCTGCCTAGGAATGGTAAAGAGCAGCAAGAGCTTTCAGGGCTGGCACCTTCCCTGTGGGATGAGGAGCCGGACGTCTGCCTTTTCGGAAAGAGGCTCTGCGGAGGACAGGCAGCATGAGCTGTTCCGTCTCTGGGAAAGCACCGATCCCCAGTGCTCTTGTGCCTGTGAATAGGCTGCCTAGGAATAGTAAAGAGCAGCAAGAGCTTTCAGGGCTGGCACCTTGCTTGTGGCAGAAGGAGCACACCTTTGCCTTTTGGGAAACAGGCTATGTCAACAATGAATGCCATGCGCTGTTCGGTCTCTGAGAAAGCACCGATCCCTCGTGCTGCTGAGCCTGCAAACAGTTTGCGGGTGGAAGGTGAAGAGCAGCAAGAGCTTTCAGGGCTGGCACCTTCCTTGTGGGAAAAGGAGGAGGAAGATTGCCTGTTCGGAAACAGGCTCTGCGGAGGACAGGCAGCATGAGCTGTTCCATCTCTGGGGAAGCACAGATACCCAGTGCTCTTGTGCCTCTGAATAGGCTGCCTAGGAAAATTAAAGAGCAGCAAGAGCTTTCAGGGCTGGCACCTTCCCTGTGGGATGAGGAGCCGGACGTCTGCCTTTTCGGAAAGAGGCTCTGCGGAGGACAGGCAGCATGAGCTGTTCCGTCTCTGGGAAAGCACCGATCCCTCGTTCTGCTGAGCCTGCAAATAGTTTGCCAGGGGAAGGTGAAGAGCAGCAAGAGCTTTCAGGGCTGGCACCTTCTTTGTGGGAAAAGGAGGAGGAAGATTGCGTGTTCGGTACCAGGCTGTGCGGAAGACAGGCAGCATGAGCTGTTCCGTCTCTGGGATAGCAACGATCCCCAGTGCTCTTCTGCCTGTGAATAGGCTGCCTAGGAAAGGTGAAGAGCAGCAAGAGCTTTCAGGGCTAGCACATTCCTTGTGGCAGAAGTAGAGGGACATGTGTCTTTTCGTAAAGAGCTGTACTGAGAATGATTGTGATGAGCTGTTCCGTCTCTGGGGAAGCACAGATC
Source organism: Necrosyrtes monachus (assembly GCA_037953605.1). Classification (NCBI taxonomy): domain Eukaryota; kingdom Metazoa; phylum Chordata; class Aves; order Accipitriformes; family Accipitridae; genus Necrosyrtes; species Necrosyrtes monachus. The sequence goes on along the minus strand of JAZGTQ010000553.1, from coordinate 52,562 downwards.
CCTGGTGCTCTTGTGCCTGTTAACAGGCTGTCTAGGAAGGGTGAAGAGCAGGAAGAGCTTTCAGGGCTGGCACCTTCTTTGTGGGAAAAGGAGGAGGACGATTGCCTTTTGGGAACCAGGCTCTGCGGAGGACAGGCAGCATGAGCTGTTCCGTCTCTGGGGAAGCACAGTTCCCCAGTGCTCTTGTGACTCTGAATAGGCTGCCTAGGAAAGGTAAAGAGCAGCAAGAGCTTTCAGGGCTGGCACCTTCTTTGTGGGAAAAGGAGGAGGACGATTGCCTTTTGGGAAACAGGCTCTGCGGAGGACAGGGAGCATGAGCTGTTCCGTCTCTGGGAAAGCACCGATCCCCAGTGCTCTTGTGCCTGTGAATAGGCTGCCTAGGAAAGGTAAAGAGCAGCAAGAGCTTTCAGGGCTGGCACCTTGCTTGTGGCAGAAGGAGCACACCTTTGCCTTTTGGGAAACAGGCTATGTCAACAATGAATGCCATGACCTGTTCGGTCTCTGAGAAAGCACCGATCCCTCGTGCTGCTGAGCCTGCAAATAGTTTGCGAGTGGAAGGTGAAGAGCAGCAAGAGCTTTCAGGGCTGGCACCTTCCTTGTGGGAAAAGGAGGAGGACGATTGCCTTTTCGGAAAGAGGCTCTGCGGAGGACAGGCAGCATGAGCTGTTCCGTCTCTGGGGAAACACAGATCCCTGGTGCTCTTGTGCCTGTGAATAGGCTGCCTAGGAATGGTAAAGAGCAGCAAGAGCTTTCAGGGCTGGCACCTTCCCTGTGGGATGAGGAGCCGGACGTCTGCCTTTTCGGAAAGAGGCTCTGCGGAGGACAGGCAGCATGAGCTGTTCCGTCTCTGGGGAAACACAGATCCCCAGTGCTCTTGTGCCTCTGAATAGGCTGCCTAGGGAAGGGAAAGAGCAGCAAGAGCTTTCAGGGCTGGCACCTTCCTTGTGGCAGAAGGAGCTGACGTTTGGCTTTTGGGAAACAGGCTATGCCAACAATGAATGCCATGAGCTGTTCGGTCTCTGAGAAAGAACAGCTTCCCAGGGCTGCTGCTCCTGAGTATAGGCTGCCAAGGGAAAGTGAAGAGCAGCAAGAGCTTTCAGGGCTGGCACCTTCTTTGTGGGAAAAGGAGGAGGACGATTGCCTGTTCGGAAAGAGGCTCTGCGGAGGACAGGCAGCATGAGCTGTTCCGTCTCTGGGGAAGCACCGATCCCTGGTGCTCTTGTGCCTGTGAATAGGCTGCCTAGGAATGGTAAAGAGCAGCAAGAGCTTTCAGGGCTGGCACCTTCCTTGTGGCAGAAGGAGCACACCTTTGCCTTTTGGGAAACAGGCTATGTCAACAATGAATGCCATGACCTGTTCGGTCTCTGAGAAAGCACCGATCCCTCGTGCTGCTGAGCCTGCAAATAGTTTGCGAGTGGAAGGTGAAGAGCAGCAAGAGCTTTCAGGGCTGGCACCTTCTTTGTGGGAAAAGGAGGAGGACGATTGCCTGTTCGGAAAGAGGCTCTGGGGAGGACAGGGAGCATGAGCTGTTCCGTCTCTGGGAAAGCACCGATCCCCAGTGCTCTTGTGCCTGTGAATAGGCTGCCTAGGAAAGGTGAAGAGCAGCAAGAGCTTTCAGGGCTAGCACATTCCTTGTGGCAGAAGTAGAGGGACATGTGTCTTTTCGTAAAGAGCTGTACTGAGAATGATTGTGATGAGCTGTTCCGTCTCTGGGGAAGCACAGTTCCCCAGTGCTCTTCTGCCTCTGAATAGGCTGCCTAGGAATGGTAAAGAGCAGCAAGAGCTTTCAGGGCTGGCACCTTCCCTGTGGGATGAGGAGCCGGACGTCTGCCTTTTCGGAAAGAGGCTCTGCGGAGGACAGGCAGCATGAGCTGTTCCGTCTCTGGGAAAGCACCGATCCCTCGTGCTGCTGAGCCTGCAAAAAGTTTGCCAGGGGGACGTGAAGAGCAGCAAAAGCTTTCAGGGCTGGCACCTTCCCTGTGGCAAAAGGAGGAGGACGATTGCGTGTTCGGAAAGAGGCTCTGCGGAGGACAGGCAGCATGAGCTGTTCCGTCTCTGGGGAAGCACAGATCCCCAGTGCTCTTGTGCCTCTGAATACGCTGCCTAGGAAAGGTAAAGAGCAGCAAGAGCTTTCAGGGCTGGCACCTTCCCTGTGGGAAAAGGAGGAGAAAGATTGCCTATTCGAAAAAAGGCTCTGTGGAGGACAGGCAACATTAGCTGTTCCGTCTCTTGCGAAGCAGAGATCCCTGCTGCTGCGCGTGTGATAAGTTTGCCAGGGGAAGTTGAAGAGCAGCAAAAGCTTTCAGGGCTGGCACCTTTCCTGTGGGAAAAGGAGGAGGACGATTGCCTCTTCGGAAACAGGCTCTGCGGAGGACAGGCAGCATGAGCTGTTCCGTCTCTGGGAAAGCACCGATCCCCAGTGCTCTTGTGCCTCTGAATAGGCTGCCTAGGGAAGGTAAAGAGCAGCAAGAGCTTTCAGGGCTGGCACCTTGCTTGTGGCAGAAGGAGCAGACGTTTTCCTTTTGGGAAACAGGCTATGTCAACAATGAATGCCATGAGCTGTTCGGTCTCTGAGAAAGCACCGATCCCTCGTGCTGCTGAGTCTGCAAATACTTTGCGAGTGGAAGGTGAAAAGCAGCAAGAGCTTTCAGGGCTGGCACCTTCTTTGTGGGATGAGGAGCCGGACGTCTGCCTTTTCGGAAAGAGGCTCTGCGGAGGACAGGCAGCATGAGCTGTTCCGTCTCTGGAAAAGCACCGATCCCTCGTTCTGCTGAGCCTGCAAATAGTTTGCGAGTGGAAGCTGAAGAGTAGCAAGAGCTTTCAGGGCTGGCACCTTCTTTGTGGGAAAAGGAGGAGGAAGATTGCGTGTTCGGAACCAGGCTCTGCGGAGGACAGGGAGCATGAGCTGTTCCGTCTCTGGGATAGCAACGATCCCCAGTGCTCTTGCGCCTGTGAATAGGCTGCCTAGGGAAGGTGAAGAGCAGCAAGAGCTTTCAGGGCTGGCACATTCCTTGTGGCAGAAGTAGAGGGACATGTGTCTTTTCGTAAAGAGCTGTACTGAGAATGATTGTGATGAGCTGTTCCGTCTCTGGGGAAGCACAGTTCCCCAGTGCTCTTCTGCCTCTGAATAGGCTGCCTAGGAATGGTAAAGAGCAGCAAGAGCTTTCAGGGCTGGCACCTTCCCTGTGGGATGAGGAGCCGGACGTCTGCCTTTTCGGAAAGAGGCTCTGCGGAGGACAGGCAGCATGAGCTGTTCCGTCTCTGGGAAAGCACCGATCCCCCGTGCCCTTGTGCCTGTGAATAGGCTGCCTAGGAAAGGTAAAGAGCAGCAAGAGCTTTCAGGGCTGGCACCTTGCTTGTGGCAGAAGGAGCAGACGTTTGCCTTTTGGGAAACAGGCTATGCCAATAATCAATGCCATGAGCTGTTCTGTCTCTGAGAAAGAACAGCTTCCCAGGGCTGCTGCGCCTGAGTATAGGCTGCCAAGGGAAAGTGAAGAGCAGCAAGAGCTTTCAGGGCTGGCACCTTCTTTGTGGGAAAAGGAGGAGGACGATTGCCTGTTCGGAAAGAGGCTCTGGGGAGGACAGGCAGCATGACCTCTTCCGTCTCTGGGGAAGCACCGATCCCTGGTGCTCTTGTGCCTGTGAATAGCCTGCCTAGGAATGGTAAAGAGCAGCAAGAGCTTTCAGGGCTAGCACCTTCTGTGTGGGATGAGGAGCCGGACGTCTACATTTTCGGAAAGAGGCTCTGCGGAGGACAGGCAGCATGAGCTGTTCCGTCTCTGGGAAAGCACCGATCCCCAATGCTCTTGTGCCTGTGAATAGGCTGCCTAGGAATGGTAAAGAGCAGCAAGAGCTTTCAGGGCTGGCACCTTCCTTGTGGCAGAAGGAGCTGACGTTTGGCTTTTGGGAAACAGGCTATGCCAACAATGAATGCCATGAGCTGTTCGGTCTCTGAGAAAGAACAGCTTCCCAGGGCTGCTGCTCCTGAGTATAGGCTGCCAAGGGAAAGTGAAGAGCAGCAAGAGCTTTCAGGGCTGGCACCTTCTTTGTGGGAAAAGGAGGAGGACGATTGCCTGTTCGGAAAGAGGCTCTGCGGAGGACAGGCAGCATGAGCTGTTCCGTCTCTGGGGAAGCACCGATCCCTGGTGCTCTTGTGCCTGTGAATAGGCTGCCTAGGAATGGTAAAGAGCAGCAAGAGCTTTCAGGGCTGGCACCTTGCTTGTGGCAGAAGGAGCTGACGTTTGCCTTTTGGGAAACAGGCTATGCCAACAATGAATGCCATGAGCTGTTCGGTCTCTGAGAAAGAACAGCTTCCCAGGGCTGCTGCGCCTGAGTAAAGGCTGCCAAGGGAAGGTGAAGAGCTTAAAGAGCTTTCAGGGCTGGCACCTTCTTTGTGGGAAAAGGAGGAGGACGATTGCCTGTTCGGAAAGAGGCTCTGCGGAGGACAGGCAGCATGAGCTGTTCCGTCTCTGGGAAAGCACCGATCCCCGGTGCTCTTGTGCCTGTGAATAGGCTGCCTAGGAATGGTAAAGAGCAGCAAGAGCTTTCAGGGCTGGCACCTTCCCTGTGGGATGAGGAGCCGGACGTCTGCCTTTTCGGAAAGAGGCTCTGCGGAGGACAGGCAGCATGAGCTGTTCCGTCTCTGGAAAAGCACCGATCCCTCGTTCTGCTGAGCCTGCAAATAGTTTGCGAGTGGAAGCTGAAGAGTAGCAAGAGCTTTCAGGGCTGGCACCTTCTTTGTGGGAAAAGGAGGAGGAAGATTGCGTGTTCGGAACCAGGCTCTGCGGAGGACAGGCAGCATGAGCTGTTCCGTCTCTGGGATAGCAACGATCCCCAGTGCTCTTGCGCCTGTGAATAGGCTGCCTAGGGAAGGTGAAGAGCAGCAAGAGCTTTCAGGGCTGGCACATTCCTTGTGGCAGAAGTAGAGGGACATGTGTCTTTTCGTAAAGAGCTGTACTGAGAATGATTGTGATGAGCTGTTCCGTCTCTGGGGAAGCACAGTTCCCCAGTGCTCTTCTGCCTCTGAATAGGCTGCCTAGGAATGGTAAAGAGCAGCAAGAGCTTTCAGGGCTGGCACCTTCCCTGTGGGATGAGGAGCCGGACGTCTGCCTTTTCGGAAAGAGGCTCTGCGGAGGACAGGCAGCATGAGCTGTTCCGTCTCTGGGAAAGCACCGATCCCCCGTGCCCTTGTGCCTGTGAATAGGCTGCCTAGGAAAGGTAAAGAGCAGCAAGAGCTTTCAGGGCTGGCACCTTGCTTGTGGCAGAAGGAGCACACCTTTGCCTTTTGGGAAACAGGCTATGTCAACAATGAATGCCATGCGCTGTTCGGTCTCTGAGAAAGCACCGATCCCTCGTGCTGCTGAGCCTGCAAACAGTTTGCGAGTGGAAGGTGAAGAGCAGCAAGAGCTTTCAGGGCTGGCACCTTCCTTGTGGGAAAAGGAGGAGGAAGATTGCCTGTTCGGAAAGAGGCTCTGCGGAGGACAGGCAGCATGAGCTGTTCCATCTCTGGGGAAGCACAGATACCCAGTGCTCTTGTGCCTCTGAATAGGCTGCCTAGGAAAATTAAAGAGCAGCAAGAGCTTTCAGGGCTGGCACCTTCCCTGTGGGATGAGGAGCCGGACGTCTGCCTTTTCGGAAAGAGGCTCTGCGGAGGACAGGCAGCATGAGCTGTTCCGTCTCTGGGAAAGCACCGATCCCTCGTTCTGCTGAGCCTGCAAATAGTTTGCCAGGGGAAGGTGAAGAGCAGCAAGAGCTTTCAGGGCTGGCACCTTCTTTGTGGGAAAAGGAGGAGGAAGATTGCGTGTTCGGTACCAGGCTCTGCGGAAGACAGGCAGCATGAGCTGTTCCGTCTCTGGGATAGCAACGATCCCCAGTGCTCTTCTGCCTGTGAATAGGCTGCCTAGGAAAGGTGAAGAGCAGCAAGAGCTTTCAGGGCTAGCACATTCCTTGTGGCAGAAGTAGAGGGACATGTGTCTTTTCGTAAAGAGCTGTACTGAGAATGATTGTGATGAGCTGTTCCGTCTCTGGGGAAGCACAGATCCCTGGTGCTCTTGTGCCTGTTAACAGGCTGTCTAGGAAGGGTGAAGAGCAGGAAGAGCTTTCAGGGCTGGCACCTTCTTTGTGGGAAAAGGAGGAGGACGATTGCCTTTTGGGAACCAGGCTCTGCGGAGGACAGGCAGCATGAGCTGTTCCGTCTCTGGGGAAGCACAGTTCCCCAGTGCTCTTGTGACTCTGAATAGGCTGCCTAGGAAAGGTAAAGAGCAGCAAGAGCTTTCAGGGCTGGCACCTTCTTTGTGGGAAAAGGAGGAGGACGATTGCATTTGGGAAACAGGCTCTGCGGAGGACAGGGAGCATGAGCTGTTCCGTCTCTGGGAAAGCACCGATCCCCAGTGCTCTTGTGCCTGTGAATAGGCTGCCTAGGAAAGGTAAAGAGCAGCAAGAGCTTTCAGGGCTGGCACCTTGCTTGTGGCAGAAGGAGCACACCTTTGCCTTTTGGGAAACAGGCTATGTCAACAATGAATGCCATGACCTGTTCGGTCTCTGAGAAAGCACCGATCCCTCGTGCTGCTGAGCCTGCAAATAGTTTGCGAGTGGAAGGTGAAGAGCAGCAAGAGCTTTCAGGGCTGGCACCTTCCTTGTGGGAAAAGGAGGAGGACGATTGCCTTTTCGGAAAGAGGCTCTGCGGAGGACAGGCAGCATGAGCTGTTCCGTCTCTGGGGAAACACAGATCCCTGGTGCTCTTGTGCCTGTGAATAGGCTGCCTAGGAATGGTAAAGAGCAGCAAGAGCTTTCAGGGCTGGCACCTTCCCTGTGGGATGAGGAGCCGGACGTCTGCCTTTTCGGAAAGAGGCTCTGCGGAGGACAGGCAGCATGAGCTGTTCCGTCTCTGGGGAAACACAGATCCCCAGTGCTCTTGTGCCTCTGAATAGGCTGCCTAGGGAAGGGAAAGAGCAGCAAGAGCTTTCAGGGCTGGCACCTTCCTTGTGGCAGAAGGAGCTGACGTTTGGCTTTTGGGAAACAGGCTATGCCAACAATGAATGCCATGAGCTGTTCGGTCTCTGAGAAAGAACAGCTTCCCAGGGCTGCTGCTCCTGAGTATAGGCTGCCAAGGGAAAGTGAAGAGCAGCAAGAGCTTTCAGGGCTGGCACCTTCTTTGTGGGAAAAGGAGGAGGACGATTGCCTGTTCGGAAAGAGGCTCTGCGGAGGACAGGCAGCATGAGCTGTTCCGTCTCTGGGGAAGCACCGATCCCTGGTGCTCTTGTGCCTGTGAATAGGCTGCCTAGGAATGGTAAAGAGCAGCAAGAGCTTTCAGGGCTGGCACCTTGCTTGTGGCAGAAGGAGCACACCTTTGCCTTTTGGGAAACAGGCTATGTCAACAATGAATGCCATGACCTGTTCGGTCTCTGAGAAAGCACCGATCCCTCGTGCTGCTGAGCCTGCAAATAGTTTGCGAGTGGAAGGTGAAGAGCAGCAAGAGCTTTCAGGGCTGGCACCTTCCTTGTGGGAAAAGGAGGAGGACGATTGCCTTTTCGGAAAGAGGCTCTGGGGAGGACAGGGAGCATGAGCTGTTCCGTCTCTGGGAAAGCACCGATCCCCAGTGCTCTTGTGCCTGTGAATAGGCTGCCTAGGAAAGGTGAAGAGCAGCAAGAGCTTTCAGGGCTAGCACATTCCTTGTGGCAGAAGTAGAGGGACATGTGTCTTTTCGTAAAGAGCTGTACTGAGAATGATTGTGATGAGCTGTTCCGTCTCTGGGGAAGCACAGTTCCCCAGTGCTCTTCTGCCTCTGAATAGGCTGCCTAGGAATGGTAAAGAGCAGCAAGAGCTTTCAGGGCTGGCACCTTCCCTGTGGGATGAGGAGCCGGACGTCTGCCTTTTCGGAAAGAGGCTCTGCGGAGGACAGGCAGCATGAGCTGTTCCGTCTCTGGGAAAGCACCGATCCCCAGTGCTCTTGTGCCTGTGAATAGGCTGCCTAGGAATAGTAAAGAGCAGCAAGAGCTTTCAGGGCTAGCACCTTGCTTGTGGCAGAAGGAGCACACCTTTGCCTTTTGGGAAACAGGCTATGTCAACAATGAATGCCATGACCTGTTCGGTCTCTGAGAAAGCACCGATCCCTCGTGCTGCTGAGCCTGCAAACAGTTTGCGAGTGGAAGGTGAAGAGCAGCAAGAGCTTTCAGGGCTGGCACCTTCCCTGTGGGATGAGGAGCCGGACGTCTGCCTTTTCGGAAAGAGGCTCTGCGGAGGACAGGCAGCATGAGCTGTTCCGTCTCTGGGAAAGCACCGATCCCTCGTTCTGCTGAGCCTGCAAATAGTTTGCCAGGGGAAGGTGAAGAGCAGCAAGAGCTTTCAGGGCTGGCACCTTCTTTGTGGGAAAAGGAGGAGGAAGATTGCGTGTTCGGTACCAGGCTCTGCGGAAGACAGGCAGCATGAGCTGTTCCGTCTCTGGGATAGCAACGATCCCCAGTGCTCTTCTGCCTGTGAATAGGCTGCCTAGGAAAGGTGAAGAGCAGCAAGAGCTTTCAGGGCTGGCACCTTCCTTGTGGCAGAAGGAGCTGACGTTTGGCTTTTGGGAAACAGGCTATGCCAACAATGAATGCCATGAGCTGTTCGGTCTCTGAGAAAGAACAGCTTCCCAGGGCTGCTGCTCCTGAGTATAGGCTGCCAAGGGAAAGTGAAGAGCAGCAAGAGCTTTCAGGGCTGGCACCTTCTTTGTGGGAAAAGGAGGAGGACGATTGCCTGTTCGGAAAGAGTCTCTGCGGAGGACAGGCAGCATGAGCTGTTCCGTCTCTGGGGAAGCACCGATCCCTGGTGCTCTTGTGCCTGTGAATAGGCTGCCTAGGAATGGTAAAGAGCAGCAAGAGCTTTCAGGGCTGGCACCTTCCTTGTGGCAGAAGGAGCACACCTTTGCCTTTTGGGAAACAGGCTATGTCAACAATGAATGCCATGACCTGTTCGGTCTCTGAGAAAGCACCGATCCCTCGTGCTGCTGAGCCTGCAAATAGTTTGCGAGTGGAAGGTGAAGAGCAGCAAGAGCTTTCAGGGCTGGCACCTTCCTTGTGGGAAAAGGAGGAGGACGATTGCCTTTTCGGAAAGAGGCTCTGCGGAGGACAGGCAGCATGAGCTGTTCCGTCTCTGGGAAAGCACCGATCCCTGGTGCTCTTGTGCCTGTGAATAGGCTGCCTAGGAATGGTAAAGAGCAGCAAGAGCTTTCAGGGCTGGCACCTTGCTTGTGGCAGAAGGAGCACACCTTTGCCTTTTGGGAAACAGGCTATGTCAACAATGAATGCCATGACCTGTTCGGTCTCTGAGAAAGCACCGATCCCTCGTGCTGCTGAGCCTGCAAATAGTTTGCGAGTGGAAGGTGAAGAGCAGCAAGAGCTTTCAGGGCTGGCACCTTCTTTGTGGGAAAAGGAGGAGGACGATTGCCTGTTCGGAAAGAGGCTCTGGGGAGGACAGGGAGCATGAGCTGTTCCGTCTCTGGGAAAGCACCGATCCCCAGTGCTCTTGTGCCTGTGAATAGGCTGCCTAGGAAAGGTGAAGAGCAGCAAGAGCTTTCAGGGCTAGCACATTCCTTGTGGCAGAAGTAGAGGGACATGTGTCTTTTCGTAAAGAGCTGTACTGAGAATGATTGTGATGAGCTGTTCCGTCTCTGGGGAAGCACAGTTCCCCAGTGCTCTTCTGCCTCTGAATAGGCTGCCTAGGAATGGTAAAGAGCAGCAAGAGCTTTCAGGGCTGGCACCTTCCCTGTGGGATGAGGAGCCGGACGTCTGCCTTTTCGGAAAGAGGCTCTGCGGAGGACAGGCAGCATGAGCTGTTCCGTCTCTGGGAAAGCACCGATCCCCAGTGCTCTTGTGCCTGTGAATAGGCTGCCTAGGAATAGTAAAGAGCAGCAAGAGCTTTCAGGGCTGGCACCTTGCTTGTGGCAGAAGGAGCACACCTTTGCCTTTTGGGAAACAGGCTATGTCAACAATGAATGCCATGACCTGTTCGGTCTCTGAGAAAGCACCGATCCCTCGTGCTGCTGAGCCTGCAAACAGTTTGCGAGTGGAAGGTGAAGAGCAGCAAGAGCTTTCAGGGCTGGCACCTTCCTTGTGGGAAAAGGAGGAGGAAGATTGCCTGTTCGGAAACAGGCTCTGCGGAGGACAGGCAGCATGAGCTGTTCCATCTCTGGGGAAGCACAGATACCCAGTGCTCTTGTGCCTCTGAATAGGCTGCCTAGGAAAATTAAAGAGCAGCAAGAGCTTTCAGGGCTGGCACCTTCCCTGTGGGATGAGGAGCCGGACGTCTGCCTTTTCGGAAAGAGGCTCTGCGGAGGACAGGCAGCATGAGCTGTTCCGTCTCTGGGAAAGCACCGATCCCTCGTTCTGCTGAGCCTGCAAATAGTTTGCCAGGGGAAGGTGAAGAGCAGCAAGAGCTTTCAGGGCTGGCACCTTCTTTGTGGGAAAAGGAGGAGGAAGATTGCGTGTTCGGTACCAGGCTCTGCGGAAGACAGGCAGCATGAGCTGTTCCGTCTCTGGGATAGCAACGATCCCCAGTGCTCTTGTGCCTGTGAATAGGCTGCCTAGGAAAGGTGAAGAGCAGCAAGAGCTTTCAGGGCTAGCACATTCCTTGTGGCAGAAGTAGAGGGACATGTGTCTTTTCGTAAAGAGCTGTACTGAGAATGATTGTGATGAGCTGTTCCGTCTCTGGGGAAGCACAGATCCCTGGTGCTCTTGTGCCTGTTAACAGGCTGTCTAGGAAGGGTGAAGAGCAGGAAGAGCTTTCAGGGCTGGCACCTTCTTTGTGGGAAAAGGAGGAGGACGATTGCCTTTTGGGAACCAGGCTCTGCGGAGGACAGGCAGCATGAGCTGTTCCGTCTCTGGGGAAGCACAGATCCCCAGTGCTCTTGTGACTCTGAATAGGCTGCCTAGGAAAGGTAAAGAGCAGCAAGAGCTTTCAGGGCTGGCACCTTCTTTGTGGCAGAAGGAGCAGACGTTTGCCTTTTGGGAAACAGGCTCTGCGGAGGACAGGGAGCATGAGCTGTTCCGTCTCTGGGAAAGCACCGAACCCCAGTGCTCTTGTGCCTGTGAATAGGCTGCCTAGGAAAGGTAAAGAGCAGCAAGAGCTTTCAGGGCTGGCACCTTGCTTGTGGCAGAAGGAGCACACCTTTGCCTTTTGGGAAACAGGCTATGTCAACAATGAATGCCATGAGCTGTTCGGTCTCTGAGAAAGCACCGATCCCTCGTGCTGCTGAGCCTGCAAATAGTTTGCGAGTGGAAGGTGAAGAGCAGCAAGAGCTTTCAGGGCTGGCACCTTCCCTGTGGGATGAGGAGCCGGACGTCTGCCTTTTCGGAAAGAGGCTCTGCGGAGGACAGGCAGGATGAGCTGTTCCGTCTCTGGGAAAGCACCGATCCCTGGTGCTCTTGTGCCTGTGAATAGGCTGCCTAGGAATGGTAAAGAGCAGCAAGAGCTTTCAGGGCTGGCACCTTGCTTGTGGCAGAAGGAGCACACCTTTGCCTTTTGGGAAACAGGCTATGTCAACAATGAATGCCATGACCTGTTCGGTCTCTGAGAAAGCACCGATCCCTCGTGCTGCTGAGCCTGCAAATAGTTTGCGAGTGGAAGGTGAAGAGCAGCAAGAGCTTTCAGGGCTGGCACCTTCTTTGTGGGAAAAGGAGGAGGACGATTGCCTGTTCGGAAAGAGGCTCTGGGGAGGACAGGGAGCATGAGCTGGTCCGTCTCTGGGAAAGCACCGATCCCCAGTGCTCTTGTGCCTGTGAATAGGCTGCCTAGGAAAGGTGAAGAGCAGCAAGAGCTTTCAGGGCTAGCACATTCCTTGTGGCAGAAGTAGAGGGACATGTGTCTTTTCGTAAAGAGCTGTACTGAGAATGATTGTGATGAGCTGTTCCGTCTCTGGGGAAGCACAGTTCCCCAGTGCTCTTCTGCCTCTGAATAGGCTGCCTAGGAATGGTAAAGAGCAGCAAGAGCTTTCAGGGCTGGCACCTTCCCTGTGGGATGAGGAGCCGGACGTCTGCCTTTTCGGAAAGAGGCTCTGCGGAGGACAGGCAGCATGAGCTGTTCCGTCTCTGGGAAAGCACCGATCCCCAGTGCTCTTGTGCCTGTGAATAGGCTGCCTAGGAATAGTAAAGAGCAGCAAGAGCTTTCAGGGCTGGCACCTTGCTTGTGGCAGAAGGAGCACACCTTTGCCTTTTGGGAAACAGGCTATGTCAACAATGAATGCCATGACCTGTTCGGTCTCTGAGAAAGCACCGATCCCTCGTGCTGCTGAGCCTGCAAACAGTTTGCGAGTGGAAGGTGAAGAGCAGCAAGAGCTTTCAGGGCTGGCACCTTCCTTGTGGGAAAAGGAGGAGGAAGATTGCCTGTTCGGAAACAGGCTCTGCGGAGGACAGGCAGCATGAGCTGTTCCATCTCTGGGGAAGCACAGATACCCAGTGCTCTTGTGCCTCTGAATAGGCTGCCTAGGAAAATTAAAGAGCAGCAAGAGCTTTCAGGGCTGGCACCTTCCCTGTGGGATGAGGAGCCGGACGTCTGCCTTTTCGGAAAGAGGCTCTGCGGAGGACAGGCAGCATGAGCTGTTCCGTCTCTGGGAAAGCACCGATCCCTCGTTCTGCTGAGCCTGCAAATAGTTTGCCAGGGGAAGGTGAAGAGCAGCAAGAGCTTTCAGGGCTGGCACCTTCTTTGTGGGAAAAGGAGGAGGAAGATTGCGTGTTCGGTACCAGGCTCTGCGGAAGACAGGCAGCATGAGCTGTTCCGTCTCTGGGATAGCAACGATCCCCAGTGCTCTTGTGCCTGTGAATAGGCTGCCTAGGAAAGGTGAAGAGCAGCAAGAGCTTTCAGGGCTAGCACATTCCTTGTGGCAGAAGTAGAGGGACATGTGTCTTTTCGTAAAGAGCTGTACTGAGAATGATTGTGATGAGCTGTTCCGTCTCTGGGGAAGCACAGATCCCTGGTGCTCTTGTGCCTGTTAACAGGCTGTCTAGGAAGGGTGAAGAGCAGGAAGAGCTTTCAGGGCTGGCACCTTCTTTGTGGGAAAAGGAGGAGGACGATTGCCTTTTGGGAACCAGGCTCTGCGGAGGACAGGCAGCATGAGCTGTTCCGTCTCTGGGGAAGCACAGTTCCCCAGTGCTCTTGTGACTCTGAATAGGCTGCCTAGGAAAGGTAAAGAGCAGCAAGAGCTTTCAGGGCTGGCACCTTCTTTGTGGGAAAAGGAGGAGGACGATTGCATTTGGGAAACAGGCTCTGCGGAGGACAGGGAGCATGAGCTGTTCCGTCTCTGGGAAAGCACCGATCCCCAGTGCTCTTGTGCCTGTGAATAGGCTGCCTAGGAAAGGTAAAGAGCAGCAAGAGCTTTCAGGGCTGGCACCTTGCTTGTGGCAGAAGGAGCACACCTTTGCCTTTTGGGAAACAGGCTATGTCAACAATGAATGCCATGACCTGTTCGGTCTCTGAGAAAGCACCGATCCCTCGTGCTGCTGAGCCTGCAAATAGTTTGCGAGTGGAAGGTGAAGAGCAGCAAGAGCTTTCAGGGCTGGCACCTTCCTTGTGGGAAAAGGAGGAGGACGATTGCCTTTTCGGAAACAGGCTCTGCGGAGGACAGGCAGCATGAGCTGTTCCGTCTCTGGGGAAACACAGATCCCTGGTGCTCTTGTGCCTGTGAATAGGCTGCCTAGGAATGGTAAAGAGCAGCAAGAGCTTTCAGGGCTGGCACCTTCCCTGTGGGATGAGGAGCCGGACGTCTGCCTTTTCGGAAAGAGGCTCTGCGGAGGACAGGCAGCATGAGCTGTTCCGTCTCTGGGGAAACACAGATCCCCAGTGCTCTTGTGCCTCTGAATAGGCTGCCTAGGGAAGGGAAAGAGCAGCAAGAGCTTTCAGGGCTGGCACCTTCCTTGTGGCAGAAGGAGCTGACGTTTGGCTTTTGGGAAACAGGCTATGCCAACAATGAATGCCATGAGCTGTTCGGTCTCTGAGAAAGAACAGCTTCCCAGGGCTGCTGCTCCTGAGTATAGGCTGCCAAGGGAAAGTGAAGAGCAGCAAGAGCTTTCAGGGCTGGCACCTTCTTTGTGGGAAAAGGAGGAGGACGATTGCCTGTTCGGAAAGAGGCTCTGCGGAGGACAGGCAGCATGAGCTGTTCCGTCTCTGGGGAAGCACCGATCCCTGGTGCTCTTGTGCCTGTGAATAGGCTGCCTAGGAATGGTAAAGAGCAGCAAGAGCTTTCAGGGCTGGCACCTTCCTTGTGGCAGAAGGAGCACACCTTTGCCTTTTGGGAAACAGGCTATGTCAACAATGAATGCCATGACCTGTTCGGTCTCTGAGAAAGCACCGATCCCTCGTGCTGCTGAGCCTGCAAATAGTTTGCGAGTGGAAGGTGAAGAGCAGCAAGAGCTTTCAGGGCTGGCACCTTCCTTGTGGGAAAAGGAGGAGGACGATTGCCTTTTCGGAAAGAGGCTCTGCGGAGGACAGGCAGCATGAGCTGTTCCGTCTCTGGGAAAGCACCGATCCCTGGTGCTCTTGTGCCTGTGAATAGGCTGCCTAGGAATGGTAAAGAGCAGCAAGAGCTTTCAGGGCTGGCACCTTGCTTGTGGCAGAAGGAGCACACCTTTGCCTTTTGGGAAACAGGCTATGTCAACAATGAATGCCATGACCTGTTCGGTCTCTGAGAAAGCACCGATCCCTCGTGCTGCTGAGCCTGCAAATAGTTTGCGAGTGGAAGGTGAAGAGCAGCAAGAGCTTTCAGGGCTGGCACCTTCCTTGTGGGAAAAGGAGGAGGACGATTGCCTGTTCGGAAAGAGGCTCTGGGGAGGACAGGGAGCATGAGCTGTTCCGTCTCTGGGAAAGCACCGATCCCCAGTGCTCTTGTGCCTGTGAATAGGCTGCCTAGGAAAGGTGAAGAGCAGCAAGAGCTTTCAGGGCTAGCACATTCCTTGTGGCAGAAGTAGAGGGACATGTGTCTTTTCGTAAAGAGCTGTACTGAGAATGATTGTGATGAGCTGTTCCGTCTCTGGGGAAGCACAGTTCCCCAGTGCTCTTCTGCCTCTGAATAGGCTGCCTAGGAATGGTAAAGAGCAGCAAGAGCTTTCAGGGCTGGCACCTTCCCTGTGGGATGAGGAGCCGGACGTCTGCCTTTTCGGAAAGAGGCTCTGCGGAGGACAGGCAGCATGAGCTGTTCCGTCTCTGGGAAAGCACCGATCCCCAGTGCTCTTGTGCCTGTGAATAGGCTGCCTAGGAATAGTAAAGAGCAGCAAGAGCTTTCAGGGCTGGCACCTTGCTTGTGGCAGAAGGAGCACACCTTTGCCTTTTGGGAAACAGGCTATGTCAACAATGAATGCCATGACCTGTTCGGTCTCTGGGAAAGCACCGATCCCTCGTGCTGCTGAGCCTGCAAACAGTTTGCGAGTGGAAGGTGAAGAGCAGCAAGAGCTTTCAGGGCTGGCACCTTCCTTGTGGGAAAAGGAGGAGGAAGATTGCCTGTTCGGAAACAGGCTCTGCGGAGGACAGGCAGCATGAGCTGTTCCATCTCTGGGGAAGCACAGATACCCAGTGCTCTTGTGCCTCTGAATAGGCTGCCTAGGAAAATTAAAGAGCAGCAAGAGCTTTCAGGGCTGGCACCTTCCCTGTGGGATGAGGAGCCGGACGTCTGCCTTTTCGGAAAGAGGCTCTGCGGAGGACAGGCAGCATGAGCTGTTCCGTCTCTGGGAAAGCACCGATCCCTCGTTCTGCTGAGCCTGCAAATAGTTTGCCAGGGGAAGGTGAAGAGCAGCAAGAGCTTTCAGGGCTGGCACCTTCTTTGTGGGAAAAGGAGGAGGAAGATTGCGTGTTCGGTACCAGGCTCTGCGGAAGACAGGCAGCATGAGCTGTTCCGTCTCTGGGATAGCAACGATCCCCAGTGCTCTTGTGCCTGTGAATAGGCTGCCTAGGAAAGGTGAAGAGCAGCAAGAGCTTTCAGGGCTAGCACATTCCTTGTGGCAGAAGTAGAGGGACATGTGTCTTTTCGTAAAGAGCTGTACTGAGAATGATTGTGATGAGCTGTTCCGTCTCTGGGGAAGCACAGATCCCTGGTGCTCTTGTGCCTGTTAACAGGCTGTCTAGGAAGGGTGAAGAGCAGGAAGAGCTTTCAGGGCTGGCACCTTCTTTGTGGGAAAAGGAGGAGGACGATTGCCTTTTGGGAACCAGGCTCTGCGGAGGACAGGCAGCATGAGCTGTTCCGTCTCTGGGGAAGCACAGTTCCCCAGTGCTCTTGTGACTCTGAATAGGCTGCCTAGGAAAGGTAAAGAGCAGCAAGAGCTTTCAGGGCTGGCACCTTCTTTGTGGGAAAAGGAGGAGGACGATTGCCTTTTGGGAAACAGGCTCTGCGGAGGACAGGGAGCATGAGCTGTTCCGTCTCTGGGAAAGCACCGATCCCCAGTGCTCTTGTGCCTGTGAATAGGCTGCCTAGGAAAGGTAAAGAGCAGCAAGAGCTTTCAGGGCTGGCACCTTGCTTGTGGCAGAAGGAGCACACCTTTGCCTTTTGGGAAACAGGCTATGTCAACAATGAATGCCATGAGCTGTTCGGTCTCTGAGAAAGCACCGATCCCCCGTGCTGCTGAGCCTGCAAATAGTTTGCGAGTGGAAGGTGAAGAGCAGCAAGAGCTTTCAGGGCTGGCACCTTCCTTGTGGGAAAAGGAGGAGGAAGATTGCCTGTTCGGAAACAGGCTCTGCGGAGGACAGGCAGCATGAGCTGTTCCATCTCTGGGGAAGCACAGATACCCAGTGCTCTTGTGCCTGAGAATAGGCTGCCTAGGAAAAGTAAAGAGCAGCAAGAGCTTTCAGGGCTGGCACCTTCCCTGTGGGATGAGGAGCCGGACGTCTGCCTTTTCGGAAAGAGGCTCTGCGGAGGACAGGCAGCATGAGCTGTTCCGTCTCTGGGATAGCAACGATCCCCAGTGCTCTTGTGCCTGTGAATAGGCTGCCTAGGAAAGGTGAAGAGCAGCAAGAGCTTTCAGGGCTAGCACATTCCTTGTGGCAGAAGTAGAGGGACATGTGTCTTTTCGTAAAGAGCTGTACTGAGAATGATTGTGATGAGCTGTTCCGTCTCTGGGGAAGCACAGTTCCCCAGTGCTCTTGTGACTCTGAATAGGCTGCCTAGGAATGGTAAAGAGCAGCAAGAGCTTTCAGGGCTGGCACCTTCCCTGTGGGATGAGGAGCCGGAAGTCTGCCTATTCGGAAACAGGCTCTGCGGAGGACAGGCAGCATGAGCTGTTCCGTCTCTGGGAAAGCACCGATCCCCAATGCTCTTGTGCCTGTGAATAGGCTGCCTAGGAATGGTAAAGAGCAGCAAGAGCTTTCAGGGCTGGCACCTTCCTTGTGGCAGAAGGAGCTGACGTTTGCCTTTTGGGAAACAGGCTATGTCAACAATGAATGCCATGAGCTGTTCGGTCTCTGAGAAAGCACCGATCCCTCGTGCTGCTGAGCCTGCAAATATTTTGCCAGGGGAAGGTGAGGAGCAGCAAGAGCTTTCAGGGCTGGCACCTTCCTTGTGGCAGAAGGAGCAGACGTTTGCCTTTTGGGAAACAGGCTATGCCAATAATCAATCCCATGAGCTGTTCTGTCTCTGAGAAAGAACAGCTTCCCAGGGCTGCTGCTCCTGAGTATAGGCTGCCAAGGGAAAGTGAAGAGCAGCAAGAGCTTTCAGGGCTGGCACCTTCTTTGTGGGAAAAGGAGGAGGACGATTGTCTTTTGGGAAACAGGCTCTGCGGAGGACAGGCAGCATGAGCTGTTCCGTCTCTGGGGAAGCACAGATACCCAGTGCTCTTGTGCCTCTGAATAGGCTGCCTAGGAAAGGTAAAGAGCAGCAAGAGCTTTCAGGGGTAGCACCTTCCCTGTGGGATGAGGAGCCGGAAGTCTGCCTTTTCGGAAAGAGGCTCTGCGGAGGACAGGGAGCATGAGCTGTTCCGTCTCTGGGAAAGCACCGATCCCCAGTGCTCTTGTGCCTGTGAATAGGCTGCCTAGGAAAGGTAAAGAGCAGCAAGAGCTTTCAGGGCTGGCACCTTGCTTGTGGCAGAAGGAGCACACCTTTGCCTTTTGGGAAACAGGCTATGTCAACAATGAATGCCATGAGCTGTTCGGTCTCTGAGAAAGCACCGATCCCCCGTGCTGCTGAGCCTGCAAATAGTTTGCGAGTGGAAGGTGAAGAGCAGCAAGAGCTTTCAGGGCTGGCACCTTCCTTGTGGGAAAAGGAGGAGGAAGATTGCCTGTTCGGAAAGAGGCTCTGCGGAGGACAGGCAGCATGAGCTGTTCCATCTCTGGGGAAGCACAGATACCCAGTGCTCTTGTGCCTCTGAATAGGCTGCCTAGGAAAAGTAAAGAGCAGCAAGAGCTTTCAGGGCTGGCACCTTCCTTGTGGGAAAAGGAGGAGGACGATTGCCTTTTCGGAAACAGGCTCTGCGGAGGACAGGCAGCATGAGCTGTTCCGTCTCTGGGGAAACACAGATCCCTGGTGCTCTTGTGCCTGTGAATAGGCTGCCTAGGAATGGTAAAGAGCAGCAAGAGCTTTCAGGGCTGGCACATTCCTTGTGGCAGAAGTAGAGGGACATGTGTCTTTTCGTATAGAGCTGTACTGAGAATGATTGTGATGAGCTGTTCCGTCTCTGGGGAAGCACAGTTCCCCAGTGCTCTTCTGCCTCTGAATAGGCTGCCTAGGAAAGGTAAAGAGCAGCAAGAGCTTTCAGGGGTAGCACCTTCCCTGTGGGATGAGGAGCCGGAAGTCTGCCTTTTCGGAAAGAGGCTCTGCGGAGGACAGGGAGCATGAGCTGTTCCGTCTCTGGGAAAGCACCGATCCCCAGTGCTCTTGTGCCTGTGAATAGGCTGCCTAGGAAAGGTAAAGAGCAGCAAGAGCTTTCAGGGCTGGCACCTTGCTTGTGGCAGAAGGAGCACACCTTTGCCTTTTGGGAAACAGGCTATGTCAACAATGAATGCCATGAGCTGTTCGGTCTCTGAGAAAGCACCGATCCCCCGTGCTGCTGAGCCTGCAAATAGTTTGCGAGTGGAAGGTGAAGAGCAGCAAGAGCTTTCAGGGCTGGCACCTTCCTTGTGGGAAAAGGAGGAGGAAGATTGCCTGTTCGGAAAGAGGCTCTGCGGAGGACAGGCAGCATGAGCTGTTCCATCTCTGGGGAAGCACAGATACCCAGTGCTCTTGTGCCTCTGAATAGGCTGCCTAGGAAAAGTAAAGAGCAGCAAGAGCTTTCAGGGCTGGCACCTTCCTTGTCGGATGGGGAGCCGGACGTTTTCCTTTTCGGAACCAGGCTCTGCGGAGGACAGGCAGCATGAGCTGTTCCGTCTCTGGGATAGCACCGATCCCCAGTGCTCTTGCGCCTGTGAATAGGCTGCCTAGGGAAGGTGAAGAGCAGCAAGAGCTTTCAGGGCTAGCACATTCCTTGTGGCAGAAGTAGAGGGACATGTGTCTTTTCGTATAGAGCTGTACTGAGAATGATTGTGATGAGCTGTTCCGTCTCTGGGGAAGCACAGTTCCCCAGTGCTCTTCTGCCTCTGAATAGGCTGCCTAGGAAAGGTAAAGAGCAGCAAGAGCTTTCAGAGCTGGCACCTTGCTTGTGGCAGAAGGAGCAGACGTTTGCCTTTTGGGAAACAGGCTATGTCAACAATGAATGCCATGAGCTGTTCGGTCTCTGAGAAAGCACCGATCCCTCGTGCTGCTGAGCCTGCAAATATTTTGCCAGGGGAAGGTGAGGAGCAGCAAGAGCTTTCAGGGCTGGCACCTTCATTGTGGCAGAAGGAGCAGACGTTTGCCTTTTGGGAAACAGGCTATGCCAATAATCAATCCCATGAGCTGTTCTGTCTCTGAGAAGGAACAGCTTCCCAGAGCTGCTGCGCCTGAGTAAAGGCTGCCAAGGGAAAGTGAAGAGCAGCAAGAGCTTTCAGGGCTGGCACCTTCTTTGTGGGAAAAGGAGGAGGACGATTGCCTTTTGGGAAACAGGCTCTGCGGAGGACAGGCAGCATGAGCTGTTCCGTCTCTGGGGAAGAACAGATACCCAGTGCTCTTGTGCCTCTGAATAGGCTGCCTAGGAAAGGTAAAGAGCAGCAAGAGCTTTCAGGGCTGGCACCTTCTTTGTGGGAAAAGGAGGAGGACGATTGCCTTTTGGGAAACAGGCTCTGCGGAGGACAGGCAGCATGAGCTGTTCCGTCTCTGGGAAAGCACCGATCCCCAGTGCTCTTGTGCCTGTGAATAGGCTGCCTAGGAAAGGTAAAGAGCAGCAAGAGCTTTCAGGGCTGGCACCTTGCTTGTGGCAGAAGGAGCACACCTTTGCCTTTTGGGAAACAGGCTATGTCAACAATGAATGCCATGCGCTGTTCGGTCTCTGAGAAAGCACCGATCCCCCGTGCTGCTGAGCCTGCAAATAGTTTGCGAGTGGAAGGTGAAGAGCAGCAAGAGCTTTCAGGGCTGGCACCTTCCTTGTGGGAAAAGGAGGAGGAAGATTGCCTGTTCGGAAACAGGCTCTGCGGAGGACAGGCAGCATGAGCTGTTCCGTCTCTGGGGAAGCACAGTTCCCCAGTGCTCTTCTGCCTCTGAATAGGCTGCCTAGGAATGGTAAAGAGCAGCAAGAGCTTTCAGGGCTGGCACCTTCCTTGTGGCAGAAGGAGCAGACGTTTGCCTTTTGGGAAACAGGCTATGCCAATAATCAATGCCATGAGCTGTTCTGTCTCTGAGAAAGAACAGCTTCCCAGGGCTGCTGCGCCTGAGTATAGGCTGCCAAGGGAAAGTGAAGAGCAGCAAGAGCTTTCAGGGCTGGCACCTTCTTTGTGGGAAAAGGAGGAGGACGATTGCCTATTCGGAAACAGGCTCTGCGGAGGACAGGCAGCATGAGCTGTTCCGTCTCTGGGAAAGCACCGATCCCCAGTGCTCTTGTGCCTCTGAATAGGCTGCCTAGGAATGGTAAAGAGCAGCAAGAGCTTTCAGGGCTGGCACCTTCCTTGTGGCAGAAGGAGCTGACGTTTGCCTTTTGGGAAACAGGCTATGCCAATAATCAATCCCATGAGCTGTTCGGTCTCTCAGAAAGAACAGCTTCCCAGGGCTGCTGCTCCTGAGTATAGGCTGCCAAGGGAAAGTGAAGAGCAGCAAGAGCTTTCAGGTCTAGCACCTTCTGTGTGGGAAAAGGAGGAGGACGATTGCCTGTTCGGAAAGAGGCTCTGCGGAGGACAGGCAGCATGAGCTGTTCCGTCTCTGGGAAAGCACCGATCCCCAGTGCTCTTGTGCCTGTGAATAGGCTGCCTAGGAAAGGTAAAGAGCAGCAAGAGCTTTCAGGGCTGGCACCTTGCTTGTGGCAGAAGGAGCACACCTTTGCCTTTTGGGAAACAGGCTATGTCAACAATGAATGCCATGAGCTGTTCGGTCTCTGAGAAAGCACCGATCCCCCGTGCTGCTGAGCCTGCAAATAGTTTGCGAGTGGAAGGTGAAGAGCAGCAAGAGCTTTCAGGGCTGGCACCTTCCTTGTGGGAAAAGGAGGAGGAAGATTGCCTGTTCGGAAACAGGCTCTGCGGAGGACAGGCAGCATGAGCTGTTCCATCTCTGGGGAAGCACAGATACCCAGTGCTCTTGTGCCTGAGAATAGGCTGCCTAGGAAAAGTAAAGAGCAGCAAGAGCTTTCAGGGCTGGCACCTTCCCTGTGGGATGAGGAGCCGGACGTCTGCCTTTTCGGAAAGAGGCTCTGCGGAGGACAGGCAGCATGAGCTGTTCCGTCTCTGGGATAGCAACGATCCCCAGTGCTCTTGTGCCTGTGAATAGGCTGCCTAGGAAAGGTGAAGAGCAGCAAGAGCTTTCAGGGCTAGCACATTCCTTGTGGCAGAAGTAGAGGGACATGTGTCTTTTCGTAAAGAGCTGTACTGAGAATGATTGTGATGAGCTGTTCCGTCTCTGGGGAAGCACAGTTCCCCAGTGCTCTTGTGACTCTGAATAGGCTGCCTAGGAATGGTAAAGAGCAGCAAGAGCTTTCAGGGCTGGCACCTTCCCTGTGGGATGAGGAGCCGGAAGTCTGCCTATTCGGAAACAGGCTCTGCGGAGGACAGGCAGCATGAGCTGTTCCGTCTCTGGGAAAGCACCGATCCCCAATGCTCTTGTGCCTGTGAATAGGCTGCCTAGGAATGGTAAAGAGCAGCAAGAGCTTTCAGGGCTGGCACCTTCCTTGTGGCAGAAGGAGCTGACGTTTGCCTTTTGGGAAACAGGCTATGTCAACAATGAATGCCATGAGCTGTTCGGTCTCTGAGAAAGCACCGATCCCTCGTGCTGCTGAGCCTGCAAATATTTTGCCAGGGGAAGGTGAGGAGCAGCAAGAGCTTTCAGGGCTGGCACCTTCCTTGTGGCAGAAGGAGCAGACGTTTGCCTTTTGGGAAACAGGCTATGCCAATAATCAATCCCATGAGCTGTTCTGTCTCTGAGAAAGAACAGCTTCCCAGGGCTGCTGCTCCTGAGTATAGGCTGCCAAGGGAAAGTGAAGAGCAGCAAGAGCTTTCAGGGCTGGCACCTTCTTTGTGGGAAAAGGAGGAGGACGATTGTCTTTTGGGAAACAGGCTCTGCGGAGGACAGGCAGCATGAGCTGTTCCGTCTCTGGGGAAGCACAGATACCCAGTGCTCTTGTGCCTCTGAATAGGCTGCCTAGGAAAGGTAAAGAGCAGCAAGAGCTTTCAGGGGTAGCACCTTCCCTGTGGGATGAGGAGCCGGAAGTCTGCCTTTTCGGAAAGAGGCTCTGCGGAGGACAGGCAGCATGAGCTGTTCCGTCTCTGGGAAAGCATCGATCCCCAGTGCTCTTGTGCCTCTGAATAGGCTGCCTAGGAAAGGTAAAGAGCAGCAAGAGCTTTCAGGCCTGGCACCTTCCTTGTGGCAGAAGGAGCTGATGTTTGCCTTTTGGGAAACAGGCTATGCCAACAATGAATGCCATGAGCTGTTCTGTCTCTGAGAAAGAACAGCTTCCCAGGGCTGCTGCGCCTGAGTATAGGCTGCCAAGGGAAAGTGAAGAGCAGCAAGAGCTTTCAGGGCTGGCACCTTCTTTGTGGGAAAAGGAGGAGGACGATTGCCTTTTGGGAAACAGGCTCTGCGGAGGACAGGGAGCATGAGCTCTTCCGTCTCTGGGGAAGCACAGATCCCTCGTGCTGCTGCACGTGCAAATATTTTGACAGGGGAGGTGAAGAGCAGCAAGAGCTTTCAGGGCTGGCACCTTCTTTGTGGGAAAAGGAGGAGGACGATTGCCTTTTGGGAAACAGGCTCTGCGGAGGACAGGCAGCATGAGCTGTTCCGTCTCTGGGGAAGCACAGTTCCCCAGTGCTCTTGTGACTCTGAATAGGCTGCCTAGGAAAGGTAAAGAGCAGCAAGAGCTTTCAGGGCTGGCACCTTGCTTGTGGCAGAAGGAGCACACCTTTGCCTTTTGGGAAACAGGCTATGTCAACAATGAATGCCATGACCTGTTCGGTCTCTGAGAAAGCACCGATCCCTCGTGCTGCTGAGCCTGCAAATAGTTTGCGAGTGGAAGGTGAAGAGCAGCAAGAGCTTTCAGGGCTGGCACCTTCCTTGTGGGAAAAGGAGGAGGACGATTGCCTTTTCGGAAAGAGGCTCTGCGGAGGACAGGCAGCATGAGCTGTTCCGTCTCTGGGAAAGCACCGATCCCTCGTTCTGCTGAGCCTGCAAATAGTTTGCCAGGGGAAGGTGAAGAGCAGCAAGAGCTTTCAGGGCTGGCACCTCCTTTGTGGGAAAAGGAGGAGGAATATTGCGTGTTCGGAACCAGGCTCTGCGGAAGACAGGCAGCATGAGCTGTTCCATCTCTGGGATAGCAACGATCCCCAGTGCTCTTGTGCCTGTGAATAGGCTGCCTAGGAAAGGTGAAGAGCAGCAAGAGCTTTCAGGGCTAGCACATTCCTTGTGGCAGAAGTAGAGGGACATGTGTCTTTTCGTAAAGAGCTGTACTGAGAATGATTGTGATGAGCTGTTCCGTCTCTGGGGAAGCACAGTTCCCCAGTGCTCTTGTGACTCTGAATAGGCTGCCTAGGAATGGTAAAGAGCAGCAAGAGCTTTCAGGGCTGGCACCTTCCCTGTGGGATGAGGAGCCGGACGTCTGCCTTTTCGGAAAGAGGCTCTGCGGAGGACAGGCAGCATGAGCTGTTCCGTCTCTGGGAAAGCACCGATCCCCAGTGCTCTTGTGCCTGTGAATAGGCTGCCTAGGAATAGTAAAGAGCAGCAAGAGCTTTCAGGGCTGGCACCTTGCTTGTGGCAGAAGGAGCACACCTTTACCTTTTGGGAAACAGGCTATGCCAACAATGAATGCCATGAGCTGTTCTGTCTCTGAGAAAGAACAGCTTCCCAGGGCTGCTGCGCCTGAGTAAAGGCTGCCAAGGGAAAGTGAAGAGCAGCAAGAGCTTTCAGGGCTGGCACCTTCTTTGTGGGAAAAATAGGAGGACGATTGCCTTTTCGGAAACAGGCTCTGCGGAGAACAGGCAGCATGAGCTGTTCCGTCTCTGGGGAAGCACAGATCCCTGGTGCTCTTGTGCCTGTTAACAGGCTGCCTAGGAAAGGTAAAGAGCAGCAAGAGCTTTCAGGGCTGGCACCTTCCTTGTGGCAGAAGGAGCTGATGTGTTCCTTTTGGGAAACAGGCTATGCCAACAATGTATGCCATGAGCTGTTCTGTCTCTGAGAAAGAACAGCTTCCCAGGGCTGCTGCGCCTGAGTATAGGCTGCCAAGGGAAAGTGAAGAGCAGCAAGAGCTTTCAGGGCTGGCACCTTCTTTGTGGGAAAAGGAGGAGGACGATTGCCTGTTCGGAAAGAGGATCTGGGGAGGACAGGGAGCATGAGCTGTTCCGTCTCTGGGAAAGCACCGATCCCCAGTGCTCTTGTGCCTGTGAATAGGCTGCCTAGGAAAGGTGAAGAGCAGCAAGAGCTTTCAGGACTGGCACATTCCTTGTGGCAGAAGTAGAGGGACATGTGTCTTTTCGTAAAGAGCTGTACTGAGAATGATTGTGATGAGCTGTTCCGTCTCTGGGGAAGCACAGTTCCCCAGTGCTCTTCTGCCTCTGAATAGGCTGCCTAGGAATGGTAAAGAGCAGCAAGAGCTTTCAGGGCTGGCACCTTCCCTGTGGGATGAGGAGCCGGACGTCTGCCTTTTCGGAAAGAGGCTCTGCGGAGGACAGGCAGCATGAGCTGTTCCGTCTCTGGGAAAGCACCGATCCCTCGTTCTGCTGAGCCTGCAAATAGTTTGCCAGGGGAAGGTGAAGAGCAGCAAGAGCTTTCAGGGCTGGCACCTTCTTTGTGGGAAAAGGAGGAGGAAGATTGCGTGTTCGGTACCAGGCTCTGCGGAAGACAGGCAGCATGAGCTGTTCCGTCTCTGGGATAGCAACGATACCCAGTGCTCTTCTGCCTGTGAATAGGCTGCCTAGGAAAGGTGAAGAGCAGCAAGAGCTTTCAGGGCTAGCACATTCCTTGTGGCAGAAGTAGAGGGACATGTGTCTTTTCGTAAAGAGCTGTACTGAGAATGATTGTGATGAGCTGTTCCGTCTCTGGGGAAGCACAGATCCCTGGTGCTCTTGTGCCTGTTAACAGGCTGTCTAGGAAGGGTGAAGAGCAGGAAGAGCTTTCAGGGCTGGCACCTTCTTTGTGGGAAAAGGAGGAGGACGATTGCCTTTTGGGAACCAGGCTCTGCGGAGGACAGGCAGCATGAGCTGTTCCGTCTCTGGGGAAGCACAGATCCCCAGTGCTCTTGTGACTGTGAATAGGCTGCCTAAGAAAGGTAAAGAGCAGCAAGAGCTTTCAGGGCTGGCACCTTCTTTGTGGGAAAAGGAGGAGGACGATTGCCTTTTGGGAAACAGGCTCTGCGGAGGACAGGGAGCATGAGCTGTTCCGTCTCTGGGAAAGCAACGATCCCCAGTGCTCTTGTGCCTGTGAATAGGCTGCCTAGGAAAGGTAAAGAGCAGCAAGAGCTTTCAGGGCTGGCACCTTGCTTGTGGCAGAAGGAGCACACCTTTGCCTTTTGGGAAACAGGCTATGTCAACAATGAATGCCATGCGCTGTTCGGTCTCTGAGAAAGCACCGATCCCCCGTGCTGCTGAGCCTGCAAATAGTTTGCGAGTGGAAGGTGAAGAGCAGCAAGAGCTTTCAGGGCTGGCACCTTCCTTGTGGGAAAAGGAGGAGGAAGATTGCCTGTTCGGAAACAGGCTCTGCGGAGGACAGGCAGCATGAGCTGTTCCATCTCTGGGGAAGCACAGATACCCAGTGCTCTTGTGCCTGAGAATAGGCTGCCTAGGAAAAGTAAAGAGCAGCAAGAGCTTTCAGGGCTGGCACCTTCCCTGTGGGATGAGGAGCCGGACGTCTGCCTTTTCGGAAAGAGGCTCTGCGGAGGACAGGCAGCATGAGCTGTTCCGTCTCTGGGAAAGCACCGATCCCTCGTTCTGCTGAGCCTGCAAATAGTTTGCCAGGGGAAGGTGAAGAGCAGCAAGAGCTTTCAGGGCTGGCACCTTCTTTGCGGGAAAAGGAGGAGGAAGATTGCGTGTTCGGAACCAGGCTCTGCGGAAGACAGGCAGCATGAGCTGTTCCGTCTCTGGGATAGCAACGATCCCCAGTGCTCTTGTGCCTGTGAATAGGCTGCCTAGGAAAGGTGAAGAGCAGCAAGAGCTTTCAGGGCTAGCACATTCCTTGTGGCAGAAGTAGAGGGACATGTGTCTTTTCGTAAAGAGCTGTACTGAGAATGATTGTGATGAGCTGTTCCGTCTCTGGGGAAGCACAGTTCCCCAGTGCTCTTGTGACTCTGAATAGGCTGCCTAGGAATGGTAAAGAGCAGCAAGAGCTTTCAGGGCTGGCACCTTCCCTGTGGGATGAGGAGCCGGACGTCTGCCTTTTCGGAAAGAGGCTCTGCGGAGGACAGGCAGCATGAGCTGTTCCGTCTCTGGGAAAGCACCGATCCCTCGTGCTGCTGAGTCTGCAAATAGTTTGCGAGTGGAAGGTGAAGAGCAGCAAGAGCTTTCAGGGCTAGCACCTTCCTTGTGGGAAAAGGAGGAGGAAGATTGCCTGTTCGGAAACAGGCTCTGCGGAGAACAGGCAGCATGAGCTGTTCCGTCTCTGGGGAAGCACCGATCCCCAATGCTCTTGTGCCTGTGAATAGGCTGCCTAGGAATGGTAAAGAGCAGCAAGAGCTTTAAGGGCTGGCACCTTCCTTGTGGCAGAAGTAGCAGACGTTTGCCTTTTGGGAAACAGGCTATGTCAACAATGAATGCCATGAGCTATTCGGTCTCTGAGAAAGCACCGATCCCTCCTGCTGCTGAGCCTGCAAATATTTTGCCAGGGGAAGGTGAGGAGCAGCAAGAGCTTTCAGGGCTGGCACCTTCCTTGTGGCAGAAGGAGCAGACGTTTGCCTTTTGGGAAACAGGCTATGCCAATAATCAATCCCATGAGCTGTTCTGTCTCTGAGAAAGAACAGCTTCCCAGGGCTGCTGCTCCTGAGTATAGGCTGCCAAGGGAAAGTGAAGAGCAGCAAGAGCTTTCAGGGCTGGCACCTTCTTTGTGGGAAAAGGAGGAGGACGATTGCCTTTTGGGAAACAGGCTCTGCGGAGGACAGGCAGCATGAGCTGTTCCGTCTCTGGGGAAGCACAGATACCCAGTGCTCTTGTGCCTCTGAATAGGCTGCCTAGGAAAGGTAAAGAGCAGCAAGAGCTTTCAGGGGTAGCACCTTCCCTGTGGGATGAGGAGCCGGAAGTCTGCCTTTTCGGAAAGAGGCTCTGCGGAGGACAGGCAGCATCAGCTGTTCCGTCTCTGGGAAAGCATCGATCCCCAGTGCTCTTGTGCCTCTGAATAGGCTGCCTAGGAAAGGTAAAGAGCAGCAAGAGCTTTCAGGCCTGGCACCTTCCTTGTGGCAGAAGGAGCTGATGTTTGCCTTTTGGGAAACAGGCTATGCCAACAATGAATGCCATGAGCTGTTCTGTCTCTGAGAAAGAACAGCTTCCCAGGGCTGCTGCGCCTGAGTATAGGCTGCCAAGGGAAAGTGAAGAGCAGCAAGAGCTTTCAGGGCTGGCACCTTCTTTGTGGGAAAAGGAGGAGGACGATTGCCTGTTCGGAAAGAGGCTCTGGGGAGGACAGGGAGCATGAGCTGTTCCGTCTCTGGGAAAGCACCGATCCCCAGTGCTCTTGTGCCTGTGAATAGGCTGCCTAGGAAAGGTAAAGAGCAGCAAGAGCTTTCAGGGCTGGCACCTTGCTTGTGGCAGAAGGAGCACACCTTTGCCTTTTGGGAAACAGGCTATGCCAACAATGAATGCCATGAGCTGTTCGGTCTCTGAGAAAGCACCGATCCCCCGTGCTGCTGAGCCTGCAAATAGTTTGCGAGTGGAAGGTGAAGAGCAGCAAGAGCTTTCAGGGCTGGCACCTTCCTTGTGGGAAAAGGAGGAGGAAGATTGCCTGTTCGGAAACAGGCTCTGCGGAGGACAGGCAGCATGAGCTGTTCCATCTCTGGGGAAGCACAGATACCCAGTGCTCTTGTGCCTCTGAATAGGCTGCCTAGGAAAAGTAAAGAGCAGCAAGAGCTTTCAGGGCTGGCACCTTCCTTGTCGGATGGGGAGCCGGACGTTTTCCTTTTCGGAACCAGTCTCTGCGGAGGACAGGCAGCATGAGCTGTTCCGTCTCTGGGATAGCACCGATCCCCAGTGCTCTTGCGCCTGTGAATAGGCTGCCTAGGGAAGGTGAAGAGCAGCAAGAGCTTTCAGGGCTAGCACATTCCTTGTGGCAGAAGTAGAGGGACATGTGTCTTTTCGTATAGAGCTGTACTGAGAATGATTGTGATGAGCTGTTCCGTCTCTGGGGAAGCACAGTTCCCCAGTGCTCTTCTGCCTCTGAATAGGCTGCCTAGGAAAGGTAAAGAGCAGCAAGAGCTTTCAGAGCTGGCACCTTGCTTGTGGCAGAAGGAGCAGACGTTTGGCTTTTGGG
The DNA here is from genome assembly GCA_037953605.1 of Necrosyrtes monachus. Classification (NCBI taxonomy): domain Eukaryota; kingdom Metazoa; phylum Chordata; class Aves; order Accipitriformes; family Accipitridae; genus Necrosyrtes; species Necrosyrtes monachus. Next base: position 23,632 of record JAZGTQ010000553.1, on the reverse strand, counting down.
AAACAGGCTATGTCAACAATGAATGCCATGAGCTGTTCGGTCTCTGAGAAAGCACCGATCCCTCGTGCTGCTGAGCCTGCAAATATTTTGCCAGGGGAAGGTGAGGAGCAGCAAGAGCTTTCAGGGCTGGCACCTTCATTGTGGCAGAAGGAGCAGACGTTTGCCTTTTGGGAAACAGGCTATGCCAATAATCAATCCCATGAGCTGTTCTGTCTCTGAGAAGGAACAGCTTCCCAGAGCTGCTGCGCCTGAGTAAAGGCTGCCAAGGGAAAGTGAAGAGCAGCAAGAGCTTTCAGGGCTGGCACCTTCTTTGTGGGAAAAGGAGGAGGACGATTGCCTTTTGGGAAACAGGCTCTGCGGAGGACAGGCAGCATGAGCTGTTCCGTCTCTGGGGAAGCACAGATACCCAGTGCTCTTGTGCCTCTGAATAGGCTGCCTAGGAAAGGTAAAGAGCAGCAAGAGCTTTCAGGGCTGGCACCTTCTTTGTGGGAAAAGGAGGAGGACGATTGCCTTTTGGGAAACAGGCTCTGCGGAGGACAGGCAGCATGAGCTGTTCCGTCTCTGGGAAAGCACCGATCCCCAGTGCTCTTGTGCCTGTGAATAGGCTGCCTAGGAAAGGTAAAGAGCAGCAAGAGCTTTCAGGGCTGGCACCTTGCTTGTGGCAGAAGGAGCACACCTTTGCCTTTTGGGAAACAGGCTATGTCAACAATGAATGCCATGCGCTGTTCGGTCTCTGAGAAAGCACCGATCCCCCGTGCTGCTGAGCCTGCAAATAGTTTGCGAGTGGAAGGTGAAGAGCAGCAAGAGCTTTCAGGGCTGGCACCTTCCTTGTGGGAAAAGGAGGAGGAAGATTGCCTGTTCGGAAACAGGCTCTGCGGAGGACAGGCAGCATGAGCTGTTCCATCTCTGGGGAAGCACAGATACCCAGTGCTCTTGTGCCTGAGAATAGGCTGCCTAGGAAAAGTAAAGAGCAGCAAGAGCTTTCAGGGCTGGCACCTTCCCTGTGGGATGAGGAGCCGGACGTCTGCCTTTTCGGAAAGAGGCTCTGCGGAGGACAGGCAGCATGAGCTGTTCCGTCTCTGGGAAAGCACCGATCCCTCGTTCTGCTGAGCCTGCAAATAGTTTGCCAGGGGAAGGTGAAGAGCAGCAAGAGCTTTCAGGGCTGGCACCTTCTTTGTGGGAAAAGGAGGAGGAAGATTGCGTGTTCGGAACCAGGCTCTGCGGAAGACAGGCAGCATGAGCTGTTCCGTCTCTGGGATAGCAACGATCCCCAGTGCTCTTGTGCCTGTGAATAGGCTGCCTAGGAAAGGTGAAGAGCAGCAAGAGCTTTCAGGGCTAGCACATTCCTTGTGGCAGAAGTAGAGGGACATGTGTCTTTTCGTAAAGAGCTGTACTGAGAATGATTGTGATGAGCTGTTCCGTCTCTGGGGAAGCACAGTTCCCCAGTGCTCTTGTGACTCTGAATAGGCTGCCTAGGAATGGTAAAGAGCAGCAAGAGCTTTCAGGGCTGGCACCTTCCCTGTGGGATGAGGAGCCGGAAGTCTGCCTTTTCGGAAAGAGGCTCTGCGGAGGACAGGCAGCATGAGCTGTTCCGTCTCTGGGAAAGCACCGATCCCTCGTGCTGCTGAGTCTGCAAATAGTTTGCGAGTGGAAGGTGAAGAGCAGCAAGAGCTTTCAGGGCTGGCACCTTCTTTGTGGGAAAAGGAGGAGGACGATTTCCTTTTGGGAAACAGGCTCTGCGGAGGACAGGCAGCATGAGCTGTTCCGTCTCTGGGGAAGCACCGATCCCCAATGCTCTTGTGCCTGTGAATAGGCTGCCTAGGAATGGTAAAGAGCAGCAAGAGCTTTCAGGGCTGGCACCTTCCTTGTGGCAGAAGGAGCTGAAGTTTGCCTTTTGGGAAACAGGCTATGCCAATAATCAATCCCATGAGCTGTTCTGTCTCTGAGAAAGAACAGCTTCCCAGGGCTGCTGCTCCTGAGTATAGGCTGCCAAGGGAAAGTGAAGAGCAGCAAGAGCTTTCAGGTCTAGCACCTTCTGTGTGGGAAAAGGAGGAGGACGATTGCCTGTTCGGAAAGAGGCTCTGCGGAGGACAGGCAGCATGAGCTGTTCCGTCTCTGGGAAAGCACCGATCCCCAATGCTCTTGTGCCTGTGAATAGGCTGCCTAGGAATGGTAAAGAGCAGCAAGAGCTTTCAGGGCTGGCACCTTCCTTGTGGCAGAAGGAGCTGACGTTTGCCTTTTGGGAAACAGGCTATGTCAACAATGAATGCCATGAGCTGTTCGGTCTCTGAGAAAGCACCGATCCCTCGTGCTGCTGAGCCTGCAAATATTTTGCCAGGGGAAGGTAAAGAGCAGCAAGAGCTTTAAGGGCTGGCACCTTCCTTGTGGCAGAAGGAGCTGACGTTTGGCTTTTGGGAAACAGGCTATGCCAACAATGAATGCCATGAGCTGTTCGGTCTCTGAGAAAGAACAGCTTCCCAGGGCTGCTGCTCCTGAGTATAGGCTGCCAAGGGAAAGTGAAGAGCAGCAAGAGCTTTCAGGGCTGGCACCTTCCCTGTGGGATGAGGAGCCGGAAGTCTGCCTTTTCGGAAAGAGGCTCTGCGGAGGACAGGCAGCATGAGCTGTTCCGTTTCTGGGAAAGCATCGATCCCCAGTGCTCTTGTGCCTCTGAATAGGCTGCCTAGGAAAGGTAAAGAGCAGCAAGAGCTTTCAGGCCTGGCACCTTCCTTGTGGCAGAAGGAGCTGATGTTTGCCTTTTGGGAAACAGGCTATGCCAACAATGAATGCCATGAGCTGTTCTGTCTCTGAGAAAGAACAGCTTCCCAGGGCTGCTGCGCCTGAGTATAGGCTGCCAAGGGAAAGTGAAGAGCAGCAAGAGCTTTCAGGGCTGGCACCTTCTTTGTGGGAAAAAGAGGAGGACGATTGCCTTTTGGGAAACAGGCTCTGCGGAGGACAGGGAGCATGAGCTCTTCCGTCTCTGGGGAAGCACAGATCCCTCGTGCTGCTGCACGTGCAAATATTTTGACAGGGGAGGTGAAGAGCAGCAAGAGCTTTCAGGGCTGGCACCTTCTTTGTGGGAAAAGGAGGAGGACGATTGCCTTTTGGGAAACAGGCTCTGCGGAGGACAGGCAGCATGAGCTGTTCCGTCTCTGGGGAAGCACAGTTCCCCAGTGCTCTTGTGACTCTGAATAGGCTGCCTAGGAAAGGTAAAGAGCAGCAAGAGCTTTCAGGGCTGGCACCTTCTTTGTGGGAAAAGGAGGAGGACGATTGCCTTTTGGGAAACAGGCTCTGCGGAGGACAGGGAGCATGAGCTGTTCCGTCTCTGGGAAAGCACCGATCCCCAGTGCTCTTGTGCCTGTGAATAGGCTGCCGAGGAAAGGTAAAGAGCAGCAAGAGCTTTCACTGCTGGCACCTTGCTTGTGGCAGAAGGAGCACACCTTTGCCTTTTGGGAAACAGGCTATGTCAACAATGAATGCCATGAGCTGTTCGGTCTCTGAGAAAGCACCGATCCCTCGTGCTGCTGAGCCTGCAAATAGTTTGCGAGTGGAAGTTGAAGAGCAGCAAGAGCTTTCAGGGCTGGCACCTTCCTTGTGGGAAAAGGAGGAGGAAGATTGCCTGTTCGGAAACAGGCTCTGCGGAGGACAGGCAGCATGAGCTGTTCGGTCTCTGAGAAAGCACCGATCCCTCGTGCTGCTGAGCCTGCAAATAGTTTGCGAGTGGAAGGTGAAGAGCAGCAAGAGCTTTCAGGGCTGGCACCTTCCCTGTGGGATGAGGAGCCGGACGTCTGCCTTTTCGGAAAGAGGCTCTGCGGAGGACAGGCAGCATGAGCTGTTCCGTCTCTGGGAAAGCACCGATCCCTCGTGCTGCTGAGTCTGCAAATAGTTTGCGAGTGGAAGGTGAAGAGCAGCAAGAGCTTTCAGGGCTAGCACCTTCCTTGTGGGAAAAGGAGGAGGAAGATTGCCTGTTCGGAAACAGGCTCTGCGGAGGACAGGCAGCATGAGCTGTTCCGTCTCTGGGGAAGCACAGTTCCCCAGTGCTCTTCTGCCTCTGAATAGGCTGCCTAGGAATGGTAAAGAGCAGCAAGAGCTTTCAGGGCTGGCACCTTCCTTGTGGCAGAAGGAGCAGACGTTTGCCTTTTGCGAAACAGGCTATGCCAATAATCAATGCCATGAGCTGTTCTGTCTCTGAGAAAGAACAGCTTCCCAGGGCTGCTGCGCCTGAGTATAGGCTGCCAAGGGAAAGTGAAGAGCAGCAAGAGCTTTCAGGGCTGGCACCTTCTTTGTGGGAAAAGGAGGAGGACGATTGCCTATTCGGAAACAGGCTCTGCGGAGGACAGGCAGCATGAGCTGTTCCGTTTCTGGGAAAGCACCGATCCCTGGTGCTCTTGTGCCTGTGAATAGGCTGCCTAGGAAAGGTAAAGAGCAGCAAGAGCTTTCAGGGCTGGCACCTTCCTTGTGGCAGAAGGAGCAGACGTTTGCCTTTTGGGAAACAGGCTATGTCAACAATGAATTCCATGAGCTGTTCGGTCTCTGAGAAAGAACAGCTTCCCAGAGCTGCTGCGCCTGAGTAAAGGCTGCCAAGGGAAGGTGAAGAGCTTAAAGAGCTTTCAGGGCTGGCACCTTCTTTGTGGGAAAAGGAGGAGGACGATTGCCTTTTCGGAAAGAGGCTCTGCGGAGGACAGGCAGCATGAGCTGTTCCGTCTCTGGGAAAGCACCGATCCCCAATGCTCTTGTGCCTGTGAATAGGCTGCCTAGGAATGGTAAAGAGCAGCAAGAGCTTTCAGGGCTGGCACCTTCCTTGTGGCAGAAGGAGCTGACGTTTGCCTTTTGGGAAACAGGCTATGTCAACAATGAATGCCATGAGCTGTTCGGTCTCTGAGAAAGCACCGATCCCTCGTGCTGCTGAGCCTGCAAATATTTTGCCAGGGGAAGGTGAGGAGCAGCAAGAGCTTTCAGGGCTGGCACCTTCCTTGTGGCAGAAGGAGCAGACGTTTGCCTTTTGGGAAACAGGCTATGCCAATAATCAATCCCATGAGCTGTTCTGTCTCTGAGAAAGAACAGCTTCCCAGGGCTGCTGCTCCTGAGTATAGGCTGCCAAGGGAAAGTGAAGAGCAGCAAGAGCTTTCAGGGCTGGCACCTTCTTTGTGGGAAAAGGAGGAGGACGATTGCCTTTTGGGAAACAGGCTCTGCGGAGGACAGGCAGCATGAGCTGTTCCGTCTCTGGGGAAGCACAGATACCCAGTGCTCTTGTGCCTCTGAATAGGCTGCCTAGGAAAGGTAAAGAGCAGCAAGAGCTTTCAGGGGTAGCACCTTCCCTGTGGGATGAGGAGCCGGAAGTCTGCCTTTTCGGAAAGAGGCTCTGCGGAGGACAGGCAGCATGAGCTGTTCCGTCTCTGGGAAAGCATCGATCCCCAGTGCTCTTGTGCCTCTGAATAGGCTGCCTAGGAAAGGTAAAGAGCAGCAAGAGCTTTCAGGCCTGGCACCTTACTTGTGGCAGAAGGAGCTGATGTTTGCCTTTTGGGAAACAGGCTATGCCAACAATGAATGCCATGAGGTGTTCTGTCTCTGAGAAAGAACAGCTTCCCAGGGCTGCTGCGCCTGAGTATAGGCTGCCAAGGGAAAGTGAAGAGCAGCAAGAGCTTTCAGGGCTGGCACCTTCTTTGTGGGAAAAGGAGGAGGACGATTGCCTTTTGGGAAACAGGCTCTGCGGAGGACAGGGAGCATGAGCTCTTCCGTCTCTGGGGAAGCACAGATCCCTCGTGCTGCTGCACGTGCAAATATTTTGACAGGGGAGGTGAAGAGCAGCAAGAGCTTTCAGGGCTGGCACCTTCTTTGTGGGAAAAGGAGGAGGACGATTGCCTTTTGGGAAACAGGCTCTGCGGAGGACAGGCAGCATGAGCTGTTCCGTCTCTGGGGAAGCACAGTTCCCCAGTGCTCTTGTGACTCTGAATAGGCTGCCTAGGAAAGGTAAAGAGCAGCAAGAGCTTTCAGGGCTGGCACCTTCTTTGTGGGAAAAGGAGGAGGACGATTGCCTTTTGGGAAACAGGCTCTGCGCAGGACAGGGAGCATGAGCTGTTCCGTCTCTGGGAAAGCACCGATCCCCAGTGCTCTTGTGCCTGTGAATAGGCTGCCTAGGAAAGGTAAAGAGCAGCAAGAGCTTTCAGGGCTGGCACCTTGCTTGTGGCAGAAGGAGCACACCTTTGCCTTTTGGGAAACAGGCTATGTCAACAATGAATGCCATGAGCTGTTCGGTCTCTGAGAAAGCACCGATCCCTCGTGCTGCTGAGCCTGCAAATAGTTTGCGAGTGGAAGGTGAAGAGCAGCAAGAGCTTTCAGGGCTGGCACCTTCTTTGTGGGAAAAGGAGGAGGACGATTGCCTTTTCGGAAAGAGGCTCTGCGGAGGACAGGCAGCATGAGCTGTTCCGTCTCTGGGAAAGCACCGATCCCTCGTTCTGCTGAGCCTGCAAATAGTTTGCCAGGGGAAGGTGAAGAGCAGCAAGAGCTTTCAGGGCTGGCACCTCCTTTGTGGGAAAAGGAGGAGGAAGATTGCGTGTTCGGAACCAGGCTCTGCGGAAGACAGGCAGCATGAGCTGTTCCGTCTCTGGGATAGCAACGATCCCCAGTGCTCTTGTGCCTGTGAATAGGCTGCCTAGGAAAGGTGAAGAGCAGCAAGAGCTTTCAGGGCTAGCACATTCCTTGTGGCAGAAGTAGAGGGACATGTGTCTTTTCGTAAAGAGCTGTACTGAGAATGATTGTGATGAGCTGTTCCGTCTCTGGGGAAGCACAGTTCCCCAGTGCTCTTGTGACTCTGAATAGGCTGCCTAGGAATGGTAAAGAGCAGCAAGAGCTTTCAGGGCTGGCACCTTCCCTGTGGGATGAGGAGCCGGACGTCTGCCTTTTCGGAAAGAGGCTCTGCGGAGGACAGGCAGCATGAGCTGTTCCGTCTCTGGGAAAGCACCGATCCCCAGTGCTCTTGTGCCTGTGAATAGGCTGCCTAGGAATAGTAAAGAGCAGCAAGAGCTTTCAGGGCTGGCACCTTGCTTGTGGCAGAAGGAGCACACCTTTGCCTTTTGGGAAACAGGCTATGCCAACAATGAATGCCATGAGCTGTTCTGTCTCTGAGAAAGAACAGCTTCCCAGGGCTGCTGCGCCTGAGTAAAGGCTGCCAAGGGAAAGTGAAGAGCAGCAAGAGCTTTCAGGGCTGGCACCTTCTTTGTGGGAAAAATAGGAGGACGATTGCCTTTTCGGAAACAGGCTCTGCGGAGGACAGGCAGCATGAGCTGTTCCGTCTCTGGGGAAGCACAGATCCCTGGTGCTCTTGTGCCTGTTAACAGGCTGCCTAGGAAAGGTAAAGAGCAGCAAGAGCTTTCAGGGCTGGCACCTTCCTTGTGGCAGAAGGAGCTGATGTGTTCCTTTTGGGAAACAGGCTATGCCAACAATGTATGCCATGAGCTGTTCTGTCTCTGAGAAAGAACAGCTTCCCAGGGCTGCTGCGCCTGAGTATAGGCTGCCAAGGGAAAGTGAAGAGCAGCAAGAGCTTTCAGGGCTGGCACCTTCTTTGTGGGAAAAGGAGGAGGACGATTGCCTGTTCGGAAAGAGGATCTGGGGAGGACAGGAAGCATGAGCTGTTCCGTCTCTGGGAAAGCACCGATCCCCAGTGCTCTTGTGCCTGTGAATAGGCTGCCTAGGAAAGGTGAAGAGCAGCAAGAGCTTTCAGGGCTAGCACATTCCTTGTGGCAGAAGTAGAGGGACATGTGTCTTTTCGTAAAGAGCTGTACTGAGAATGATTGTGATGAGCTGTTCCGTCTCTGGGGAAGCACAGTTCCCCAGTGCTCTTCTGCCTCTGAATAGGCTGCCTAGGAATGGTAAAGAGCAGCAAGGGCTTTCAGGGCTGGCACCTTCCCTGTGGGATGAGGAGCCGGACGTCTGCCTTTTCGGAAAGAGGCTCTGCGGAGGACAGGCAGCATGAGCTGTTCCGTCTCTGGGAAAGCACCGATCCCTCGTTCTGCTGAGCCTGCAAATAGTTTGCCAGGGGAAGGTGAAGAGCAGCAAGAGCTTTCAGGGCTGGCACCTTTTTTGTGGGAAAAGGAGGAGGAAGATTGCGTGTTCGGTACCAGGCTCTGCGGAAGACAGGCAGCATGAGCTGTTCCGTCTCTGGGATAGCAACGATCCCCAGTGCTCTTCTGCCTGTGAATAGGCTGCCTAGGAAAGGTGAAGAGCAGCAAGAGCTTTCAGGGCTAGCACATTCCTTGTGGCAGAAGTAGAGGGACATGTGTCTTTTCGTAAAGAGCTGTACTGAGAATGATTGTGATGAGCTGTTCCGTCTCTGGGGAAGCACAGATCCCTGGTGCTCTTGTGCCTGTTAACAGGCTGTCTAGGAAGGGTGAAGAGCAGGAAGAGCTTTCAGGGCTGGCACCTTCTTTGTGGGAAAAGGAGGAGGACGATTGCCTTTTGGGAAGCAGGCTCTGCGGAGGACAGGCAGCATGAGCTGTTCCGTCTCTGGGGAAGCACAGATCCCCAGTGCTCTTGTGACTCTGAATAGGCTGCCTAGGAAAGGTAAAGAGCAGCAAGAGCTTTCAGGGCTGGCACCTTCTTTGTGGGAAAAGGAGGAGGACGATTGCCTTTTGGGAAACAGGCTCTGCGGAGGACAGGGAGCATGAGCTGTTCCGTGTCTGGGAAAGCACCGATCCCCAGTGCTCTTGTGCCTGTGAATAGGCTGCCTAGGAAAGGTAAAGAGCAGCAAGAGCTTTCAGGGCTGGCACCTTCCTTGTGGCAGAAGGAGCACACCTTTGCCTTTTGGGAAACAGGCTATGTCAACAATGAATGCCATGCGCTGTTCGGTCTCTGAGAAAGCACCGATCCCCCGTGCTGCTGAGCCTGCAAATAGTTTGCGAGTGGAAGGTGAAGAGCAGCAAGAGCTTTCAGGGCTGGCACCTTCCTTGTGGGAAAAGGAGGAGGAAGATTGCCTGTTCGGAAACAGGCTCTGCGGAGGACAGGCAGCATGAGCTGTTCCATCTCTGGGGAAGCACAGATACCCAGTGCTCTTGTGCCTGAGAATAGGCTGCCTAGGAAAAGTAAAGAGCAGCAAGAGCTTTCAGGGCTGGCACCTTCCCTGTGGGATGAGGAGCCGGACGTCTGCCTTTTCGGAAAGAGGCTCTGCGGAGGACAGGCAGCATGAGCTGTTCCGTCTCTGGGAAAGCACCGATCCCTCGTTCTGCTGAGCCTGCAAATAGTTTGCCAGGGGAAGGTGAAGAGCAGCAAGAGCTTTCAGGGCTGGCACCTTCTTTGCGGGAAAAGGAGGAGGAAGATTGCGTGTTCGGAACCAGGCTCTGCGGAAGACAGGCAGCATGAGCTGTTCCGTCTCTGGGATAGCAACGATCCCCAGTGCTCTTGTGCCTGTGAATAGGCTGCCTAGGAAAGGTGAAGAGCAGCAAGAGCTTTCAGGGCTAGCACATTCCTTGTGGCAGAAGTAGAGGGACATGTGTCTTTTCGTAAAGAGCTGTACTGAGAATGATTGTGATGAGCTGTTCCGTCTCTGGGGAAGCACAGTTCCCCAGTGCTCTTGTGACTCTGAATAGGCTGCCTAGGAATGGTAAAGAGCAGCAAGAGCTTTCAGGGCTGGCACCTTCCCTGTGGGATGAGGAGCCGGACGTCTGCCTTTTCGGAAAGAGGCTCTGCGGAGGACAGGCAGCATGAGCTGTTCCGTCTCTGGGAAAGCACCGATCCCTCGTGCTGCTGAGTCTGCAAATAGTTTGCGAGTGGAAGGTGAAGAGCAGCAAGAGCTTTCAGGGCTAGCACCTTCCTTGTGGGAAAAGGAGGAGGAAGATTGCCTGTTCGGAAACAGGCTCTGCGGAGGACAGGCAGCATGAGCTGTTCCGTCTCTGGGGAAGCACCGATCCCCAGTGCTCTTGCGCCTGTGAATAGGCTGCCTAGGGAAGGTGAAGAGCAGCAAGAGCTTTCAGGGCTAGCACATTCCTTGTGGCAGAAGTAGAGGGACATGTGTCTTTTCGTATAGAGCTGTACTGAGAATGATTGTGATGAGCTGTTCCGTCTCTGGGGAAGCACAGTTCCCCAGTGCTCTTCTGCCTCTGAATAGGCTGCCTAGGAAAGGTAAAGAGCAGCAAGAGCTTTCAGAGCTGGCACCTTGCTTGTGGCAGAAGGAGCACACCTTTGCCTTTTGGGAAACAGGCTATGTCAACAATGAATGCCATGAGCTGTTCGGTCTCTGAGAAAGCACCGATCCCTCGTGCTGCTGAGCCTGCAAATATTTTGCCAGGGGAAGGTGAGGAGCAGCAAGAGCTTTCAGGGCTGGCACCTTCATTGTGGCAGAAGGAGCAGACGTTTGCCTTTTGGGAAACAGGCTATGCCAATAATCAATCCCATGAGCTGTTCTGTCTCTGAGAAGGAACAGCTTCCCAGGGCTGCTGCGCCTGAGTAAAGGCTGCCAAGGGAAAGTGAAGAGCAGCAAGAGCTTTCAGGGCTGGCACCTTCTTTGTGGGAAAAGGAGGAGGACGATTGCCTATTCGGAAACAGGCTCTGCGGAGGACAGGCAGCATGAGCTGTTCCGTCTCTGGGGAAGCACAGTTCCCCAGTGCTCTTGTGCCTCTGAATAGGCTGCCTAGGAAAGGTAAAGAGCAGCAAGAGCTTTCAGGGCTGGCACCTTCCCTGTGGGATGAGGAGCCGGACGATTGCCTTTTCGGAAACAGGCTCTGCGGAGGACAGGCAGCATGAGCTGTTCCGTCTCTGGGAAAGCACCGATCCCCAGTGCTCTTGTGCCTGTGAATAGGCTGCCTAGGAAAGGTAAAGAGCAGCAAGAGCTTTCAGGGCTGGCACCTTCCTTGTGGCAGAAGGAGCACACCTTTGCCTTTTGGGAAACAGGCTATGTCAACAATGAATGCCATGAGCTGTTCGGTCTCTGAGAAAGCACCGATCCCCCGTGCTGCTGAGCCTGCAAATAGTTTGCAAGTGGAAGGTGAAGAGCAGCAAGAGCTTTCAGGGCTGGCACCTTCCTTGTGGGAAAAGGAGGAGGAAGATTGCCTATTCGGAAACAGGCTCTGCGGAGGACAGGCAGCATGAGCTGTTCCATCTCTGGGGAAGCACAGATACCCAGTGCTCTTGCGCCTCTGAATAGGCTGCCTAGGAAAGGTGAAGAGCAGCAAGAGCTTTCAGGGCTAACACATTCCTTGTGGCAGAAGTAGAGGGACATGTGTCTTTTCGTAAAGAGCTGTACTGAGAATGATTGTGATGAGCTGTTCCGTCTCTGGGGAAGCACAGTTCCCCAGTGCTCTTCTGCCTCTGAATAGGCTGCCTAGGAATGGTAAAGAGCAGCAAGAGCTTTCAGGGCTGGCACCTTCCCTGTGGGATGAGGAGCCGGACGTCTGCCTTTTCGGAAAGAGGCTCTGCGGAGGACAGGCAGCATGAGCTGTTCCGTCTCTGGGAAAGCACCGATCCCCAGTGCTCTTGTGCCTGTGAATAGGCTGCCTAGGAATAGTAAAGAGCAGCAAGAGCTTTCAGGGCTGGCACCTTGTTGTGGCAGAAGGTGCAGACTTTTGCATTTTGCGAAACAGGCTATGCCAATAATCAATCCCATGAGCTGTTCTGTCTCTGAGAAAGAACAGCTTCCCAGGGCTGCTGCGCCTGAGTATAGGCTGCCAAGGGAAAGTGAAGAGCAGCAAGAGCTTTCAGGGCTGGCACCTTCTTTGTGGGAAAAGGAGGTGGACGATTGCCTGTTCGGAAACAGGCTCTGCTGAGGACAGGCAGCATGAGCTCTTCCGTCTCTGGGGAAGCACAGTTCCCCAGTGCTCTTGTGACTCTGAATAGGCTGCCTAGGAAAGGTAAAGAGCAGCAAGAGCTTTCAGGGCTGGCACCTTCTTTGTGGGAAAAGGAGGAGGACGATTGCCTTTTGGGAAACAGGCTCTGCGGAGGACAGGCAGCATGAGCTGTTCCGTCTCTGGGAAAGCACAGTTCCCCAGTGCTCTTCTGCCTCTGAATAGGCTGCCTAGGAATGGTAAAGAGCAGCAAGAGCTTTCAGGGCTGGCACCTTCCTTGTGGCAGAAGGAGCAGACGTTTGCCTTTTGCGAAACAGGCTATGCCAATAATCAATGCCATGAGCTGTTCTGTCTCTGAGAAAGAACAGCTTCCCAGGGCTGCTGCGCCTGAGTATAGGCTGCCAAGGGAAAGTGAAGAGCAGCAAGAGCTTTCAGGGCTGGCACCTTCTTTGTGGGAAAAGGAGGAGGACGATTGCCTATTCGGAAACAGGCTCTGCGGAGGACAGGCAGCATGAGCTGTTCCGTTTCTGGGAAAGCACCGATCCCTGGTGCTCTTGTGCCTGTGAATAGGCTGCCTAGGAAAGGTAAAGAGCAGCAAGAGCTTTCAGGGCTGGCACCTTGCTTGTGGCAGAAGGAGCAGACGTTTGCCTTTTGGGAAACAGGCTATGCCAACAATGAATGCCATGAGCTGTTCGGTCTCTGAGAAAGAACAGCTTCCCAGAGCTGCTGCGCCTGAGTAAAGGCTGCCAAGGGAAGGTGAAGAGCTTAAAGAGCTTTCAGGGCTGGCACCTTCTTTGTGGGAAAAGGAGGAGGACGATTGCCTTTTCGGAAAGAGGCTCTGCGGAGGACAGGCAGCATGAGCTGTTCCGTCTCTGGGAAAGCACCGATCCCCAATGCTCTTGTGCCTGTGAATAGGCTGCCTAGGAATGGTAAAGAGCAGCAAGAGCTTTCAGGGCTGGCACCTTGCTTGTGGCAGAAGGAGCTGACGTTTGCCTTTTGGGAAACAGGCTATGTCAACAATGAATGCCATGAGCTGTTCGGTCTCTGAGAAAGCACCGATCCCTCGTGCTGCTGAGCCTGCAAATATTTTGCCAGGGGAAGGTGAGGAGCAGCAAGAGCTTTCAGGGCTGGCACCTTCCTTGTGGCAGAAGGAGCAGACGTTTGCCTTTTGGGAAACAGGCTATGCCAATAATCAATCCCATGAGCTGTTCTGTCTCTGAGAAAGAACAGCTTCCCAGGGCTGCTGCTCCTGAGTATAGGCTGCCAAGGGAAAGTGAAGAGCAGCAAGAGCTTTCAGGGCTGGCACCTTCTTTGTGGGAAAAGGAGGAGGACGATTGCCTTTTGGGAAACAGGCTCTGCGGAGGACAGGCAGCATGAGCTGTTCCGTCTCTGGGGAAGCACAGATACCCAGTGCTCTTGTGCCTCTGAATAGGCTGCCTAGGAAAGGTAAAGAGCAGCAAGAGCTTTCAGGGGTAGCACCTTCCCTGTGGGATGAGGAGCCGGAAGTCTGCCTTTTCGGAAAGAGGCTCTGCGGAGGACAGGCAGCATGAGCTGTTCCGTCTCTGGGAAAGCATCGATCCCCAGTGCTCTTGTGCCTCTGAATAGGCTGCCTAGGAAAGGTAAAGAGCAGCAAGAGCTTTCAGGCCTGGCACCTTCCTTGTGGCAGAAGTAGAGGGACATGTGTCTTTTCGTATAGAGCTGTACTGAGAATGATTGTGATGAGCTGTTCCGTCTCTGGGGAAGCACAGTTCTCCAGTGCTCTTCTGCCTCTGAATAGGCTGCCTAGGAAAGGTAAAGAGCAGCAAGAGCTTTCAGAGCTGGCACCTTGCTTGTGGCAGAAGGAGCAGACGTTTGCCTTTTGGGAAACAGGCTATGTCAACAATGAATGCCATGAGCTGTTCGGTCTCTGAGAAAGCACCGATCCCTCGTGCTGCTGAGCCTGCAAATATTTTGCCAGGGGAAGGTGAGGAGCAGCAAGAGCTTTCAGGGCTGGCACCTTCATTGTGGCAGAAGGAGCAGACGTTTGCCTTTTGGGAAACAGGCTATGCCAATAATCAATCCCATGAGCTGTTCTGTCTCTGAGAAGGAACAGCTTCCCAGGGCTGCTGCGCCTGAGTAAAGGCTGCCAAGGGAAAGTGAAGAGCAGCAAGAGCTTTCAGGGCTGGCACCTTCTTTGTGGGAAAAGGAGCAGACGTTTGCCTTTTGGGAAACAGGCTATGTCAACAATGAATGCCATGAGCTGTTCGGTCTCTGAGAAAGCACCGATCCCTCGTGCTGCTGAGTCTGCAAATACTTTGCGAGTGGAAGGTGAAAAGCAGCAAGAGCTTTCAGGGCTGGCACCTTCTTTGTGGGATGAGGAGCCGGACGTCTGCCTTTTCAGAAAGAGGCTCTGCGGAGGACAGGCAGCATGACCTGTTCCGTCTCTGGGAAAGCACAGATCCCTCGTTCTGCTGAGCCTGCAAATAGTTTGCCAGGGGAAGGTGAAGAGTAGCAAGACCTTTCAGGGCTGGCACCTACTTTGTGGGAAAAGGAGGAAGAAGATTGCGTGTTCGGAACCAGGCTCTGCGGAGGACAGGCAGCATGAGCTGTTCCGTCTCTGGGATAGCAACGATCCGCAGTGCTCTTGCGCCTGTGAATAGGCTGCCTAGGAATGGTAAAGAGCAGCAAGAGCTTTCAGGGCTAGCACATTCCTTGTGGCAGAAGTAGAGGGACATGTGTCTTTTCGTAAAGAGCTGTACTGAGAATGATTGCGATGAGCTGTTCCGTCTCTGGGGAAGCACAGTTCCCCAGTGCTCTTGTGCCTGTGAATAGGCTGCCTAGGAATGGTAAAGAGCAGCAAGAGCTTTCAGGGCTGGCACCTTGCTTGTGGCAGAAGGAGCTGACGTTTGCCTTTTGGGAAACAGGCTATGCCAACAATGAATGCCATGAGCTGTTCGGTCTCTGAGAAAGAACAGCTTCCCAGGGCTGCTGCGCCTGAGTATAGGCTGCCAAGGGAAAGTGAAGAGCAGCAAGAGCTTTCAGGGCTGGCACCTTCCCTGCGGGAAAAGGAGAAGGAAGATTGCCTGTTCGGAAACAGGCTCTGCGGAGGACAGGCAGCATGAGCTGTTCCGTCTCTGGGAAAGCACCGATCCCTGCTGCTGCGCGTGTGATAAGTTTGCCAGGGGAAGGTGAAGAGCAGCAAGAGCTTTCAGGGCTGGCACCTTCCCTGTGGGAGAAGGAGGAGGAAGATTGCCTGTTCGGAAACAGGCTCTGCGGAGGACAGGCAGCATGAGCTGTTCCGTCTCTGGGGAAGCACCGATCCCCAGTGCTCTTGTGCCTGTGAATAGGCTGACTAGTGAAGGTGAAGAGCAGCAAGAGCTTTCACGGCTAGCACCGTCTTTGTGGCAGAAGTAGAGAGACATGTGTCTTTTCGTAAAGAGCTCTACTGACAATTATTGCAATGAGCTGTTCCGTCTCTGGGGAAGCACAGATCCGCAGTGCTCTTGTGCCTGTGAATAGGCTGCCTAGGAAAGGTAAAGAGCAGCAAGAGCTTTCAGGGCTGGCACCTTGCTTGTGGCAGAAGGAGCAGACGTTTGCCTTTTGGGAAACAGGCTATGCCAACAATGAATGCCATGAGCTGTTCGGTCTCTGAGAAAGCACTGATCCCTCGTTCTGCTGAACCTGCAAATAGTTTGCCAGGGGAAGGTGAAGAGCAGCAAGAGCTTTCAGGGCTGGTACCTTCCTTGTGGGAAAAGGAGGAAGAAGATTGCAATTTCGGAAAGAGGTTCTGCGGAGGACAGGCAGCATGACCTGTTCCGTCTCTGGGAAGCAGAAATCCCTGCTGCTGCTGCGCGTGCAAATAGTTTGCCAGGGGAAGGTGAAGAGCAGCAAGAGCTTTCAGGGCTAGCACCTTCCTTGTGGGAAAATGAGGAGGAAGATTGCCTGTTCGGAAACAGGCTCTGTGGAGGACAGGCAGCATGAGCTGTTCCGTCTCTGGGAAAGCACTGATCCCTCGTGCTGCTGAGCCTGCAAAAAGTTTGCCAGGCGGATGTGAAGAGCAGCAAAAGCTTTCAGGGCTGGTACCTTCCCTGTGGCATGAGGAGCCGGACGTCTGCCTTTTCAGAAAGAGGCTCTGAGGAGGACAGGTAGCATGAGCTGTTCCGTCTCTGGGAAAGCAGCGATCCCCAGTGCTCTTGCGGCTGTGAATAGGCTGCCTAGGGAAGGTGAAGAGCAGCAAGAGCTTTCAGGGCTAGCACCTTCCTTGTGGCAGAAGTAGAGGGACATGTGTCTTTTCGTAAAGAGCTGTACTGAGAAAGATTGCGATGAGCTGTTCCGTCTCTGGGGAAGCACAGTTCCCCAGTGCTCTTGTGCCTGTGAATAGGCTGCCTAGGAAAGGTAAAGAGCAGCAAGAGCTTTCAGGTCTGGCACCATCCTTGTGGCAGAAGGAGCCTGTAATTTGTTTTTTCTGAAAGAGTCTGTGCTCAGAATGAGATCCATGAGCTGTTCCGTTTCTGGGGAAGCACAGATCCCTCGTGCTGCTGCGCGTGCAAATAGTTTGCCAGGGGAAGGTGAAGAGCAGCAAGAGCTTTCAGGGCTGGCACATTCCTTGTGGGAAAAGGAGGAGGACGATTGCCTCTTCGGAAAGAGGCTCTGCGGAGGACAGGCAGCATGAGCTGTTCCGTCTCTGGGGAAGCACAGATCCCTGGTGCTCTTGTGCCTGTGAATAGGCTGCCTAGGAAAGGTAAAGAGCAGCAAGAGCTTTCAGGGCTGGCACCTTCCCTGTGGGATGAGGAGCTGGACTTCTGCCTTTTCGGAAACAGGCTCTGCGGAGGACAGGCAGCATGACCTGTTCCGTCTCTGGGGAAGCACAGATCCCCAGTGCTCTTGTGCCTGTGAATAGGCCAGCAAGGAAAGGTAAAGAGCAGCAAGAGCTTTCAGGGCTGGCACCTTCTTTGTGGGAAAAGGAGGAGGAAGATTGCCTTTTCGGAAAGAGGCTGTGCGGAGGACAGTCAACATGAGCTGTTCCGTCTCTGGGAAAGCACCGATCCCCAGTGCTCTTCCGCCTGTGAATAGGCTGCCAAGGGATAGTGAAGAGCAGCAAGAGCTTTCAGGGCTGGCACCTTCCTTGTGGGAAAAGGAGGAGGAAGATTGCCTTTTCGGAAAGAGGCTCTGCGGAGGACAGGCAGCATGAGCTGTTCCGTCTCTGCGAAGCAGAGGTCCCTGCTGCTGCGCGTGTGATAAGTTTCCCAGGGGAAGGTGAGGAGCAGCAAGAGCTTTCAGGGCTGGCACCTTCTTTGTTGGAAAAGGAGGAGGACGATTGCCTTTTGGGAAACAGGCTCTGCGGAGGACAGGCAGCATGAGCTGTTCCGTCTCTGGGGAAGCACAGATCCCCAGTGCTCTTGTGCCTCTGAATAGGCTGCCTAGGGAAGGGAAAGAGCAGCAAGAGCTTTCAGGGCTGGCACCTTCCCTGTGGAATGGGGAGCCGGAAGTCTGGCTTTTCTAAAGAGGCTCTGCGGAGGACAGGCAGCATGAGCTGTTCCGTCTCTGGGAAAGCACCGATCCCTCGTGCTGCTGAGCCTGCAAATAGTTTGCGAAGGGAACGTAAAGAGCAGCAAGAGCTTTCAGGGCTGGCACCTTTCCTGTCGGATGGGGAGCCGGACGTTTTCCTTTTGGGAAACAGGCTCTGCGGAGGACAGGCAGCATGAGCTGTTCCGTCCCTGAGAAAGCACTGATCCCCAGTGCTCTTGTGCCTGTGAATAGGCTGCCTAGGCAAGGTAAAGAGCAGCAAGAGCTTTCAGGGCTGGCACCTTGCTTGTGGCAGAAGGAGCAGACGTTTTCCTTTTGGGAAACAGGCTATGTCAACAATGAATGCCATGACCTGTTCGGTCTCTGAGAAAGCACCGATCCCTCGTGCTGCTGAGCCTGCAAATAGTTTGCGAGTGGAAGGTGAAGAGCAGCAAGAGCTTTCAGGGCTGGCACCTTCCTTGTGGGATGGGGAGCCAGACGTTTTCCTTTTCGGAAACAGGCTCTGCGGAGGACAGGCAGCGTGAGCTGTTCCGTCTCTGGGAAAGCACCGATCCCCAGTGCTCTTGTGCCTGTGAATAGGCTGCCTAGGAAAGGTAAAGAGCAGCAAGAGCTTTCAAGGCTGGCACCTTCCTTGTGGCAGAAGGAGCAGACGTTTGCCTTTTGCGAAACAGGCTATGCCAATAATCAATCCCATGAGCTGTTCTGTCTCTGAGAAAGAACAGCTTCCCAGGGCTGCTGCGCCTGAGTATAGGCTGCCAAGGGAAAGTGAAGAGCAGCAAGAGCTTTCAGGGCTGGCACCTTCTTTGTGGGAAAAGGAGGAGGACGATTGCCTTTTGGGAAACAGGCTCTGCGGAGGACAGGCAGCATGAGCTGTTCCGTCTCTGGGAAAGCACCGATCCCCAGTGCTCTTGTGCCTGTGAATAGGCTGCCTAGGAAAGGTAAAGAGCAGCAACAGCTTTCAGAGCTGGCACCTTGCTTGTGGCAGAAGGAGCAGACGTTTGCCTTTTGGGAAACAGGCTATGCCAATAATCAATGCCATGAGCTGTTCTGTCTCTGAGAAAGAACAGCTTCCCAGGGCTGCTGCGCCTGAGTATAGGCTGCCAAGGGAAAGTGAAGAGCAGCAAGAGCTTTCAGGTCTAGCACCTTCTGTGTGGGAAAAGGAGGAGGACGATTGCCTGTTCGGAAACAGGCTCTGCGGAGGACAGGCAGCATGAGCTGTTCCGTCTCTGGGGAAGCACAGTTCCCCAGTGCTCTTGTGACTCTGAATAAGCTGCCTAGGAAAGGTAAAGAGCAGCAAGAGCTTTCAGGGGTAGCACCTTCCGTGTGGGATGAGGAGCCGGAAGTCTGCCTTTTCGGAAAGAGGCTCTGCGGAGGACAGGCAGCATGAGCTGTTCCGTCTCTGGGAAAGCACCGATCCCCAGTGCTCTTGTGCCTGTGAATAGGCTGCCTAGGGAAGGTGAAGAGCAGCAAGAGCTTTCAGGGCTGGCACCTTGCTTGTGGCAGAAGGAGCAGACGTTTGCCTTTTGGGAAACAGGCTATGCCAATAATCAATGCCATGAGCTGTTCTGTCTCTGAGAAAGAACAGCTTCCCAGGGCTGCTGCGCCTGAGTATAGGCTGCCAAGGGAAAGTGAAGAGCAGCAAGAGCTTTCAGGGCTGGCACCTTCTTTGTGGGAAAAGGAGGAGGACGATTGCCTGTTCGGAAAGAGGCTCTGGGGAGGACAGGCAGCATGAGCTGTTCCGTCTCTGGGAAAGCACCGATCCCCAGTGCTCTTGTGCCTGTGAATAGGCTGCCTAGGAAAGGTAAAGAGCAGCAAGAGCTTTCAGGGCTGGCACCTTGCTTGTGGCAGAAGGAGCACACCTTTGCCTTTTGGGAAACAGGCTATGTCAACAATGAATGCCGTGAGCTGTTCGGTCTCTGAGAAAGCACCGATCCCTCGTGCTGCTGAGCCTGCAAATAGTTTGCGAGTGGAAGGTGAAGAGCAGCAAGAGCTTTCAGGGCTGGCACCTTCCTTGTGGGAAAAGGAGGAGGACGATTGCCTTTTCGGAAAGAGGCTCTGCGGAGGACAGGCAGCATGAGCTGTTCCGTCTCTGGGGAAGCACAGTTCCCCAGTGCTCTTCTGCCTCTGAATAGGCTGCCTAGGAATGGTAAAGAGCCGCAAGAGCTTTCAGGGCTGGCACCTTCCCTGTGGGATGAGGAGCCGGACGTCTGCCTTTTCGGAAAGAGGCTCTGCGGAGGACAGGCAGCATGAGCTGTTCCGTCTCTGGGAAAGCACCGATCCCCAGTGCTCTTGTGCCTGTGAATAGGCTGCCTAGGAAAGGTAAAGAGCAGCAAGAGCTTTCAGGGCTGGCACCTTCCTTGTGGCAGAAGGAGCTGATGTTTTCCTTTTGGGAAACAGGCTCTGCCAACAATGAATGCCATGAGCTGTTCTGTCTCTGAGAAAGAACAGCTTCCCAGGGCTGCTGCGCCTGAGTATAGGCTGCCAAGGGAAAGTGAAGAGCAGCAAGAGCTTTCAGGGCTGGCACCTTCTTTGTGGGAAAAGGAGGAGGACGATTGCCTTTTGGGAAACAGGCTCTGTGGAGGACAGGGAGCATGAGCTGTTCCGTCTCTGGGAAAGCACCGATCCCCAGTGCTCTTGTGCCTGTGAATAGGCTGCCTAGGAAAGGTAAAGAGCAGCAAGAGCTTTCAGGGCTGGCACCTTCCTTGTGGCAGAAGGAGCAGACGTTTGCCTTTTGGGAAACAGGCTATGTCAACAATGAATGCCATGAGCTGTTCGGTCTCTGAGAAAGCACCGATCCCTCGTGCTGCTGAGCCTGCAAATAGTTTGCGAGTGGAAGGTGAAGAGCAGCAAGAGCTTTCAGGGCTGGCACCTTCCTTGTGGGAAAAGGAGGAGGACGATTGCCTTTTCGGAAAGAGGCTCTGCGGAGGACAGGCAGCATGAGCTCTTCCGTCTCTGGGAAAGCACCGATCCCTGGTGCTCTTGTGCCTGTGAATAGGCTGCCTAGGAATGGTAAAGAGCAGCAAGAGCTTTCAGGGCTGGCACCTTGCTTGTGGCAGAAGGAGCAGACGTTTGCCTTTTGGGAAACAGGCTATGCCAATAATCAATGCCATGAGCTGTTCTGTCTCTGAGAAAGAACAGCTTCCCAGGGCTGCTGCGCCTGAGTATAGGCTGCCAAGGGAAAGTGAAGAGCAGCAAGAGCTTTCAGGGCTGGCACCTTCTTTGTGGGAAAAGGAGGAGGACGATTGCCTGTTCGGAAAGAGGCTCTGGGGAGGACAGGCAGCATGAGCTGTTCCGTCTCTGGGAAAGCACCGATCCCTGGTGCTCTTGTGCCTGTGAATAGGCTGCCTAGGAATGGTAAAGAGCAGCAAGAGCTTTCAGGGCTGGCACCATGCTTGTGGCAGAAGGAGCTGACGTTTGCTTTTTGGGAAACAGGCTATGCCAACAATGAATGCCATGAGCTGTTCGGTCTCTGAGAAAGAACAGCTTCCCAGGGCTGCTGCGCCTGAGTAAAGGCTGCCAAGGGAAGGTGAAGAGCTTAAAGAGCTTTCAGGGCTGGCACCTTCTTTGTGGGAAAAGGAGGAGGACGATTGCCTGTTCGGAAAGAGGCTCTGCGGAGGACAGGCAGCATGAGCTGTTCCGTCTCTGGGAAAGCACCGATCCCCGGTGCTCTTGTGTCTGTGAATAGGCTGCCTAGGAATGGTAAAGAGCAGCAAGAGCTTTCAGGGCTGGCACCTTCCCTGTGGGATGAGGAGCCGGACGTCTGCCTTTTCGGAAAGAGGCTCTGCGGAGGTCAGGCAGCATGAGCTGTTCCGTCTCTGGAAAAGCACCGATCCCTCGTTCTGCTGAGCCTGCAAATAGTTTGCGAGTGGAAGCTGAAGAGTAGCAAGAGCT
Source organism: Necrosyrtes monachus (assembly GCA_037953605.1). Lineage (NCBI taxonomy): Eukaryota > Metazoa > Chordata > Aves > Accipitriformes > Accipitridae > Necrosyrtes > Necrosyrtes monachus. Next base: position 2,468 of record JAZGTQ010000553.1, on the reverse strand, counting down.
TTCAGGGCTGGCACCTTCTTTGTGGGAAAAGGAGGAGGAAGATTGCGTGTTCGGAACCAGGCTCTGCGGAGGACAGGCAGCATGAGCTGTTCCGTCTCTGGGATAGCAACGATCCCCAGTGCTCTTGCGCCTGTGAATAGGCTGCCTAGGGAAGGTGAAGAGCAGCAAGAGCTTTCAGGGCTGGCACATTCCTTGTGGCAGAAGTAGAGGGACATGTGTCTTTTCGTAAAGAGCTGTACTGAGAATGATTGTGATGAGCTGTTCCGTCTCTGGGGAAGCACAGTTCCCCAGTGCTCTTCTGCCTCTGAATAGGCTGCCTAGGAATGGTAAAGAGCAGCAAGATCTTTCAGGGCTGGCACCTTCCCTGTGGGATGAGGAGCCGGACGTCTGCCTTTTCGGAAAGAGGCTCTGCGGAGGACAGGCAGCATGAGCTGTTCCGTCTCTGGGAAAGCACCGATCCCCCGTGCCCTTGTGCCTGTGAATAGGCTGCCTAGGAAAGGTAAAGAGCAGCAAGAGCTTTCAGGGCTGGCACCTTGCTTGTGGCAGAAGGAGCAGACGTTTGCCTTTTGGGAAACAGGCTATGCCAATAATCAATGCCATGAGCTGTTCTGTCTCTGAGAAAGAACAGCTTCCCAGGGCTGCTGCGCCTGAGTATAGGCTGCCAAGGGAAAGTGAAGAGCAGCAAGAGCTTTCAGGGCTGGCACCTTCTTTGTGGGAAAAGGAGGAGGACGATTGCCTGTTCGGAAAGAGGCTCTGGGGAGGACAGGGAGCATGAGCTGTTCCGTCTCTGGGGAAGCACCGATCCCTGGTGCTCTTGTGCCTGTGAATAGCCTGCCTAGGAATGGTAAAGAGCAGCAAGAGCTTTCAGGGCTAGCACCTTCTGTGTGGGATGAGGAGCCGGACGTCTACATTTTCGGAAAGAGGCTCTGCGGAGGACAGGCAGCATGAGCTGTTCCGTCTCTGGGAAAGCACCGATCCCCAATGCTCTTGTGCCTGTGAATAGGCTGCCTAGGAATGGTAAAGAGCAGCAAGAGCTTTCAGGGCTGGCACCTTCCTTGTGGCAGAAGGAGCTGACGTTTGGCTTTTGGGAAACAGGCTATGCCAACAATGAATGCCATGAGCTGTTCGGTCTCTGAGAAAGAACAGCTTCCCAGGGCTGCTGCTCCTGAGTATAGGCTGCCAAGGGAAAGTGAAGAGCAGCAAGAGCTTTCAGGGCTGGCACCTTCTTTGTGGGAAAAGGAGGAGGACGATTGCCTGTTCGGAAAGAGGCTCTGCGGAGGACAGGCAGCATGAGCTGTTCCGTCTCTGGGGAAGCACCGATCCCTGGTGCTCTTGTGCCTGTGAATAGGCTGCCTAGGAATGGTAAAGAGCAGCAAGAGCTTTCAGGGCTGGCACCTTCCTTGTGGCAGAAGGAGCTGACGTTTGCTTTTTGGGAAACAGGCTATGCCAACAATGAATGCCATGAGCTGTTCGGTCTCTGAGAAAGAACAGCTTCCCAGGGCTGCTGCGCCTGAGTAAAGGCTGCCAAGGGAAGGTGAAGAGCTTAAAGAGCTTTCAGGGCTGGCACCTTCTTTGTGGGAAAAGGAGGAGGACGATTGCCTGTTCGGAAACAGGCTCTGCGGAGGACAGGCAGCATGAGCTGTTCCGACTCTGGGGAAGCACAGATCCCCAGTGCTCTTGTGCCTCTGAATAGGCTGGCTAGGAATGGTAAAGAGCAGCAAGAGCTTTCAGGGCTAGCACCTCCCGTGTGGGATGAGGAGCCGGACGTCTGCCTTTTCGGAAAGAGGCTCTGCGGAGGACAGGCAGCATGAGCTGTTCCGTCTCTGGGAAAGCACCGATCCCCAGTGCTCTTGTGCCTGTGAATAGACTGCCTAGGAAAGGTGAAGAGCAGCAAGAGCTTTCAGGGCTGGCACCTTGCTTGTGGCAGAAGGAGCAGACGTTTGCCTTTTGGGAAACTGGCTATGTCAACAATGAATGCCATGAGCTGTTCCGTCTCTGGGGAAGCACCGATCCCTCGTGCTGCTGCACGTGCAAATAGTTTGACAGGGGAGGTGAAGAGCAGCAAGAGCTTTCAGGGCTGGCACTTTCGTTGTGGCAAAAGTAGAGCTACATGTCTCTTTTCGTAAAGAGCTGTACTGAGAATGATTGCCATGAGCTGTTCTGTCTCTGGGTAAGCACAGATCCCCAGTGCTCTTGTGCCTGTGAATAGGCTGCCTAGGAATGGTAAAGAGCAGCAAGAGCTTTCAGGGCTAGCACCTTCCCTGTGGGATGAGGAGCTGGACATCTGCCTTTTCGGATAGAGGCTCTACGGAGGACAGGCAGCATGACCTGTTTAGTCTCTGGGAAAGCACCGATCCCTCGTTCTGCTGAGCCTGCAAATAGTTTGCGAGGGGAAGGTGAAGAGCAGTAAGAGCTTTCAGGGCTGGCACCTTCTTTGTGGGAAAAGGAGGAGGAAGATTGCCTGTTCG